>CM028756.1:10762603-11233740 GCA_016801395.1 Leptodermis oblonga | reverse complement strand
AAAAATAGCCTTGCTAAGGAATTTGAGATTAAAGACTTGGGAAAGCTGCAGTACTTTCTAGGGATGGAGATAGCTAGATCAAAAGGAGGAATCATGGTGTCACAGAGAAAGTACACTCTCGACCTATTACTGAAACTGGAATGATGGGCTGCAAGCCATGTGATACTCCAATTGATATGAATGTGAAATTGGGGGAGTTTAAAGATGGAATCCAAGCAGAAACTGGAAGGTATCAACGGCTGGTCGGTATATTGATACTTTCTCACACTAGACCAGATATTTCTTTTGCTGTTAGCCTATCAGTCGATTGATGCACTCTCCAAAAAGGGAACACATGGAGGCTGCCTATAGGGTCCTGAGGTATCTCAAAGGAGCTTCGGGAAAAGGGATATTTTTTAGGAAAAATGAAGATAGAAAGATGGAGGTATACACTGATGCTGACTGGGCTGGAAATGTTGTAGATAGAGGTCTTACATCAGGGTATTAGTTTCTATTTGTGGGGCGAATTCAGGGCAATGGCACTGGAATTAAAGAGGCCTTATGGCTGATACAGGTTCTAAAGGATCTACTCCTAAAGGCTCAACTTCCTATAATGCTGTATTGTGATAATATCAGCAATAAGTATTGCTCACAATCCAATACATATTCTCTTTGCATCAAATTCTGTGATTCCAATTTCACGCCAAGAGGGTTTTTTACAAACACATTAGAATACACCTAAATTTTTCCTCCAATATTTTAGGCTCTCAAAAATTTTTGAAGTATTGTTACATAATAATTATAAGAAAACTTCAAAAATAGCAATTTTCATTGAATTACTAATAAAATTTTTGAAACACACTTTCTATGGCTGATTTTTTTGAAACCATCGCAGAGAAAATACTTTCTACGGCGGTTAGAAATAAACTGCCGTAGAAAGTGTGTTTCTACGGCGGCTTATCTTAAACCACCTTAGAAAGTGTATGAAAAAATAGAGATTCCCCCGTGCGCCTCTATTCCTATTAATTCTAGTTTTTCTTTTTGGTATATTAGGCCCAAATTTTTTTAAATTTAATAATAGATATGCAATTTACTATTATCAATTTTTATAGTAAAATTCATCATATTTATTAATATATACAAACTCCTGCCTTTATGTTATGATAAACAATAAATAAATTTCAAAGTTTTAGTTGACCAATCCATTATTTTAGGCCCTCAAAAATTTTGAAGTATTGTTACATAATAATTATAAGAAAACTTCAAAAATAGAAATTTTATTGAATTACTAATAAGATTTTTTGAAACACACTTTCTACAGCTATTTTTTTAAAAACCGCCATAGAAACATACTTTCTACGGCGGTTGGAAATAAAACCACCGTAGAAAGTGTGTTTCTACAGTAGTTTATCTTAAACTACCTTAGAAAGTGTCTGAAAAAATTGAGATTCCCGTGCACGCCTCTATTCCTATTAATTTCTAGTTTTTCTTTTGGTAAATTAACCCCAAAATTTTTAAATTTAATAATAAATATGCAATTTACTATTTATCAATTTTTATAGTAAAAATTCATCATATTTATTAATTATATACAAACTCCAGTCTTTATGTTATGATGAAGAATAAATAAATTTCAAATTTTTAGTTGACCAATATATTATTTAGGCCCTCAAAAATTTTTGAAATATTGTTACATAATAATTATAAGAAAACTTCAAAAATAGCAATTTTCATTGCATACTAATAAGATTTTTGAAATACACTTTCTACGGCGGTTTTTCGACAACCGCCAAAGAAAGTAACTTTCTACGCGGTTGAAGAAAACCGCCATAGAAAGTAGGGACTTTCTATGGCGGTTTTCTTACAACCCCTACTTTCTATGGCGGTTTCTTACAACCGTCGTAGAAAGTCCATACTTTCTTTTTAATGGCGGTTTTGGTCTCCACCGTTAAAAGCCCATTATGTAGTAGTGTCATTGGTTATCCTGAATGGTGGAAAGGAAAGGGAAATGAAGTGCAAAGAGAATCAGTGAATGCAATGAATCTGATAGAAACTCCACTTGATCTGTCTGGAAATGCTCAGATTCTGATATGCAATCCGTGCTCACAAATGTGGTTCAAAGAGAGCTAAGCAGGATGATGAAAGGTGGCTCATCCACTATTGCTGGTAGCAGCAATGCCACAGATAAGGGTGTTCATGGTTTACCCAAATTGAAAAAATCGTTCGCACCAAAATATTTTGGTTAGGTTCAGTCTTTTAACCAGTCCGTTCGTAAAAAAGTGGTTAACGGTTTGGTTATTGGTTTTACAAAAAGAAAATCGGTTAATCGGACTGAAAACCGCAATTCAGTGCGGTTTGGGTGGTTAACTGAAAATTCGCAATTTTTAAACATACTTAAATATTGTATATTATTTTTATTATATAATTTACCCTCATATCTATATTTTAAATTTAAGATCTATATTAACTTAAGAAAATTTGTAAATTTTATACAATACATAATTTTAGAAAGCCTTAATTCCCTCCAATTAGCGAAATAATTACAAATTTTTAATCATCTTCCAATTAGGACGAGGCATACACACTAAGACGTCTAAATCATCTTCTAATTATAAATTTTGTGTGTGTGTGTGTGTTTCTTTTTAAAATTTTAATTATTCTAAAGGTGTCTTTAGATTCTAACCATGAAAGTTATGTCAAAATTGAGCACTTTTCTTACTGAATTTGACATACTTGTTCCATAATCAATTTATAACATTATTAAATTATAAGGTAATGCACTACAATATTTGTTTAAAAAAATTTCTCTCTATCCAATAATATAATTCTTTTTCGGTTAAAATGGAGACCGAACCCAAAAATCAAAATTATTTTGTTTTTGGGTCTCAGTGGACGGTTTCTTTTGGTTTGGTTTTCGGGTGGTTTTTTAACCTATAGGAAAACCCAAAAAACCAAAAATTCCAAGCGAAAACAAAAAAAAACCACCGTGAACACCCCTAGCCACAGATCTTGTGAACTTTGCAGGATTCGAAGAATTTGCAGGTATGTGCTCTCTTTCTTAGCACACTTTACTGAGAGTATTGGATCTGGTTCATGGATAGTGGATATAGGTGCTACAAATCATATATGCTTTGATTCTTCAGCTTTTTTCAATTCTAAGTTTGTCACAAAGTTTACTCCTGTATATCTACCAGATGGTCATTTTAAGTTTGGGCACAGTTAAAATCAATGATAAAGTCATTTAGGATGATTGCCTGCATATTCCTTGTTTCAAATTCAATCTTCTGTTAGTTAGAAAATGCAGTAAAGAGAATGGAATTAACTTCTCTTTTTATCCCGAATACTGTGTATTACAGGACGAACTCACTAATCAAGTGGTTGGAATTGGTAGAATAAAAAGAGGTTTTTACTTCCTTGATCATTACTTATTTGATTCTCTCACTCTCAGAAGTCACATACCTGTCATAACAGCCATTACACATACATTTCAAATTCCTGATACTTCTCTAGTCAAAGAATCATTCCTATGGCATTATAGATTAGGACATCCTTCTTTGATGTAAAACGATTGAATTTGACTGATTCCACTGTTGCTTGTAAGGAAGTACCTTGTACAATTTGTCCTTTGGCTAAACAGCAAAGAGCTCCATTTCCTGTACATAAAAAGGATTCTACTTCTTGTTTTTAGCTAATTCATATGGATTTATAGGGTCCATATTCTAAACCTTCCATGAATGGCTGTCATTACTTTGTAACTATTGTTGATCATTTTAGTAAAATGACATGGACTTATTTCATTCAAAATAAAAGCATGGTGTATACTGTCTTCAACAGCTTTTTGAAAATGGTTAAAACTCAATTCCAAACCGTTGTTAAGATTATTAGGACTAACAATGGATCTGAATTCACAAATCATCAATGTCAATCATTATTTTTTATTTTGGCATGATTCATCAAAAGAGCTGTCCATATACTCCTCAGCAGAATGGGGTAGTAGAAAGAAAACATAAACATTTGTTGCAAATAGCTAGAGCTCTCATGTTCCAATCTCATTTGCCTAAGTCCTTTTGGGCTGATTCTGTGCTTACAACTACTCATCTTGTAAATCGTTTGCCTTATGGTATCTTAGGTTGGAAATCACCTTTTGAAATATTCTATGATCACTCACCTGATCTGAAACAACTTCGGACTTTTGGTTTTCTTTGTTATGCCACAAATATTCTCCTCATAAAGAAAAGTTCAGTCATAGAGCTATTAAATCTGTATTCATAGGATATTCTCCCAATCATAAATGGTACAAGCTCTACAGCTTAGACAATCATAAGGTGTTTGTTTCTAGGGATGTACTGTTTCATGAGCAAAATTTCCCCTATGAAGCTAGTCTACCCTCTATTAGGCAAAATGATTCTGCTACAAATATTCCTTTACCTCATATGTCTTCTTGTTTTACAGATGAATCAACTCTGAGATAATCAATGGATCATTTGAGTACCTCCACCCATGATCCTAACCTTTCTCCTGTCCCTATCTCTTTCCCTTCAACCTCTGAATCTAACTCTCCTCCTACACCTCAGATCCCGTATTCCTCATTAGGTCACTTCTCTGAACCTAATGTACATCAATCCCCTCCATCCCCATTCCTACACCAGAGTCTAGTGCTTCACCTCCACCTTAGATTAGGCAAAGCACTAGATAGAAACATTCACCTGCCTGGTTACAAGACTTTGTCACTCCCAAATGTAACCAGGTTCTTACTTCCACTCCAGCTGATTTATCACCTGCATATATGGCTTTTTTTAGCTAAGGTTTCTGTTTCCATGAGCCTTATTCTTACAATCAGGCAAAGGGTCAACCTAAGTGGGAAGATGCCATTACTCAGGAAATCTTAGCTTTAGAGGATAATCATACTTGGGAGCTCACACCTCTACCTAAGGATAAAAAGGTAGTTGGCTGTAAAGTGGGTATATAAGAACAAAAGAAAACCTGATGGTTCTATTGATCGTTTTAAAGGCAGATTGGTTGCTAAAGGATATACTCAAGTGGAAGGGGAGGACTATTTTGAAGTGTTTTCTCCAGTAGTGAAAACTATGACTGTAAGACTTTTCTTGGCCTTGGCATCTACATATGGCTGGCCATTACATCAATTAGATGTGAATAATCCTTTTTTGCATGGCCACCTATAGAGGAAGTATACATGTTGCCTCTTTCTGGCTACTCTAAGGTTGACTTTGGTCTAGTTTGTAAATTAAAGAAATCACTGTATGGAATGAAGCAAGCCTCTATATAATGGAATTCAGAGTTAACTGAAAGTCTGAGGGACTATGGGTTTCAGTAGTGTGAGCATGACCATTGTCTTTTTACTTTAAGAAGAATGGTAATTTTTTTATTCTACTGGTATATGTAGATGATCTCCTCATTACAAGAAATTTTTGAATCAGAGATTGATAGTGTGAAAGACTTTCTGAACAACAAGTTTACTATTAAAGATCTGGGATATGCTAAGTACTTTCTTGGGGTAGAATTAGCAAGATCTCCAGAAGGCATATTCCTCAGTCGAAGGAAATATGCTCTAGACATTCTCTATGATGTAGGTTTGACTCAATCCAAACCAGCAGCTGTCCCTATGATTCCTGGTTTCCTTCTGGATGATGAAACATCTCTTCCTTTCCCTGAAGTTGACAAATACAGGAGGCTCATTGGTAGATTGCTCTATCTTGGTTTTACAAGACCTGATCTAGCTCACTCAAATCACTCAAACTCAACACTGGGTCAATTTGTCAACTCCCCCAAGCAGAATCACTGGTCAGCTGCTCTACATGTTCTCAGGTACCTTCAAGGATGCCCTGACAAAGGTCTTTTCTATTCAGCAAAAAAAGGATTTTTCTGTCAAGGCATTCTGTGATGCTGATTGGGCTGCCTGCAAGTGCACTAGAAGATCCATTACAGGATACTGTATTTCTTAGGGGAGTCTCTGATTTCTTGGAAGACTAAGAAGCAAGCCACAGTCTCCAAGTCTTAAGTTGAGGCAGAATACAGAGTGTGGCATCTACTGTCTGTGAACTCCAATGGCTCTCATATGTTTTCAATCATCTAGCTGTTCCTGTTCCACTCCCCATTCCTTTCTTCTATGACAATCAAGCTGCTCTTTATATAACAGCTAATTCGGTTTTTCATAAAAGGACTAAGCACTTGGAGATTGATTGTCACATTGTGTGCAAACAAATAAAAGGATGGCCTTATTGATCCCCTCTATGTTTCCTCTAAGGATCAGCTGGCTGATATCCTCACAAAGAGTTTACCCTCTTCTTCCTTACATTTTGAGTTCCAAGCTGGGATTGCTCTCTGCTCTTACCAATTCCAACTTGAAGGAGGTGTGTAAAAGTATCAACAGTTCAAGGGATACAGACAAAGGCAAGGCAGTTTGCGAGGAAGCTTGTGACTTGCAAGGATAATCATAGGCTGCACAGTTTTAGTTTCTGATACAACTGCAACTTTGAGCATTGCTAATTCAAGCTTTGTAAAGATATTGTATCTGTGAGCTGGATTAAAGCTTGTGAAGCACGGAATTAATTTGATAAGATCAGATGCCAGCTAGCACTACTTGCAATTAGCATTGCCAAATTAGTCAACACTTAACTCCTTTAGTTAGTTCAGTTAGTTATTAGATTGTACAACTGTTTTCTAATTCATTAGCTTAGTTAACATTAACTAGAGTTAGCCTTTCTGATCAAGAGATGATCACGTGTATATAATAAGGTCCGATACTGAGTACAAGAAAATCTTTCTCCAGAATCTTCTCTCTACTCCAAATTCTCTCTGTTCTGTTTTTCATCTGTTCATAGTTTCCTGAAAGGAATTGCTTGTTCTTAGCTTCTGAGATCTCATTCTTAGGTGAATTGGTGAATTTTATATCATTCTCATCACAGAATTAGTTACCGATCAGTTCTAGTTTTTCTGATATTCCATCCATGTTTATCCATGAACTCCATGGTCTTGGTTTTCATTATCGCTAAGGCCATGCTTCTTTACCACTCTAGTTTCTGTGGCTCCATGATCTTGTTGGGTGGTTGTTGAACTGTTGACAGCACCACCTTTCTTCTTATAAGCCATTGTTTTTCTTTCTTTCTTCAGTAGTTCTGGATGTGCTAGTTTTTCTAAATTCTTCACCAGTTAGAGTTAAACTATAAGAAAAGTGACCTTTTGCGACATATTTACATGCGGCATTACATTAAGATTTGTGCCTTATATTGCGACATGTTTGCGTCATTTAATTATTACGTTACACTTTTGTGATATAGATTCGACACTCCTTTTTTGTCTCAAAATTAAGACAATTTATTTGCGAAACTTCAATAAAAAGCCGAAATTAGACAACACAATTATAATTGTACCGCAAAATTATGGCATAATTGCGTCATATTATTAGCATGTCACAAATTAGCAGCATAATTTGTGTCATTTCAATTATTGCGTCACACTTTGTGACATAGATTCGAAACTTTTTTTTGTCTCAAAATTGCGACAATTTATTTGCGACACTTCAATTAAATGCCAACATTAAACAACACAATTATAATTTTGCAGCAAACTTGGGGCACAATTGTGTCGTATTATTAGCATGTCTCAAATTACGTCATAATTTGTGTCATTTTAATTTTATGACATAAATTTGCGACAAAAGCTTTGCGACACTATCATAGATGCCATAAAGTAGCCACACAAATTTGTTTATGATGCAAAATTGCCTCACACTATAAGTATGTTACAAATTTGTGACAATTTTCGTTATTCAAATTAATTGTTACAAATTTGGAGACATTTTTTTTAAACACTTAAAACATTAGAGAAAATTTTGATTAAAGGCATAGGAAAAATGAAAATTATTAAAAATGATGTAATGTTTTTATATTTATGTTATGCGCATTAAAATGTTTCTAATACTTTTGCAGATTTTGCAAAATTGTCTAATACTTGGTTATGTTAGCTCTAGATAATGATGCTATCCTGCTCTGTGGGGTTGCTTTCAATGTTTTATGGTTTTTAATGTTCCAAGAGCAGAGGAAACTACTTCTCTTTTGTCCATTATGTACTATATTTTTTTTTAGTCTAATAAAGTGCAGTTTTATCCAAAAAGAAAAAAAAAACCACACATTCATCTTCTAAAGTTGCTATAATGTTGAAATCAAGACCTAAGAAATATTAGATCAACAAAAAGAGACTGAAATTGAAGAGGCGGACTATGCACACCCACAAGCCACTTCTCTTTTGTCCATGATGTACTAAAATTTCAATCTAATAAAGTGCAGTTTTATCTATAAAAAAATTAAAAAATTACCACATATTCATCTTCTAAATCTTCTATAAAGTTGGAAAAATCTGAAACTTTCACATTCATACATATATGGTATATATTTGCTGCTCTTATATTGTACTAGCTTTAGCATTAAGAGTTGGAGGAATTATGAAAGCTCAAAACAAATCCAAACATGCTCAATAAAATTAAGCAACTAAGACCACTAGGAGTCTTAATGTGGTTATCATGAAACCATTTAAAAGCATTAATCCACAGGGTTAGGTGAAGTCAGAGTTGTTTCAAAGGTCAGACTTGTCAAGATCATCGAAATTATGGATGCTCCACTGCTTTCTTTTTTGAAATCCTCTTTGATGGTTCTTAATGCAACATTTCCTACATAAAATGGAATGAAGTTCTAAAACTTAGATATATACATGGTTTAGACATGACGTAGTTAGTGATTGAAAAAGTGAAATGAAGTTCTCGAACTTACAGCTAATAGGTCCAGCCCTTTCTAATCTTAATTAGGAACAACAGATGAAACTTGTTGAGGGCTCCATTGAGGAAACTCATGCCAGTTTGGCAATTTGTCCAATCCAGGCCATACATCTTGATTTGAAGTACCTAATAATCTAAGTGACAGAAGTACAATTAACACTAAACCTTAATGTAACCCAAAATAAAAGCAGTGAAGTGGGAGATAATTAATCAAATTAAACATGAAAATATGTAAGAGTTGTTGCAAAAACAGAATCCCCAGGCAAAAGGGCTGTTTGGTGACAATCTTAAGTGTAATTGTCTTACGGTCCATCACAATATTGTTAGGATTCAGATTGCCAACAAGGTCAAAATATTCACTCCTTACTGTACTTTACAACTAAAACTACCAATATATTTACCGTGCACATCGCACAAAGCAACTCCCTTACAAAGTTGATACATCAACCTCTGTATCAAATATCCAGAATCACAGGGCTGTTAATTAAAATTTCTGAACCAAGAAGTAATGAAAGCACTAAAACAGACATTAAACTTATAACTATATGGGCCATAATACAGGAAAATTAAAAACAAGTCAGAATATCTAAAAACCTTGATTGTCTATGGAGGAATATCTCCAATCTAACAGTAATACTTGTGGTCATGAGCCGGGTCATTTTTAAGGCAACAATTTTCCCGGTCACCTTCTCTCTTGCTCTGAAAACTTTCTCATAAGTCCCTTCTCCAGCTAAGCAAGCACAATAAGCCACTTAGTCAATTATCATACTTTTATAATCTCACAAATTTATGCAGTTTCTCAACTGTTAGAATTCACCAAATATAGTATTCCAATTTTCTTTTACCTGACGACAGTCATGAAAATGAAAGAATGTCATGCAGGATAATTGAGTTTTTTTCTTTACTATTTCACTAAAATCATAACAGAGGTATATAAAGTAGTCTTCCCAGAAAATTTAAAGTTTAGAATAACAAAAGGCAATCCTATTCCTCGGCATGAGTTTGAAACATCGATCTCCACAACCTGCCTAGATTATTTATTACTGTAATAGACACAAATACGTAATTTTTGCAATTTAAGGAACAAAAATAAGAGTGAGAACTGAGAACTCCCAATCAAGAAAGAAGATGCAGTACAACCTTTTTCTCAAGATAGTAGTAATAGCAATGTGTTTCTCCACACAGTAACAGCAATAGTCAACTACAAAAACATGAACAGAACAAGAAAAGCCCCAAAATAAGGTTGGGGAAATTCCGCAGCCACTCAGTTTCAATTAACATACTTGGTTTAAATCAGGTGAATAAGATCATCTCAGTGAACCAAGTCAAGACATAAATTGCTTCCCTGATAATTCTGATGGATTCTATTGAACCATACAAGTAGAATTCCAGTGAATCCAAAATTACTAATGGAACATATCAAAAATTCACACAGAACGAATCCATACAGAATAAGGCCATCAAAATAAGAAAAGGGTCAGCTTGAAGCAAAAAACTATTTTTTGCAGGAAAAATCAATTTGCTTAATGAATGACAAGATGCAGTAAATATGTAAAAAGTCCAAAAACAACATACCTCATATAAAGATGGTGGAAATAATGTTTGATATTGATAATACAGTGTGACAAGTGCTCAAACACCAAGATTTTATAGTGACAGACATCAGACCTAAATGGGACTGCACCTAACAACACACTTTAATAACAAGACTTCAGTGGTTGAACATGGATAATCCTTTTAATGACAAGAACTACAAAAATATGACATCACCAATCAAGTGTCACCACAGCTAGTGCCTATCCAGAATGCGCACTTGAAACATTGCAACTTTAGCTTCCAAAGCTTCAAGAGAAGGATAAATGCTTCATCTGCTAATGCTTTATAAAAAGAAAATTAAAAAGGATAGAAGCATACATTGACCTATGAGTACAACGAAAGAAACGTAAAGGACAAAAAGAAAAAGATAGCATATAGAATGAAAGAATCCAAAGAGAGAAACATCACTGGTTTTTAACTTAATAGAACAATATACAATTTAGTAGAGTATCTGCATTTTTCCTTCTGTTTTTTTTTCATTAAATGAAACCTTGTACATGGGTAGAACATACAACTAAGCATACTAAAAATAGTGAAGAGAAGGTTCAAGAAGAAATGGAAGCAGTACGGGTGCTAAAAATAGAAAAACTATTCAAACATTAAATGACTTTGTCTTAAAACATGACTCCTTGAGATGCCCCTCTGAATTATAGAAATCACATTTCAGGCCAGCTTTCTTTCCTATATTTTCACTACTATAAAAATGACTTTTAATGGCGTTTTTAAGGGCTTTTAACAGCTGTTTTCGGCCTTTTTGAACCGCCATCTATCCATTAAAAGTTTACAGACTTTCTACGGCGTAAAATTTCTACGGCGGTTGAGAACCGCCATAGAAAGTTCGGACTTTCGACGGCGGTTCGCTTAGGAACCGTAGTAGAAAGTTCGGACTTTCTACGGCAGTTCGATTAGAAAACGCCGTAGAAAGTCCGACTTTCTATGGCGTTTTTTTTCAAAACCGCCATAGAAAGGACTTTCTACGGAGGTTCCTAAGCGAACTGCCGTAGAAGTTAGGCTTTTTACTAGGTGGTGGTTTTTTCAAAACAGCCGTAGAAAGGACTTTCTACGGCGGTTCCTAAGCGAACCGAACCGTCGTAGAAAGTTAGGCTTTCTAACGCGGTTTTGAAAAAAATTGCCGTAGAAAGTACCAAATTTGTAAAAAAAAAAAAAAAATTAATATTTCATTTTTTTATCTCTGCATTCAAAATATATATATCAAAAACAGCAAGAACAGCCATAGAAAGTTTTTGATATATATATATATATATATATTTCAGCTTTATTCAAAATATATATACATATATGTATCAAAAACTTCTGTGCTAATAAACCGAACAACCACCAAACTTCACAAAATTTTTGCGTGCATCCATCAAATTCTAGTTAATTTAATCATTAACAGCCAGAACAATACAATAACAACATAATCCTGACGTAAACAGCCAATATATATATATACAAAAATCCAATCTCAACCTAATCAATTTTGAGAATAAATCAAACCAAAATCAGTAGGAAAATTATAAAATGGAACATACAATAAACCACTTATTTAACACTAATCAAACCCGAATTTAATCATTCATCATCTCACCAAACCCAAATTTAACACTAATAATAAACCCTAGGCCAATCACAATAATCAAGTAACAATAAAATTGTAAAACTTAAATAAAGTTGAAACTATTCGATATAACCTTTTTTATGATTTGAAACCCGCAACAAGGACCGATTGTGGAGAAATTATGATGGGGGATTAACTCCAAGTGGTGGGTGATGGCCGATTAAGAAACCATCTCCGGAGTTGGGTGACGGCGGATCTTGCTACACCGGAAGAACGGCTTCGGGGGAAGACAAGAGAAAAAATCGACGGCGAGAGGATGGGCGCCGGCAACGAGAGAACGTCTTCGGTTTGCTAGAGATGGAAACAGGGGGAAGCCGCGGTTGGCTGGAGATGGAAACAAAGGGAAACCCTTAAAATTCCAACAAATTCAAGTTTCTATAGCGGTTTTAATAAACGGTTTTAATAAAAACCGCCGTAGAAATGGACTTTCTAAGGCGGTTGTAATTAAAACCGCCATAGAAACTTGATTTCTATGGCGGTTCGTAGAAACCGCCATAGAAAGTAACTTTCTATGGCGGTTCGTAGAAAGCCCGTAATTGTGAATTCCCGCCCGTTCCTCTATTCTTATTAATTTTTAGTTTTTTTTTTTTGTAAATTACCCCCAAATTTTTTTTAATTTAATAATAAATATGTAATTTACTATTTATAAATTTTTATAGTAAAATTCATCATATTTATTAATTATACGGCGGTTAGAAATAAAACCGCCGTAGAAAGTAGGGAACTTTCTATGGCGGTTTTCATTTTTTTAAAACCGTCGTAGAAAGGGACTTTCTACGGCGGTTGTAAGAAAACCGCCGTAGAACCGCCGTAGAAAGTCCCTTTCTACGACGGTTTTCGAATAACCGCTATAGAAAGTCCCTTTCTACGGCGGTTTTAAAAAAACCGCCGTAGATAATGTCTTTCTACGTCGATTCTATATAGAACCGCCGTAGAAAGTCCGTACTTTCTTTTTAGTGGCGGTTTTGGTCTTTCCGCCGTTAAAGCACTGCCGTAGAAAGTCCATTCTGTAGTAGTGTTTCCTTTCTCTTAAAAGCTCCTTTTCCTCCTTGAATTTTGTTGAAAACAGCATTGATGCTCACATCAGGTTGGGAAACCATGAGAGTAGCAGAGTTACTGGTGTCAGGATAACTTGTATGTAGCTTTCCCTTTCTTTCAACAGATTGAACCATGGAATATGCCTTACCAATAGTAGGCCAAGGCTCCATCAGAAGGATCTGGTTCTTCATACTATCAAAAGAGTCATTCAGGCCTAAGAGGAATTGCAGCAACTTGTTGCTTTGATCCATCTCAATTACACCACAAAATTGTTGACACGTACATCCTGGTATGCAAATGCAAGCTGGAAGTGGTTTCAAACCACCAATGTCATCCCACAGTCTAGTTAACTTTGAGTAATAAGCCACAATAGACATAGATCCTTGACTGATTGAAGCTATGTCCCTTTGCAATTGATAGATTTGCTGTCCATTTGAACCTCCTTACCGAACCTGTAACTCAATCCAAACACCTCTTGCGCTGGTGGAAAACATGAATCCTTCAACCAGATCTTTAGAAATAGTGTTTAGGATCCAGGATGCTACCATGCAATCCGCAATCTTCCATAAGTCATAATCTTTAGAGTCAAAGTCAGGCTCATGAAATTTCCGTCAATGAAGTTGAGTTTCCTCTTTGCTCCTAGAGATAGCTTCATAGCTTTGCTCCAAACAATATAGTTTACTCAGTAAGAGGTACAGTTATAAGAATCAAACCAAGATGATCTGATCCATGTAACATAAGCACTTCAGTAGCAACTTTTCCAGAATTCTGAGATCGGATGGGGCTTTCTGTGATTTCATTCTCACCAGTTGCTTCCTGATTTCTTGCCATTCCTTCAACTGGATTCTTCAATCTATCGAACAATTGGCTATGATATCATGTAAAATTCACCAATTCACCTAAGAATGAGGACTCAGAAGCTAAGAACAAGCAATTCCTTTTGGGAAACTATGAACAGATGAAAAATAGAACAGAGAGAATTTGGAGTAGAGAGAAGATTCTGGAGAAAGATTTTCTTGTATTGATTAACTTAGCTTTACTCAGTATCGGACCTCATTATATACACGTCATCATCTCTTGATCAGAAAGGCTAACTCTAGTTGATGTTAACTAAGCTAATGAATTAGAAATGAAAGCTGTACAATCTAATAACTAACTGAACTAACTAGAGGAGTTAAGTGTTGCCTAATTTGGCAATGCTAATTGCAAGTGGTCCTAGCTGGCATCTGATCTTATCCAATTAATTCTGTGCTTTACAAGCTTTAATCCAGCTCAGCAGATACAATATCTTTACAAAGCTTGAATTAGCAATGCTCAAAGTGGAAGCTGTATCAGAAAATGAAACTGTGCAGCCTACGATTATCCTTGCAAGTCGCAAGCTTCCTCGCAAACTGCCTTGTCTTTGAATGTCTCACTTGAACTGTTGATACTTTTACAAATGACATCAACATAACAATGTTTAGGTCTTGTGTGAAGAGCACCAAACGAAGCGGTAAACTGGAAAAAAGAGAGACCTGTAGTCGAATAAATTAAAGGGATATTTGGAAAACTTCACATTAATATTTGTTCTTGTTGTTTTGAAAATTTTGGTTTCAATTTAATAGAATAGAGATTTAAAGCCTTTTTCCTAACAGTGTCGCAATAACTAAATTTCAAGCATTTTTGTTTATAATGTCCTAATATCTAACACATATATGTAATTCATAATGCCATAAGAAATCACCCGAGTTTTGTGTTCTTACTATTATTTCAGAAACTGTTATTTCAGAAGAGGATGTACGTTTTAGCTAAAATTGGATCTAAACTGAGCTCAGTTGATGAGGTCTACCATTAAGATCGACTTCTCCAGAGGTTTGTGAAGAGTGCCTTTCATAAGCTCAACTACAAGGAACCTCCAAAATGTTTCCAATTAGTCCTTAATTAGCTAAGTCCAATCAGATAATTTTGTCAAAATTAGGGTATGGTTACATATTTGGTTACGAGATAATGAATTTTCCTTTTACGATGTACATTAAATGCCACTAAACTTTACACTAAAATTCAAATTTGACGCGCACCATTTAATTGAATTTTATCTAGTATTTGTTTGAATGACCACTAAACTTTTAAAAATAAAGAATTAATATTGTTTTATTTTTGTCCATTAAGATCGTATTTATTTTGAGACTACAAAAGAATGCACATTAACGCAACTTGGGACACGAGTTGCACTAGTCATGCATTTACATGTGGGCTGCAAATGGGTTTTCACAGTTAAATGTCATTCAGATGGATCTCGAGAAAGGTATAAAGCCTGACTCGTAGGCAAGGGGAACCTCAAACATATGGAGTTGACTACTCAGAGACCTTCTCACCGGTAGCTAAAACCAACACCATAAGAGTACTCTTATCAATTGTAGCCAACCTTTATTGGCCACTAATGCAATTGGATGTGAAGAATGCATTCCTTCATGGAGATATGAAAGAAGAGGTGTAATTGGATCCTCCTCCCGGATTTGCTGAAAAGACTGGAGGTAAGGTGTGCAAACTGAAAAGATCTATATATGGGCTTAAACAATCTCTGAGAGCATGGTTTGATAGGTTCACCAAGTTTGTCAAGACTCAGGGTTATACACAATGAAAATTTGATCACACCTTGTTTGTCTGAAGAAATAAAGGGAAATTATCTGTATTAATTGTGTATGTTGATGACATTATTGTCACTGGTGATAATGTTGAGGGGATGCAGAAATTGAAAAATAGCCTTGCTAAGGAATTTGAGATTAAAGACTTGGGAAAGCTGCAGTACTTTCTAGGGATGGAGATAGCTAGATCAAAAGGAGGAATCATGGTGTCACAGAGAAAGTACACTCTCGACCTATTAACTGAAACTGGAATGATGGGCTGCAAGCCATGTGATACTCCAATTGATATGAATGTGAAATTGGGGGAGTTTAAAGATGGAATCCAAGCAGAAACTGGAAGGTATCAACGGCTGGTCGGTATATTGATCTACTTTCTCACACTAGACCAGATATTTCTTTTGCTGTTAGCCTAATCAGTCGATTGATGCACTCTCCAAAAAGGGAACACATGGAGGCTGCCTATAGGGTCCTGAGGTATCTCAAAGGAGCTTCGGGAAAAGGGATATTTTTTAGGAAAAATGAAGATAGAAAGATGGAGGTATACACTGATGCTGACTGGGCTGGAAATGTTGTAGATAGAAGGTCTACATCAGGGTATTATTCATATCTGTGGGGGAATTCAGGGCAATGGCACTTGGAATTAAAGAGGCCTTATGGCTGATACAGGTTCTAAAGGATCTACTCCTAAAGGCTCAACTTCCTATAATGCTGTATTGTGATAATAAATCAGCAATAAGTATTGCTCACAATCCAATACATATTCTCTTTGCATCAAATTCTGTGATTCCAATTTCACGCCAAGAGGGTTTTTACAAACACATTAGAATACACCTAAATTTTTCCTCCAATATTTTAGGCTCTCAAAAATTTTTGAAGTATTGTTACATAATAATTATAAGAAAACTTCAAAAATAGCAATTTTCATTGAATTACTAATAAAATTTTTGAAACACACTTTCTATGGCTGATTTTTTTGAAACCATCGTAGAAACATACTTTCTACGGCGGTTAGAAATAAACTGCCGTAGAAAGTGTGTTTCTACGGCGGCTTATCTTAAACCACCTTAGAAAGTGTATGAAAAAATAGAGATTCCCCCGTGCGCCTCTATTCCTATTAATTTCTAGTTTTTCTTTTTGGTATATTAGGCCCAAATTTTTTTAAATTTAATAATAGATATGCAATTTACTATTTATCAATTTTTATAGTAAAATTCATCATATTTATTAATTATATACAAACTCCTGCCTTTATGTTATGATAAACAATAAATAAATTTCAAAGTTTTAGTTGACCAATCCATTATTTTAGGCCCTCAAAAATTTTTGAAGTATTGTTACATAATAATTATAAGAAAACTTCAAAAATAGCAATTTTTATTGAATTACTAATAAGATTTTTGAAACACACTTTCTACAGCTATTTTTTTTAAAACCGCCATAGAAACATACTTTCTACGGCGGTTGGAAATAAAACCACCGTAGAAAGTGTGTTTCTACGGTAGTTTATCTTAAACTACCTTAGAAAGTGTCTGAAAAAATTGAGATTCCCGTGCACGCCTCTATTCCTATTAATTTCTAGTTTTTCTTTTGGTAAATTAACCCCAAAATTTTTTAAATTTAATAATAAATATGCAATTTACTATTTATCAATTTTTATAGTAAAATTCATCATATTTATTAATTATATACAAACTCCAGTCTTTATGTTATGATGAAGAATAAATAAATTTCAAATTTTTAGTTGACCAATATATTATTTTAGGCCCTCAAAAATTTTTGAAATATTGTTACATAATAATTATAAGAAAACTTCAAAAATAGCAATTTTCATTGCATACTAATAAGATTTTTGAAATACACTTTCTACGGCGGTTTTCGACAACCGCCAAAGAAAGTAACTTTCTACGCGGTTGAAGAAAACCGCCATAGAAAGTAGGGACTTTCTATGGCGGTTTTCTTACAACCCCTACTTTCTATGGCGGTTTTCTTACAACCGTCGTAGAAAGTCCATACTTTCTTTTTAATGGCGGTTTTGGTCTGTCCACCGTTAAAAGCCCATTATGTAGTAGTGTCATTGGTTATCCTGAATGGTGGAAAGGAAAGGGAAATGAAGTGCAAAGAGAATCAGTGAATGCAATGAATCTGATAGAAACTCCACTTGATCTGTCTGGAAATGCTCAGATTCTGATCTGCAATCCGTGCTCACAAATGTGGTTCAAAGAGAGCTAAGCAGGATGATGAAAGGTGGCTCATCCACTATTGCTGGTAGCAGCAATGCCACAGATAAGGGTGTTCATGGTTTACCCAAATCGAAAAAATCGTTCGCACCAAACTATTTTTGGTTAGGTTCAGTCTTTTAACCAGTCCGTTCGTAAAAAAGTGGTTAACGGTTTGGTTATTGGTTTTACAAAAAGAAAATCGGTTAATCGGACTGAAAACCGCAATTCAGTGCGGTTTGGGTGGTTAACTGAAAATTCGCAATTTTTAAACATACTTAAATATTGTATATTATTTTTATTATATAATTTACCCTCATATCTATATTTTAAATTTTAAGATCTATATTATACTTAAGAAAATTTGTAAATTTTATACAATACATAATTTTAGAAAGCCTTAATTCCCTCCAATTAGCGAAATAATTACAAATTTTTAATCATCTTCCAATTAGGACGAGGCATACACACTAAGACGTCTAAATCATCTTCTAATTATAAATTTTGTGTGTGTGTGTGTGTTTCTTTTTTAAAATTTTAATTATTCTAAAGGTGTCTTTAGATTCTAACCATGAAAGTTTATGTCAAAATTGAGCACTTTTTCTTACTGAATTTGACATACTTGTTCCATAATCAATTTATAACATTATTAAATTATAAGGTAATGCACTACAATATTTGTTTAAAAAAAATTTCTCTCTATCCAATAATATAATTCTTTTTCGGTTAAAATGGAGACCGAACCCAAAAATAAAAATTATTTTGGTTTTTGGGTCTCAGTGGACGGTTTCTTTTGGTTTGGTTTTCGGGTGGTTTTTTAACCTATAGGAAAACCCAAAAAACCAAAAAATTCCAAGCGAAAACAAAAAAAACCCACCGTGAACACCCCTAGCCACAGATCTTGTGAACTTTGCAGGATTCGAAGAATTTGCAGGTATGTGCTCTCTTTCTTAGCACACTTTTACTGAGAGTATTGGATCTGGTTCATGGATAGTGGATATAGGTGCTACAAATCATATATGCTTTGATTCTTCAGCTTTTTTCAATTCTAAGTTTGTCACAAAGTTTACTCCTGTATATCTACCAGATGGTCATTTTAAGTTTGGGCACAGTTAAAATCAATGATAAAGTCATTTAGGATGATTGCCTGCATATTCCTTGTTTCAAATTCAATCTTCTGTTAGTTAGAAAATGCAGTAAAGAGAATGGAATTAACTTCTCTTTTTATCCCGAATACTGTGTATTACAGGACGAACTCACTAATCAAGTGGTTGGAATTGGTAGAATAAAAAGAGGTTTTTACTTCCTTGATCATTACTTATTTGATTCTCTCACTCTCAGAAGTCACATACCTGTCATAACAGCCATTACACATACATTTCAAATTCCTGATACTTCTCTAGTCAAAGAATCATTCCTATGGCATTATAGATTAGGACATCCTTCTTTTGATGTAAAACGATTGAATTTGACTGATTCCACTGTTGCTTGTAAGGAAGTACCTTGTACAATTTGTCCTTTGGCTAAACAGCAAAGAGCTCCATTTCCTATACATAAAAAGGATTCTACTTCTTGTTTTCAGCTAATTCATATGGATTTATAGGGTCCATATTCTAAACCTTCCATGAATGGCTGTCATTACTTTGTAACTATTGTTGATCATTTTAGTAAAATGACATGGACTTATTTCATTCAAAATAAAAGCATGGTGTATACTGTCTTCAACAGCTTTTTGAAAATGGTTAAAACTCAATTCCAAACCGTTGTTAAGATTATTAGGACTAACAATGGATCTGAATTCACAAATCATCAATGTCAATCATTATTTTTTTATTTTGGCATGATTCATCAAAAGAGCTGTCCATATACTCCTCAGCAGAATGGGGTAGTAGAAAGAAAACATAAACATTTGTTGCAAATAGCTAGAGCTCTCATGTTCCAATCTCATTTGCCTAAGTCCTTTTGGGCTGATTCTGTGCTTACAACTACTCATCTTGTAAATCGTTTGCCTTATGGTATCTTAGGTTGGAAATCACCTTTTGAAATATTCTATGATCACTCACCTGATCTGAAACAACTTCGGACTTTTGGTTTTCTTTGTTATGCCACAAATATTCTCCCTCATAAAGAAAAGTTCAGTCATAGAGCTATTAAATCTGTATTCATAGGATATTCTCCCAATCATAAATGGTACAAGCTCTACAGCTTAGACAATCATAAGGTGTTTGTTTCTAGGGATGTACTGTTTCATGAGCAAAATTTCCCCTATGAAGCTAGTCTACCCTCTATTAGGCAAAATGATTCTGCTACAAATATTCCTTTACCTCATATGTCTTCTTTGTTTACAGATGAATCAACTCTGAGATAATCAATGGATCATTTGAGTACCTCCACCATGATCCTAACCTTTCTCCTGTCCCTATCTCTTTCCCTTCAACCTCTGAATCTAACTCTCCTCCTACACCTCAGATCCCGTATTCCTCATTAGGTCACTTCTCTGAACCTAATGTACATCAATCCCCTCCATCCCCATTCCTACACCAGAGTCTAGTGCTTCACCTCCACCTTAGATTAGGCAAAGCACTAGATAGAAACATTCACCTGCCTGGTTACAAGACTTTGTCACTCCCAAATGTAACCAGGTTCTTACTTCCACTCCAGCTGATTTATCACCTGCATATATGGCTTTTTTAGCTAAGGTTTCTGTTTTCCATGAGCCTTATTCTTACAATCAGGCAAAGGGTCAACCTAAGTGGGAAGATGCCATTACTCAGGAAATCTTAGCTTTAGAGGATAATCATACTTGGGAGCTCACACCTCTACCTAAGGATAAAAAGGTAGTTGGCTGTAAAGTGGGTATATAAGAACAAAAGAAAACCTGATGGTTCTATTGATCGTTTTAAAGGCAGATTGGTTGCTAAAGGATATACTCAAGTGGAAGGGGAGGACTATTTTGAAGTGTTTTCTCCAGTAGTGAAAACTATGACTGTAAGACTTTTCTTGGCCTTGGCATCTACATATGGCTGGCCATTACATCAATTAGATGTGAATAATCCTTTTTTGCATGGCCACCTATAGAGGAAGTATACATGTTGCCTCTTTCTGGCTACTCTAAGGTTGACTTTGGTCTAGTTTGTAAATTAAAGAAATCACTGTATGGAATGAAGCAAGCCTCTATATAATGGAATTCAGAGTTAACTGAAAGTCTGAGGGACTATGGGTTTCAGTAGTGTGAGCATGACCATTGTCTTTTTACTTTAAGAAGAATGGTAATTTTTTTATTCTACTGGTATATGTAGATGATCTCCTCATTACAAGAAATTTTTGAATCAGAGATTGATAGTGTGAAAGACTTTCTGAACAACAAGTTTACTATTAAAGATCTGGGATATGCTAAGTACTTTCTTGGGGTAGAATTAGCAAGATCTCCAGAAGGCATATTCCTCAGTCGAAGGAAATATGCTCTAGACATTCTCTATGATGTAGGTTTGACTCAATCCAAACCAGCAGCTGTCCCTATGATTCCTGGTTTCCTTCTGGATGATGAAACATCTCTTCCTTTCCCTGAAGTTGACAAATACAGGAGGCTCATTGGTAGATTGCTCTATCTTGGTTTTACAAGACCTGATCTAGCTCACTCAAATCACTCAACTCAACACTGGGTCAATTTGTCAACTCCCCCAAGCAGAATCACTGGTCAGCTGCTCTACATGTTCTCAGGTACCTTCAAGGATGCCCTGACAAAGGTCTTTTCTATTCAGCAAAAAAAGGATTTTTCTGTCAAGGCATTCTGTGATGCTGATTGGGCTGCCTGCAAGTGCACTAGAAGATCCATTACAGGATACTGTATTTTCTTAGGGGAGTCTCTGATTTCTTGGAAGACTAAGAAGCAAGCCACAGTCTCCAAGTCTTAAGTTGAGGCAGAATACAGAAGTGTGGCATCTACTGTCTGTGAACTCCAATGGCTCTCATATGTTTTCAATCATCTAGCTGTTCCTGTTCCACTCCCCATTCCTTTCTTCTATGACAATCAAGCTGCTCTTTATATAACAGCTAATTCGGTTTTTCATAAAAGGACTAAGCACTTGGAGATTGATTGTCACATTGTGTGCAACAAATAAAAGGATGGCCTTATTGATCCCCTCTATGTTTCCTCTAAGGATCAGCTGGCTGATATCCTCACAAAGAGTTTACCCTCTTCTTCCTTACATTTTTTGAGTTCCAAGCTGGGATTGCTCTCTGCTCTTACCAATTCCAACTTGAAGGAGGTGTGTAAAAGTATCAACAGTTCAAGGGATACAGACAAAGGCAAGGCAGTTTGCGAGGAAGCTTGTGACTTGCAAGGATAATCATAGGCTGCACAGTTTTAGTTTCTGATACAACTGCAACTTTGAGCATTGCTAATTCAAGCTTTGTAAAGATATTGTATCTGTTGAGCTGGATTAAAGCTTGTGAAGCACGGAATTAATTTGATAAGATCAGATGCCAGCTAGCACTACTTGCAATTAGCATTGCCAAATTAGTCAACACTTAACTCCTTTAGTTAGTTCAGTTAGTTATTAGATTGTACAACTGTCTTTTCTAATTCATTAGCTTAGTTAACATTAACTAGAGTTAGCCTTTCTGATCAAGAGATGATCACGTGTATATAATAAGGTCCGATACTGAGTACAAGAAAATCTTTCTCCAGAATCTTCTCTCTACTCCAAATTCTCTCTGTTCTGTTTTTCATCTGTTCATAGTTTCCTGAAAGGAATTGCTTGTTCTTAGCTTCTGAGATCTCATTCTTAGGTGAATTGGTGAATTTTATATCATTCTCATCACAGAATTAGTTACCGATCAGTTCTAGTTTTTCTGATATTCCATCCATGTTTATCCATGAACTCCATGGTCTTGGTTTTCATTATCGCTAAGGCCATGCTTCTTTACCACTCTAGTTTCTGTGGCTCCATGATCTTGTTGGGTGGTTGTTGAACTGTTGACAGCACCACCTTTCTTCTTATAAGCCATTGTTTTTCTTTCTTTCTTCAGTAGTTCTGGATGTGCTAGTTTTTCTAAATTCTTCACCAGTTAGAGTTAAACTATAAGAAAAGTGACCTTTTGCGACATATTTACATGCGGCATTACATTAAGATTTGTGCCTTATATTTGCGACATGTTTGCGTCATTTAATTATTACGTTACACTTTTGTGATATAGATTCGACACTCCTTTTTTGTCTCAAAATTAAGACAATTTATTTGCGAAACTTCAATAAAAAGCCGAAATTAGACAACACAATTATAATTGTACCGCAAAATTATGGCATAATTGCGTCATATTATTAGCATGTCACAAATTAGCAGCATAATTTGTGTCATTTCAATTATTGCGTCACACTTTTGTGACATAGATTCGAAACTTTTTTTTGTCTCAAAATTGCGACAATTTATTTGCGACACTTCAATTAAATGCCAACATTAAACAACACAATTATAATTTTGCAGCAAACTTGGGGCACAATTGTGTCGTATTATTAGCATGTCTCAAATTTACGTCATAATTTGTGTCATTTTAATTTTATGACATAAATTTGCGACAAAAGCTTTGCGACACTATCATAGATGCCATAAAGTAGCCACACAAATTTGTTTATGATGCAAAATTGCCTCACACTATAAGTATGTTACAAATTTGTGACAATTTTCGTTATTCAAATTAATTGTTACAAATTTGGAGACATTTTTTTTTAAACACTTAAAACATTAGAGAAAATTTTGATTAAAGGCATAGGAAAAATGAAAATTATTAAAAATGATGTAATGTTTTTATATTTATTGTTATGCGCATTAAAATGTTTCTAATACTTTTGCAGATTTTGCAAAATTGTCTAATACTTGGTTATTGTTAGCTCTAGATAATGATGCTATCCTGCTCTGTGGGGTTGCTTTCAATGTTTTATGGTTTTTAATGTTCCAAGAGCAGAGGAACTACTTCTCTTTTGTCCATTATGTACTATATTTTTTAGTCTAATAAAGTGCAGTTTTATCCAAAAAGAAAAAAAAAAACCACACATTCATCTTCTAAAGTTGCTATAATGTTGAAATCAAGACCTAAGAAATATTAGATCAACAAAAAGAGACTGAAATTGAAGAGGCGGACTATGCACACCCACAAGCCACTTCTCTTTTGTCCATGATGTACTAAAATTTTCAATCTAATAAAGTGCAGTTTTATCTATAAAAAAATTAAAAAATTACCACATATTCATCTTCTAAATCTTCTATAAAGTTGGAAAAATCTGAAACTTTCACATTCATACATATATGGTATATATTTGCTGCTCTTATATTGTACTAGCTTTAGCATTAAGAGTTGGAGGAATTATGAAAGCTCACAAACAAATCCAAACATGCTCAATAAAATTAAGCAACTAAGACCACTAGGAGTCTTAATGTGGTTTATCATGAAACCATTTAAAAGCATTAATCCACAGGGTTAGGTGAAGTCAGAGTTGTTTCAAAGGTCAGACTTGTCAAGATCATCGAAATTATGGATGCTCCACTGCTTTCTTTTTTGAAATCCTCTTTGATGGTTCTTAATGCAACATTTCCTACATAAAATGGAATGAAGTTCTAAAACTTAGATATATACATGGTTTAGACATGACGTAGTTAGTGATTGAAAAAGTGAAATGAAGTTCTCGAACTTACAGCTAATAGGTCCAGCCCTTTCTAATCTTAATTAGGAACAACAGATGAAACTTGTTGAGGGCTCCATTGAGGAAACTCATGCCAGTTTGGCAATTTGTCCAATCCAGGCCATACATCTTGATTTGAAGTACCTAATAATCTAAGTGACAGAAGTACAATTAACACTAAACCTTAATGTAACCCAAAATAAAAGCAGTGAAGTGGGAGATAATTAATCAAATTAAACATGAAAATATGTAACAGTTGTTGCAAAACAGAATCCCCAGGCAAAAGGGCTTGTTTGGTGACAATCTTAAGTGTAATTGTCTTACGGTCCATCACAATATTGTTAGGATTCAGATTGCCAACAAGGTCAAAATATTCACTCCTTACTGTACTTTACAACTAAAACTACCAATATATTTACCGTGCACATCGCACAAAGCAACTCCCTTACAAAGTTGATACATCAACCTCTGTATCAAATATCCAGAATCACAGGGCTGTTAATTAAAATTTCTGAACCAAGAAGTAATGAAAGCACTAAAACAGACATTAAACTTATAACTATATGGGCCATAATACAGGAAAATTAAAAACAAGTCAGAATATCTAAAAACCTTGATTGTCTATGGAGGAATATCTCCAATCTAACAGTAATACTTGTGGTCATGAGCCGGGTCATTTTTAAGGCAACAATTTTCCCGGTCACCTTCTCTCTTGCTCTGAAAACTTTCTCATAAGTCCCTTCTCCAGCTAAGCAAGCACAATAAGCCACTTAGTCAATTATCAATACTTTTATAATCTCACAAATTTATGCAGTTTCTCAACTGTTAGAATTCACCAAATATAGTATTCCAATTTTCTTTTTACCTGACGACAGTCATGAAAATGAAAGAATGTCATGCAGGATAATTGAGTTTTTTTCTTTACTATTTCACTAAAATCATAACAGAGGTATATAAAGTAGTCTTCCCAGAAAATTTAAAGTTTAGAATAACAAAAGGCAATCCTATTCCTCGGCATGAGTTTGAAACATCGATCTCCACAACCTGCCTAGATTATTTATTACTGTAATAGACACAAATACGTAATTTTTGCAATTTAAGGAACAAAAATAAGAGTGAGAACTGAGAACTCCCAATCAAGAAAGAAGATGCAGTACAACCTTTTTCTCAAGATAGTAATAGCAATTGTGTTTTCTCCACACAGTAACAGCAATAGTCAACTACAAAAACATGAACAGAACAAGAAAAGCCCCAAAATAAGGTTGGGGAAATTCCGCAGCCACTCAGTTTCAATTAACATACTTGGTTTAAATCAGGTGAATAAGATCATCTCAGTGAACCAAGTCAAGACATAAATTTGCTTCCCTGATAATTCTGATGGATTCTATTGAACCATACAAGTAGAATTCCAGTGAATCCAAAATTACTAATGGAACATATCAAAAATTCACACAGAACGAATCCATACAGAATAAGGCCATCAAAATAAGAAAAAGGGTCAGCTTGAAGCAAATAACTATTTTTTGCAGGAAAAATCAATTTGCTTAATGAATGACAAGATGCAGTAAATATGTAAAAAGTCCAAAAACAACATACCTCATATAAAGATGGTGGAACTAATGTTTGATATTGATAATACAGTGTGACAAGTGCTCAAACACCAAGATTTTATAGTGACAGACATCAGACCTAAATGGGACTGCACCTAACAACACACTTTAATAACAAGACTTCAGTGGTTGAACATGGATAATCCTTTAAATGACAAGAACTACAAAAATATGACATCACCAATCAAGTGTCACCACAGCTAGTGCCTATCCAGAATGCGCACTTGAAACATTGCAACTTTAGCTTCCAAAGCTTCAAGAGAAGGATAAATGCTTCATCTGCTAATGCTTTATAAAAAGAAAATTAAAAAGGATAGAAGCATACATTGACCTATGAGTACAACGAAAGAAACGTAAAGGACAAAAAGAAAAAAGATAGCATATAGAATGAAAGAATCCAAAGAGAGAAACATCACTGGTTTTTAACTTAATAGAACAATATACAATTTAGTAGAGTATCTGCATTTTTCCTTCTGTTTTTTTTTCATTAAATGAAACCTTGTACATGGGTAGAACATACAACTAAGCATACTAAAAATAGTGAAGAGAAGGTTCAAGAAGAAATGGAAGCAGTACGGGTGCTAAAAATAGAAAAACTATTCAAACATTAAATGACTTTGTCTTAAAACATGACTCCTTGAGATGCCCCTCTGAATTATAGAAATCACATTTCAGGCCAGCTTTCTTTCCTATATTTTCACTACTATAAAAATGACTTTTAATGGCGTTTTTTAAGGGCTTTTAACAGCTGTTTTCGGCCTTTTTGAACCGCCATCTATCCATTAAAAGTTTACAGACTTTCTACGGCGTAAAATTTCTACGGCGGTTGAGAACCGCCATAGAAAGTTCGGACTTTCGACGGCGGTTCGCTTAGGAACCGTAGTAGAAAGTTCGGACTTTCTACGGCAGTTCGATTAGAAAACGCCGTAGAAAGTCCGACTTTCTATGGCGTTTTTTTTCAAAACCGCCATAGAAAGGACTTTCTACGGAGGTTCCTAAGCGAACTGCCGTAGAAAGTTAGGCTTTCTACGGTGGTTTTTTTCAAAACAGCCGTAGAAAGGACTTTCTACGGCGGTTCCTAAGCGAACCGAACCGTCGTAGAAAGTTAGGCTTTCTAACGCGGTTTTGAAAAAAATTGCCGTAGAAAGTACCAAATTTGTAAAAAAAAAAAAAAATTAATATTTCATTTTTTTATCTCTGCATTCAAAATATATATATCAAAAACAGCAAGAACAGCCATAGAAAGTTTTTGATATATATATATATATATATTTCAGCTTTATTCAAAATATATATACATATATGTATCAAAAACTTCTGTGCTAATAAACCGAACAACCACCAAACTTCACAAAATTTTTGCGTGCATCCATCAAATTCTAGTTAATTTAATCATTAACAGCCAGAACAATACAATAACAACATAATCCTGACGTAAACAGCCAATATATATATATACAAAAATCCAATCTCAACCTAATCAATTTTGAGAATAAATCAAACCAAAATCAGTAGGAAAATTATAAAATGGAACATACAATAAACCACTTATTTAACACTAATCAAACCCGAATTTAATCATTCATCATCTCACCAAACCCAAATTTAACACTAATAATAAACCCTAGGCCAATCACAATAATCAAGTAACAATAAAATTTGTAAAACTTAAATAAAGTTGAAACTATTCGATATAACCTTTTTTATGATTTGAAACCCGCAACAAGGACCGATTGTGGAGAAATTATGATGGGGGATTAACTCCAAGTGGTGGGTGATGGCCGATTAAGAAACCATCTCCGGAGTTGGGTGACGGCGGATCTTGCTACACCGGAAGAACGGCTTCGGGGGAAGACAAGAGAAAAAATCGACGGCGAGAGGATGGGCGCCGGCAACGAGAGAACGTCTTCGGTTTGCTAGAGATGGAAACAGGGGGAAGCCGCGGTTGGCTGGAGATGGAAACAAAGGGAAACCCTTAAAATTCCAACAAATTCAAGTTTCTATAGCGGTTTTAATAAACGGTTTTAATAAAAACCGCCGTAGAAATGGACTTTCTAAGGCGGTTGTAATTAAAACCGCCATAGAAACTTGATTTCTATGGCGGTTCGTAGAAACCGCCATAGAAAGTAACTTTCTATGGCGGTTCGTAGAAAGCCCGTAATTGTGAATTCCCGCCCGTTCCTCTATTCTTATTAATTTTTAGTTTTTTTTTTTTTGTAAATTACCCCCAAATTTTTTTTAATTTAATAATAAATATGTAATTTACTATTTATAAATTTTTATAGTAAAATTCATCATATTTATTAATTATACGGCGGTTAGAAATAAAACCGCCGTAGAAAGTAGGGAACTTTCTATGGCGGTTTTCATTTTTTTAAAACCGTCGTAGAAAGGGACTTTCTACGGCGGTTGTAAGAAAACCGCCGTAGAACCGCCGTAGAAAGTCCCTTTCTACGACGGTTTTCGAATAACCGCTATAGAAAGTCCCTTTCTACGGCGGTTTTAAAAAAACCGCCGTAGATAATGTCTTTCTACGTCGATTCTATATAGAACCGCCGTAGAAAGTCCGTACTTTCTTTTTAGTGGCGGTTTTGGTCTTTCCGCCGTTAAAGCACTGCCGTAGAAAGTCCATTCTGTAGTAGTGTTTCCTTTCTCTTAAAAGCTCCTTTTCCTCCTTGAATTTTGTTGAAAACAGCATTGATGCTCACATCAGGTTGGGAAACCATGAGAGTAGCAGAGTTACTGGTGTCAGGATAACTTGTATGTAGCTTTCCCTTTCTTTCAACAGATTGAACCATGGAATATGCCTTACCAATAGTAGGCCAAGGCTCCATCAGAAGGATCTGGTTCTTCATACTATCAAAAGAGTCATTCAGGCCTAAGAGGAATTGCAGCAACTTGTTGCTTTGATCCATCTCAATTACACCACAAAATTGTTGACACGTACATCCTGGTATGCAAATGCAAGCTGGAAGTGGTTTCAAACCACCAATGTCATCCCACAGTCTAGTTAACTTTGAGTAATAAGCCACAATAGACATAGATCCTTGACTGATTGAAGCTATGTCCCTTTGCAATTGATAGATTTGCTGTCCATTTGAACCTCCTTACCGAACCTGTAACTCAATCCAAACACCTCTTGCGCTGGTGGAAAACATGAATCCTTCAACCAGATCTTTAGAAATAGTGTTTAGGATCCAGGATGCTACCATGCAATCCGCAATCTTCCATAAGTCATAATCTTTAGAGTCAAAGTCAGGCTCATGAAATTTTCCGTCAATGAAGTTGAGTTTCCTCTTTGCTCCTAGAGATAGCTTCATAGCTTTGCTCCAAACAATATAGTTTACTCAGTAAGAGGTACAGTTATAAGAATCAAACCAAGATGATCTGATCCATGTAACATAAGCACTTCAGTAGCAACTTTTCCAGAATTCTGAGATCGGATGGGGCTTTCTGTGATTTCATTCTCACCAGTTGCTTCCTGATTTCTTGCCATTCCTTCAACTGGATTCTTCAATCTATCGAACAATTGGCTATGATATCATGTAAAATTCACCAATTCACCTAAGAATGAGGACTCAGAAGCTAAGAACAAGCAATTCCTTTTGGGAAACTATGAACAGATGAAAAATAGAACAGAGAGAATTTGGAGTAGAGAGAAGATTCTGGAGAAAGATTTTCTTGTATTGATTAACTTAGCTTTACTCAGTATCGGACCTCATTATATACACGTCATCATCTCTTGATCAGAAAGGCTAACTCTAGTTGATGTTAACTAAGCTAATGAATTAGAAATGAAAGCTGTACAATCTAATAACTAACTGAACTAACTAGAGGAGTTAAGTGTTGCCTAATTTGGCAATGCTAATTGCAAGTGGTCCTAGCTGGCATCTGATCTTATCCAATTAATTCTGTGCTTTACAAGCTTTAATCCAGCTCAGCAGATACAATATCTTTACAAAGCTTGAATTAGCAATGCTCAAAGTGGAAGCTGTATCAGAAAATGAAACTGTGCAGCCTACGATTATCCTTGCAAGTCGCAAGCTTCCTCGCAAACTGCCTTGTCTTTGAATGTCTCACTTGAACTGTTGATACTTTTACAAATGACATCAACATAACAATGTTTAGGTCTTGTGTGAAGAGCACCAAACGAAGCGGTAAACTGGAAAAAAGAGAGACCTGTAGTCGAATAAATTAAAGGGATATTTGGAAAACTTCACATTAATATTTGTTCTTGTTGTTTTGAAAATTTTGGTTTCAATTTTAATAGAATAGAGATTTAAAGCCTTTTTCCTAACAGTGTCGCAATAACTAAATTTCAAGCATTTTTGTTTATAATGTCCTAATATCTAACACATATATGTAATTCATAATGCCATAAGAAATCACCCGAGTTTTGTGTTCTTACTATTATTTCAGAAACTGTTATTTCAGAAGAGGATGTACGTTTTAGCTAAAATTGGATCTAAACTGAGCTCAGTTGATGAGGTCTACCATTAAGATCGACTTCTCCAGAGGTTTGTGAAGAGTGCCTTTCATAAGCTCAACTACAAGGAACCTCCAAAATGTTTCCAATTAGTCCTTAATTAGCTAAGTCCAATCAGATAATTTTGTCAAAATTAGGGTATGGTTACATATTTGGTTACGAGATAATGAATTTTCCTTTTACGATGTACATTAAATGCCACTAAACTTTACACTAAAATTCAAATTTGACGCGCACCATTTAATTGAATTTTATCTAGTATTTGTTTGAATGACCACTAAACTTTTAAAAATAAAGAATTAATATTGTTTTATTTTTGTCCATTAAGATCGTATTTATTTTGAGACTACAAAAGAATGCACATTAACGCAACTTGGGACACGAGTTGCACTAGTCATGCATTTACATGTCAGGTTTTTCTCTTAAAAAACACACTTCATTAGAATAAATTCTGAAATTTTAAAAATATTTGAGTACTTGCCCTACCAAAAAAATTTATTTTTACTGAATTTTTCAACCTTTGCATATTTTTCCAACTAAAAAAAAAAAAAACATAGTATTTTAAATTAGTATCTATGCCTTTTTTCTACCAAGTTTGTTTGTTCCAGTTCACTGTTCTGGCAAAACTCCAAGTTCACTGTGTTTCATGTCTGAGTCTCTTAAGTTTTACTTTTTCGGAATTATGAGATTCAGTTTTTTAGTTTTGTAGTATTCTTTAACGTATTTTGTGTTCATATCAAGTTGTTGAAGATTATAAGTTTTGTTTTTGTAGCTAGTATTCTTGTTTGGGGATGTTCATGTTCATTACATTTGGAATAAGAACTTGGTATATATATCACTGCTTTTATTTTTCCCTTTCTGGTTACAGCTATTTCGATTAACGACGATTAATAAGGTGTTTTTTCATGTTTTTCCTAAACTGATATCCTACCATTACTACAAAAACCTCCAATGGAGGGGGGTTGTAAACCCCATTGGAGACGGGTTTTTTGACACAACATCTGCCTCCAATGCGAGCCCCCACCACCTTTGGGAGTATTGGATGCGGGTTGTACAGGTACCTGCCTCCAATACCTGTCTCCATTGGGAGCATTGGAGCGGGTGCCCGTATACATATACTCATGTATTTAAAGTTGAAATTCAAAGTATATATTTATATATTTCCTTTTAAAATTAGTGATTTTTATTAACTACTAATTTTCTCTTTAAATATCCATCAGATTTTGTTTGTATAAAAGTTGTGATTTCCTTTTAAACTACTAATTTATCATCCTTGTTCAAACCTCGACAAATTTTCAATTTCTTTTTTTAACTTTCAAATTTTCATTTCTTTGCTTATTATAAATGTTTGGGAAACCTGCCTCCAATATTGCGGATGGAGTGTTGGAGGCGGGTGCTGGGTAAACCTACCTCCAATACTCCAATCGAAAATTCTCTTCATTATTGGAGGCGGGTTTTTCCAAACCCGCTCCAATACCTCCCTAAAAACCCGCCTTCAATAGCCCTTTCTGTATTAGTGTACATTTCAAGAAATTGAATTTTTAGATGGAGTGACATCTAAGATGCAGTCTTACACTTATGAAGTTTGACAAAATTGGTGGCATTGGCTTCTTTTAAAGAAGATCGATCTTCTATGCGATTCTTATTATTCCTTTATTAAAGCTTTCATTCATATTGATAAAATGTGTATAAACTTTTCATTCTTGTCGATATAAAACGTTTTTTTAATATCATAATATGTATTCGTTTACCGATGTCACAATAACGTGGTTATAAATGTTGTAATAGAATGGCGACTTAAGGCTTTTTTCTAATACTATCATAAATAATTAAATTTCATGGCATTTTATTTTACTATGTCCTAATATCTGTAAGTAATTGTGTAGTAATTTTGTCCAAATTTGTCAAACATTAGGGTAAGGTTATATATTTGGGTACGAGAGAAAATTAGATGATAAATTTACATTTTGTTGTGTACATTAATTAAATGGCCACTAAACTTTATACTAATATCAAAATTTGATGCGCGCCATTCAAAAATATGATTGAATTTTATCTCGTATTTTATTTGTTTGAATGACCACTAAACTTTTAAAAATAATTAATTAATATTTTTCACTTTTATCCATTAAAATTGTATTTATTTTGAGACTACAAAAGAATGCACATTAATTCACTCTACTTGGCACGTGACATATACATGCATGACTAGTGCAACTCATGTGCCTAGAGTTTCTCCTTGGCACACGAGTTGCACTAGTCATGCATGTATATGTCATGTGCATTTTTAATTTTTATTTTCTATTAGAGCATTTTCACAGACAAAATAATTAAATTGCATTCATTAATTTGAATAGCTCAGTTAAGAAATTAAAGAAAATCCAACGACATACATAGTTGATTCTGGTGATGATTCCGAAGAAACCACGATGGAATAGTGCCGTCGGATAAAGGTAAATGCAAAGCCAGAGGAATCATTAATTTTACAGCATGAAGTTAAAGTTGATGTTTTGAAAACTGACAATGGTTTGCGAAGAAATTTTCACAAGGTTAAGGGGGAAATCATGATAAACAACTAGTGCCGGCCCTGGTTCTAGGGTTTCAATAAGTACAAATACTAAGCTAAATTTTTAGTTTTAGGGTTTCCATCACCTGAAAAAAGGTAGTTAGGGTTTGGTAAGTGATTGATAATTTTTTTTTTTTTTCATTTGTGTTTGTTATTAGGAGTGGACATGGTTTGGGCCAATTCGAAATTCGAACCGAATTCGAATTTACCGAATTCGAATTAGGTTTGGTTTGAAACCGAATTCGAATTATGAAATCGGTTTTAGAATCGGTTTTCGAATTGGGTATTCAACCCAAAAACCGAACCGAAAACCGATTTGCAATATATATATTTTTTTTATTTTTTATTTTATATGTTTTAATTTTTTACTTATTATTTTATTATTTTTATTTTTAGGGGTTTTTAAATTTTTAGTGTTTTGGGCCTTTTGGCTTTTGCCCTAGTTGCTATTTCTGTTATCAAAGTTAACTTTGCCTCTGCTCTGCCGCCGCATCGCGACTCTGAAGTGAACACCATAGTGACGGCGACGGCGAACTGGGCCACGGCGACGGCGAACTGGGCGAAGCCACGGCGACGGCGACGTGGGCGAAGCAAGAGATTTAAATCTGTAAGTTATTCACATATTACGAGTACTTTAAAATTCTTAGCCCGTGAACGTAGCTTGTATTTTGCAGCATAAAGCTTAGCAAGGGAACCCCTTTGTATTGGTTTGTGATTGATAAGCATCATGGAGGTGGACTGCTTATGGATGAGCCTGAGCCTGAGCCTGTGATTGCTTTGTTCTAGTTTTGATCTCTGCTCCAACTGTGGTTTTTTTAACTTCGTTTTAGATCTCTGCTGTTTGCGTCTAGTTTATTGTCGAAGCAAAGGCTTCTCTGAATGCCTCCAAGTTTTACCTAGATCTATACCCGTGATGGATGTTTCGGCAAATTCAGATTTTCTTCAAGAGTTTAAACGATGGTTTTTGATTTATAGGCATTCTGCCTTCTGGTGTTGTTTCTTAATTCTTACTTTTATTTTCTTTATATTAATATCAGGTGCGGATACAGTTGGGCCAAGGATCAGCTGCAGTGGTTACCAAAACTATGCTTACAGGATGATTTTAAGGCTTACAGGATGCATGTGATTGAGAGGGTGAACTTAGATTTATTTTTCTAGAAGAGTTTGCTGCTGGATTTAGTTGTTCAAACTAGTTACTAGATTGTAAAATTTTGATTATGGAATTAATTTTGTGAATTTGGTTTCCATGGTTTAAAACCGAATTCGAACCGAATTCGAATTACAAATTCGAATTGGTTTCTTCAGTTTAAAATCGAATTAGGTTTGGTTTTCGAATTGGCAAAAAAAATTTAAAATTCGAGGAAACCAATTCAAGGAAACCGAATAAACCACAAACCAATTCGATGCCCACTCCTATTTGTTATTTGCCTCTTTACACAAGGAGGAAAACAGGATGTGGTCAAAAATAAAAGCTGATATCTTGGAGAGTGGCGGCTCAGGAAGTCAACATGTCGATGGGATTTCCGGAAATGAGCAACAAATCCAAGGAGTTTTTTTCCAAAATAACATCAATACAAAAACTATTTATCAAAATAACACACTTTTACTTTTAATTCCCTTTATGACGTTTTTCTTTCCACATAGGTCGGAAAAAGAATAACCGCTCTTGAATCTCTTCTCTATCCTACTTCCAGCAAGAAATCTACTAAGTTCCATATTTTCACCATCCCAAAGGATAATCAAACTTTCACATATCAGAGCAAATGCAAAACAAAGCATAACTGCTCTTCACTCCTTTCCTTGCCAAAATTCTAGGCCTATTCCCGATTTAATTCTTTTCCATCCAGATCCTTCATCGCCATTCGATTCGACACCCACTCCATCTCTTCCTCCCTCATCTTCACCAGAATACTCATGGCTTATGAGCACTTTGACATAAACTGAATAAATATTTGTTCTCATCATCCACCGCATAACCATTTTGCAACGGGAAAGCCATTTTGTTTAGAGTAGAGGTTACTTGATGCCATAAAATACAAGTTACCGCATGGAACCGGAGATGAGAATGGAGATTTTCGAGAACATTGTTGCCGCATGATTACGTTTGAAACACACGGAAGCAAGAATTCTATTCCTTCTCTAACTCAGTCAACTACAGAACTTATCGGACTGGAGATTAAAATCGATGACCCCATGGATCTAAAATATATTTATCGATAGAAACCCATGAAGTAAAAGGACAAAAACAAATAAAAGCAAGGAGAAAGAGCATGGGTCGGTGGCTATCCCTGAGACTTTAAAGAATTCAAAATTCCGACAGAGAAGATGAAAATTTTTTTTTCTTGAAAAATGGAAGATTAGAAGACACGTGGCAAAAAATATTATAAAGGGAATAAAAATTAGAAGAGTGTTATTTAGGTAAGGCAAATGTTATTGCCAGAGCATAAATTAGGATACAGAGCAAATTTTTGCTCTTTTGACTATAGTACCCTCAACAAAATTCATTCCCTAATTATGATGCTTCACGTCTAGCCGTCATCTCTATCCCTAACTAGCAGATGAATTCTTCAGAGAGTGGACAAGCAGGGTAAGGCAGTGGTCTCCTTTCTCCAGCAAAGGCACAAAGAAGTTTGGAACCAGCCGCTAGCCAGCGATGGCATCATCGACCTCGAGCAGGAGAAAGCGGTGGCAAGGCAGGGGAAGAAACCATCCATCAATGGCAACAATGGGGACAGAGGACAGTGGCTGTAGGAGTAGAAAAAAGCGGCAAAGACACGTCAATGAAGTTGTGAAGGCTTAACCACGGCAATTGCAAGGGCAGCAAATTGAATTGAATTTTTCTTCGTTTTGTAACCCTGAAACGAAATTCCATTTGCTCTTCTCCCTAATTATATGATTTTGAACCCTTCGTCATATGAATGTTCCAGTGAAGAAGTAATCTAAAAGGAGCAAGAATAGATTCAGAAGGGAAAAAAACAGTGAGTGCGAGAGAACGATATTGAAATTTGAAATTACTCCAGTTTTCAATTCGATAATCAAATAATTTTAAGATTTCACCCGAATTGAGATTTCTTCCTGCTTGCATAATTTTCATTGCTTCATTTTTTCATATTGTTCTTATAAACCTTCCGTCTATATTTATTCACTGAATTCAGAGGGATTTTGTGTATGATCTTGGAGGAATTTTGTGGATGATTTGAGGCTGACCTGTTGTTTATGGTTTTCAAATATAATTTTACTACCATATGAAAAATGAACTTGGGATTCAGGGAGAAAAATGGATATGAAAGATCAAAACTATGGGAACAAGAAATCAAAATAGAAGCTGAGCATCACCGGTGGAGTAAACGGTAAGGAGTATTAAATTTGGGGAAAAGAGCATCAGTTTGGAAAGAGACGTGAAGCATCAAATGGGGGATAATTTCTGCTGAGGGTAGTATAGTCAAAAAGGTAAAAATTTGCTCTGTATCCTAATTTTTGCTCTGCCAGGTAAATACTTTTCACAGTGGTGTTATTTTGGAAAAAAACTCCAAATCCAAGAAACAACGTTACCAGAGGCACACTACTCGCCAGATCCAAGAAATGGAAGCCTACGATTATTCAGAACTCTTCTATTTTAATTTTCCCTTCCTTTTCAGGGTTTTGGATAAATCACAATTTTAAATCTTCGGGTTTTGATTTTTTAGGCTGTTTAAGGAATGCCCACATCCAGATCATGAGCAAAAGCTTAGGCTGAGCCATATTAATTATCTCCTCCCAAGTTCAATTAAACTATTAATGATTTTATTACTGCATCATGTAAAATAGACTTTTAATTCAATTTGTAAGCAATATATAGTTTTGGAGAGGGAATATCATCAATAGAGTAGTTGAGCTTCTGCATTAATATGTGCTTGAAAGAAATCCAAAGAATAATCAACAAACAAATTTTAACAAAAAGAAAATCAACACCCGTAAAAAAAAAAAAATTTAAACGAAGAAATTAAAAATAAACCTTGAGAATCCTAGATAACGAATTGAAGAAACCAAAGCTTCTCTTCACATGTAAAACACGTGCAGCAAGAAATTAATTCACGTGCAGTACGCGTGAGTGATCAGATGTTGTGATGATTCCGTGCAGCACAAGAAAAGCTTTGGGGCAGGCATTCTAATTAATTAATGATAATTATTGGAGTTTCTCACACAGCAAAGTCGTTTCAAGTATGAGTTTGAAATCACTACTTCTTTTAGTTTTCACTTTTTGATCACAGCTATTTCGATTAACATGGTGCATTTTCATGTTTTACCTAAATCGATATCATAAATTACACTTGGACAAAATTGTTGGCATTGGCTTCTTTCTAAGACGATCTTCTATGAAATTCTTATTATTCCTTTATTAAAACTTTTCATTCGTATTGATAAAATTATATAAATTTTCCACTCATGTTGATATAAAACGTGTTTTTATATCATAATATGTACTTATTTACTAATGTCGCAATGGCTTGGATATGAACATAGTAATAGAATAGAGATTTAAATTCGTTTTTCTAATCGTATCGTAAATAAGGAGAAGGGTTGTGTTAAGTCGACAGCTAGCGTAAAACCCATTTGTCAAAGCCAATTATATATATCATATAAGAAATCGTGTAAACGCTAAGAGACTCCCTGCTTTATAGAGCACGTTCCAAAGTCGGACTGTGGTAACCGGTAAGGGCCGCTGCCCCTCCATGTGGACTGGGTGTAGTGAAAAATGAGCAAGAGTTCACACATAAAATTGGAAGGGGAAGAAATTATAAAAAGACTTAAACTCATAGAATTGATAGTTGGAATATTGGAATTTTAACAGGTAAAACAATAGAATTAATAGAAACTATGAGGAGGAGACACATAAATATTATGTGTCTTCAAGAAACTAAATGGGTAGGTGAAAACGCTAAATTTTAGATACAATAGGATATAAACTTTGGTATACGGGTAAAAATAAGAATAGGAATGGGATGGGTATCATTGTAGATTCATTGTTGGTAGAACATGTAATTAATGGGAGTAGTTAGGAAAGGGGATGGAATCATAGCTATAAAAGTTATTATGGGAAATGAACCTATAAACATATTTAGTGTATATGCACCACAAATAGGACTGGCTGAAATAACTAAATTTGAATTTTGGGAAGATTTAGAAACTTTACTTCAAACAATTCCACATAAAGAAAAAATTGTCATAGGAGGGGATTTAAATGGGCATGTAGGGGATGGTAACGAAAACTATGATAGGGTCCATGGTGGGTATGGTTTTGGGTTGCGAAACAATGAGGGGAAAACTATTTTAGATTTTGCATTAGCCTATGATTTAGTTATAGGTAATACTTTGTTTAAAAACAAAGGAACACTTAGGGTGCCCTTGGTTCATTGAAGGGAATGGGAATAGGAATGAGAATGATAATAGTGGAGAATGATAGTAAAAAGAATTATTACGATTGTGTTGTTTGGTTTGTGATGGGGAATGACTATTTGTTTTACTAAAAATAAATCATTAAGGAAATTATTTTAACATTTTTTTTTAAACTTTTAATATGTCATAAACTTTGTGTTTAAATGTATTATAATGATAATTATTGCTAATTATAATTTTAAAACACAATATGTATTTAATAGAAAATTCTCTCAAAATTGAGAGGAATGGAGAATTGGCTAAAAGTTGGCAATGGTGGTGGGCCCCAGGATACCAAAACTTTCAACCAAACACCTATAAATCATTCTCATTCCCATTCCCCACCTCCATAACCCCAAAACTAGCACACCCTTACTTTTGAAAGTGGTTCTAACAAAACACAATTTGATTATTTTCTAACTAGAAAAAGTGATAGAAAATGGTGTACAAATTGTAAAATAATACCAGACGAAAGTCTCACAACCCAACATAGCCTACTAGTTTTTGATATAAAACTTAATAACAGACGAAAGAGGAAAAAAAGTCACCCACCATACCTAGGATTAAGTGGTGGACTCTTAAAAATAAAGACGTAAAAGATACTTTTGTAAAAAAACATATTAGAAAATAGTAATTGGAAAGTAGAAAAATGACTCTGAAAGCACGAGAAATGCAACTGAACAAATTAAAAGAATTGCAAAAAGCGTCTTAGGAGATTCGAAGGATAATAAATGGAATAAGGAGTCATGGTGGTAGAATAAAGATATTCAAGAAAAACTAAAAGTAAAAAGAGCAAGTTACAAAATGCTATGTACTTGCAGAAATGATCAAAATATTGAAAAATATAAAAATGTCAAGAAAGATGTGAAAAAAGTAATAAGTGAAGCGAATACTAAAGCTTTTGAAGAATTCTAAAAAAAATTAGATACTAAAGAGGGTAAAAAAAAATATTTGTCAGATAGCTAAAATGAGGGAAAAGAAAACAAGAGATTTGACACAAATTAAATATATAAAAGATGAAAATGAAACAATTTTAGTTGATCAAGGACGAAGTAATAAAAGAGCGTTGGAAAAATTATTTTTATAAATTGTTTAATGAAGTTAATAATAATGAAATTACACTAGGAGAGTTGGCCCATTCAGAAAAACATAAAAGTTTTACATATTTTCTCAAAATTCAGCCCTTAGAAGTAGAAAAAGCACTAAGAAAAATGAAAAATGGCAAGATAGTTGGTCCCTATGATATTCCAATTTAGGCATGGAAGTTCCTTGGAAAATTTGGGATTACATGCCTTGCAAACTTAGTTAATATATATAATTATGAAAACTAAAATGATTCCTAATGAATGGAGAAAAAGTGTATTAATTCCGTTGTATAAGAATAATGGGGATATACAAAATTGTTCAAACTATAGTGGTCTTAAAATAATAAATTATACTATGAAATTATGGAAAAGAGTAATAGAAACAAGATTGAGAAATGAGACTAATTAATATAGAAGATAATCACTTTGGTTTTTTATGACAGGTAGATCATCAATGGAAGCTATACATTTAATAAGAAAACGAGAACAATATAGTGAGAAAAAAACATGACTTGCATATAGTATTTATAGATTTAGAAAAATCATATGATAGAGTAAATAGATATATAATGAGGGGGGCATTAGAAAAGAAATGGGTAACGGTAGCATATTTTTTTTTTTCTTTTCTTTTTTATTGCTATTTCCATCACTAATTATGTTTTAGTTGAGTAGCTTTACAAGTCAATTTAAGCTTAAGAACTATATTAGTCCCCCTTATTTTTTGGTTAATTTTAACTCTACCTCCCTAATTACTTTTCTGCCCTTTTTTTTGCAAACATGGGTAGTATCTTTTTGGTGAAAGAAAGTGTAATTTCATCATGATTAATAACAATGCATGGAGTGAATAATTTATTAAAAATTATGGGATAAATAAAAAATTAACTGAAATTTACAATGGGATAAAAAGTTGACAAAAATTAGTGGTATATTTAAAAATAGTTCTCTCAACTCGACACGTATAATGTTTATATTTAAGAGCAACACTCAATTTTTTAAATAGTGTTTATTGACTATCTAATATAACAAAAGAAAATACATGCTTATACTATATACTTAAGTGATAATTACTTTAAATTCAAAAAAAAATGATAATTACTTATGCTAATATTCATTATATCATGCATTCACTGATGATTCGTGTTTATATATTTACTAGCTATATTTACTAATTTTTCCGTTCCTTTTGTAAGAATCTGGTTTGAAGATGTAGCTTATGACTCATTAATAGTTGTACCACTAAACTTTGTCAATGGAACAAACAAGGTATCTTATGACTAATGAAGTTTGTATATGTACTAATATTGTTATAACTTATTATAGAGTAATGTTAGAAGTAATGAAATGTAGAGTGATTAATTTGGTTTGTATAAATGATCCATTCTTTATTTTCCATTGAATATAATTACTAATAAAATGTTCATATATTTTGTTTTACTGTATGAGTCGTGACAGATGAAGTACTATCTTAGAGAGTCTTAGTAAGATTAATATAAATCACGAGCAATAATGTTAATAAAATAAGTGTGGCTAACTAAGCCCAACATGCTATCATATTAATATTATTAAAAGTTATAAACCAAAAAAATATTAGGGTGTTTTAGTAATATTATTACAAGTTATGGACTAAAGAAGAATAGTAAGGTATCCTAGTGACATTATTAAAAAGTAAAGAGCTTTACTACAATACTTTTGTACCTTTTATAATTAAACAAGAAAAGATAGTTAGTTGGTTTGAATCATGTGTTCTCAGTAAAAGGTCCAGAGTTTGAAACTCTCCATGGACAAAACTTGATTAAGGCTTTATTAATTTTGACATCAATTTTCTCAATAAAGTCTGTGTAGATGTAGTGGTAAAGTATCAGTGCCTATGAGAGGGAGGGAAGGAGTTCGAATCCTTTCATGTGCATAATTTGACAAATTTTTGTTTTCTTTAAATAATTATAATAATAACCTTATCACTATAAATTAATAATTGAGCTAAAAAAATGTTATAAATAAATTTTCATGGGTTATCTACTATGACAATGTAGAGTTAAAAAGTTAAAAACCAATAATCATCCTATTATTAATTGCACTTATTAGTGTACTAACGTTAGTATATAGATGTCATAATATGTGGCAATATCTCTTTTTTCCACTACTGAATAACTAGTGTAACTCATTTATTGATAGAGAAAAGGTGAATTAAGTATACTAAGTTTTCTCAACATTATTGGCCAATTAAGTTGGGACAACTAGAATTTGTCCACCACAAATTGTTTCATATATTACATAAAATTCGAAAAGCAATACATATATTATAATTATATAATAATTACTTAAACAATAAAACTTAATTTTTGCTCAACTTAAATAAAATTAATCAATTGCTAAGCTTTAGACCCATGTTTGTATATGGAAATTAAAGTGGAGGGAACTTTCCCGCCAATTTTTTTTGGCTGACCAAATATTTTGGTCACCAAAGGACTTCTAATCAAATATTGGTGACCACATACTTTCTCATTACTAAAAGTTGTCACTATATAGTGTAAAACTGGAGGGAAATTTCCCGCCACTTTTTTGGGTGACCACAAATTTGGTCACAAAAAATTTGCACAATGGTGACCAAACTTGTTTGGTCACTGAAGGAATTATGACCAACTATTGGTGACCACTTTTTTATTGGTCAGCGATATTGGTCACTAATAAGGGTGAATTTGGCAGAAACATTTCCCGCCATGCCTTTAGTGACCAACTGGTAACCACTTTTTTCTTTGGTCGCTATTTTTTCAGTTGTACCCAATGTTTGTTGACCAAATATTTCACCATTTGGTGACCAAATTTTATTTTGGTCACCAGGGTTCCGGTCACTAAAGGCCAAATTTCTTGTAGTGATACTAGGTTAGATAAAATAAGTAATGTAAGTATTAGAAATAAAGTAGGAATAGCCCTAATAGATGAAAAAAAAAGAAGAGAGAAACACGCCTAAGATGATTTGGACATGTACGAAGGAGACCCCTAGACTCCCCAGTAAACAAAGAATCAATTAATATTAAAAGGGACCTAAAAAGAATTGAAAAACAACTTTAAAATATAACACGTCATATTTGAGTATAAATGAATTGATATGCCATGATCGTACACGATGGCAAGATGTAATTCATATAGCCGACCCCACACAGTGAGACTACAACTTTAAATTTCAAGGCATTTTTGTTTTATTATGTCATAATATCGTTAGGTAATGATGTTGTACTACATATATGTAATTCATAATGTCGAAATCACCCAAGTTATGTGTTCTTACTATCATTTTAGAAGATGTCAGGGTTTTCTATAATTATAAAAATTAATTAATAAATAAATAAAAAAACACTTCATTAGAATAAATTTTAGAAATTTTTCAATAAATTTTTTTTAAAACTATTTTTTAACTAATTTTTCAAAGTTTCTTTCTCTTTATTTTTATCTAGTAATGATACGTAAATTTTTTTTTTTCCAATGTTCACACAAGTTTTAGTTAACTAAAATTTAATATTTGTTGTTGTTGTTTTGAAAATTGTGTTTCAATTATATATTCAGATAATGTTCCTGAGTTATTATATAAAGTATTAAAGTTTTATTACTATGTCATGTAAAATAGACTTTTAATTTAATTTGTGAGCAATATATAGTTATGGAGAGGGAATATGTCCTCATTAGAGTAGTTGAGCTTCTGCATTAATATATGCTGTAAAGAAAACCAAGGACTAATAAACAAACAAATTTTAACAAAAAGAAAATCAACACCCATAAAATTAAAAGAAAAAATAAAACGAAGGAATTAAAAATAAGGGTAAAAGACATTTTTCCCCTTGTGCTTTTAGATAAATAATAGTTTTTCTCTTGTGGTTTCAAAACACCAATTACCCCCTTATAGTTTTGGACTAAAGTGTCTATTAACAGAAAAAGTTAACTTTAACAGAATTGAGGCAAAATCCCAAAGATACCCTTGATCTGATATAAAAATTACTGGACAAAGCTTTTTCGGCCGGACTTCGTTCATGAAGATGTCTTCTAGAAAAATCAACTGCATCCATTGAATCACAACGCAACTTGTAATGCACATGAGTCCCAAAACCAATAAACCGCTGGAGGACATCTATTTTTATTTTTGTTATAGCTGGAAACAACTACTCCTATCCGTCCAATTTCTAATCAGATGCTGGGCAAAATCTCATTTGGAATAGAACACAAAAACTATAAGGAAAATTTATGGCACCCAAGATACCAAACAAAAATTTAAAAACCATTAACGTTGTCTTCGAAATTAACCCATTTGAACAATGTCACTCTATATTCAACCAGAAATAAACCCTAAATTCCTCCCCCCCCCCCCCCCCCCCCCCCCCCCCCCCACCCCAATTCTTAAGAAGAATAGGGAAATAGAGGTGGCCAGAAGAAAACCATAGCAGCCGCACAAATAGAACCAAAACCTTCGGCAATTTATTTGAAAACGTCACTTGTGGACGAATAGATCAGTAGCAACGACGGTGATGTTGGGCGATGACCAGATTTGTACTGTAGCGCCGTTGTTCTTTGACCTGTGTTTTGAATGTCTTCCTATCCGGGGTTAATTTGGGAAACAAAATAGTGACGTCATCTATTTTGTGGCCTTCACTCTCTCATATAGGTGCGTGCACTCCACCCACAGTTAAAATTAAATTTTTCTGTTAATAGACACTTTAGTCCAGAACCACAATGAAATAATTGTAAGTTTTAAAATCATAAGAGAGAAACTGTCCTTCAAATAAAAGCACCAGTTTCCCCCTAAACATAAACCAAGATAACGAATTGAAGAAACCAAACCTTCTCTTCGCATAAAACACGTGCGGGTATGATAAGATGTTATGATGATTCCGTGCAGCACAAGAAAGGCTTTGGGGGTTTTCTGTTGTTGTAAACTATAACTTGTATTTTGTTTTATAACCAACAAAAAATTTAAGAAAACCTGGATACTTTCTCACGAAAATGTTGCAATTTTTCATGAGAAGCGCTAGTTCCTGCTGTAAAATAATTTCAAGTATGAGTTTCAGACCACTACTTCTTCTTTTATTTTATACTTTCTGATCACAGCTATTTCCATTAAGGAGGACTAGCAAGGTGTGTTTTCATGTTTTACCTAAAGCGATATCCTACATTCCGTTGTTTGTTTTATCAAGAAATTGAATTTTCAGATGGAGTAACATCTAAGATTCAGCGTTACACTTACGAAGTTTGAGAGCCTCTGCACACGAGTTGCACTAGTCATGCATGTGCGTGTCACATGCTTTTTATTATTATTATTTTTTTTTTCTAATAGAGCATTCTCATAGACAAAATAATTAAATTGTAGTATTCATTAATTTGAATAGCTCAGTTAAGAAATTAAAGAAAATCCAACAAAAATATATAGTTGATTCTGATGATGATTTCGAAGAAACTACGATGGAACAATGTCGTTGGATAAAGGTAAAGGCAAAGCCAGAGGGATCATTAATTTGATAGCATGAAGTTAAAGTTGATGTTTTGAAAACTGACAATGGTTTGCAAAGAAACTTAATTGCACAATGTTAAGGAGCCAAAATAAAAATAAACTAGTGGTAGTGGTGGAGCCACATTATACTCTAGTGGAGCAATTGCTCCTATCAAGTTGTTCTCTTAAAAAAACACACTTTATTAGAATAAATTTTAGGAATTTTAAAAATATTTTAAGTAATGGCCCTACAAAAAATGATAATAATTAGGGAATTTTTTCAACATTTGCAGATTTTTCAACCAAATATATATATATATATATAGTATTTTTAAAATTTATTATGCTTCTTTTAAAAGTAAAAAAAAAAAAAAAATTGTTGTCCTAAATATTTGTCCTTCTTCATATTGGGGTATGAATCTGCCACTAGCTATGGGTTAACCGCACTGTCGGTAACTATTGAGTGTGGGATTCCGAATCAACAAATGATGGCCCTCCATTGGTACTGCTACCCTATGGCTGGTCATCGTGGTTAGAGCCTTCCACCCATTTGGTGAAGTACTCCACCGCGACTACTAGATAACGGTACGACCACCACCCCCCCCCCCCCCCCCCCCCCCTCTTTTGCTAGAGGAGGGAGCCTGAGGAGGTTCATCCCCACTTTGCGAAGGGCCATGCACTCTGAATAGCCGTCATTGGAGTAGCTGGCGATCTATCGCCGCGTGGATTTGGCAATTATCGCACCTTTTGACAAAGCTTTCGGCATCCTTGACCAACATTGGCAAGTAGTATCCTGCTAGCATAGCTATCCAGGCCAGTTTTTGAGGCCCTATGTGGCTTCCGCAATGTCCTTCATGAATGTTTCTATCACGCTTCTAGTTTCCCCAGGCCTCCTCGAAGTGGTATCGAGTAGCCTTATTCCTGGCAATCACCCATTTTCCAAGTATAATATTCCCATATCTTTCCCTCCAATAGAGCTTTTCATCCTCAACGATTAAGACTTACCCTTCGTCAATGCTTCGGGTTCCAACTTTTCCACCAGCACTGATTTGGTTAGGTGGGAGTATACTGAGGAGGCCAACTTAGAAAGGGCATTGGCATTGACGTTTTGGCTTTGATGAACCCTCTTTCTACCTTTCCGAACTGTCCAGGCTACGAAGCACTCTTTCTAGGTTTTTTTTTCATGACAGGGTCCCCGGCTAATTCAGCTCCTACAAGAAGGCCCTCGTATTTTGCTTCGTTGTTGGTGGCCAAGAATTCAAACCTAAGGGCATTTGTGAAGTTTTCCACTACGAGATAGGTGAGCATTAGGCCATCCTGCTCCAACTCCTTGTTTAAGGCTCCGTCTACAAATAATATCCATCTCTTGCTTGATAGTAGTATCTGAAAGCACTGTGACCGGATGCACCTCAAAGTATGGTCGGAGTTTCCTCACCATCATTATAATGGTGAAAATGAGTTTTTCTACTACCGAGTAGTTCTTCTTTGCAGCTTGTAATACTCGGCTGATGTAGTTCGTTGGCTTTTATTGGCCATTTTCTTCTTTGTACTACACCACGCTAACAGCTGTCTAGGAGGCTGCCACATATAGAAATGGTGGCTCGCCCAGGAGTGGCATGGCAAGGCTTGGGACCTCGGCTAGTTACTTTTTTAACTCCTTGAAAGCTATTTGACACTCCTCGCTGCATTCGAAATTGTCTCCTTTCATTAGTACAACAAAGAAAGGTAGAGGTCTTTTTGATTATTTGGAGAGAGATTGGCTTAGCACTGCTAGCTTGCCTGTGAGTTTTTGGATGTTTTTCACCGTAACGGGTGTCCATATATTTATGATAACCTCCACTTTTTCTTTGTTTGCGACCACCACTTTTTCTAAGACCATGTAGCCTAAAAACTTGCCTGAGGTATCCCCGAAAACACACTTTTTAGGGTTTAACCTCAGTTTGATCTTTCTGAGTATCTCCAACACTTTCCTGAGGTATCCTATTAAACTTTCCTCATCTTGCCCTTTCACTAACATGTCGTCGATGTATGCTTCCATAGTTCACGACAACTGATTTTTATAAATTTTGTTCACTCACCGCTGGTTTGTGGCCCCCGCGTTCTTTAGGCCAAAGGGCATAGTGGATAGTAGTGTCTTTATATGTTGTGAATGAGGTATTCTCCTCATCTTTTTTTTTTTATTTAGGAAGATCTGATGGTACCCTTTGTATTCGTCTAGAAAAATCAGATAATTGAAGCCCGCTACAGAGTCCCTTAAGATGTCAATCCTAGGGACCAGGAAATGATCATTCGGACAAGCATTATTCAGATCTATGAAGTCTACGCACATCCCCCAACTTTTGTCTGGTTTCTTTACTAGCATCGAATTTGTCAGCCATTCGGGATATTCAACTTCTCGTACAATCCTTGCTTCCTGTAGCTTGTTGACTTCAGCCTTTACTACAGCGCTTCTCTCGAGTCCAAACAATCTTTTCTTCTGCCTGACTGGCTTATGGCCTGAGTCGATGGAGAGCTTATTCTCGATTGTTTCCCGAAGGATCCCGGCAAGTCATCAGTGGACCATGTGAATATGTCTCAGTATTTCTCATAACGGCATGACTAATTGCTGTTTTAGAGAATTGGGTACTATCTTACTGACTTATATGGTCAAATTTGGGTGATCTTCTGACAGAGGTATGTCATCTACCTCGGTTTTTGCATCCAAGAATCTCTCTTTGGATTCCACTCATTGATTTTTGTGTCTAGCCCTTATTGGACAGGCCTTTTTATCTCAGCCATTTTCAATGTAGCAATAAAGCATTCCTGGGCCTTTTTGGCGTTGGCTCATAGCATGGCCACTCCCTACTTCGTAGGGAACTTGACTTCCATGTGCCTCAAGCTAGGTATGGCCTAGAAACTGTTGAAAGCTTGCCTGCTGAGAAACACATTGTAGGCCAAGGGTTCTTTTATGATTGTGAACTCACGGCATTCAGTTCTAAGTATTTCTCTGTGTGATAGTGTGACGGGAAGATTTATCCTCCCAACGAGGTGTGTGGACTGGCCCCCGATGCTTATCAGTGGAACTTCAACTGCTCTCACTTCCTTGCTATTGAGTTTACCTCATTCCCGAATCATGGCTTATGAAATTTTTCGATGACCCATTGTCTATCAACACACGGTGGATCTTTAAGTTAGCTACATAAACTTCCACTACTAAGGGGTCATCGGTTTCTTCCTCTCCCTAGCAGTCATATCTTGTGAAGGTGTTCATTTGTCTAGGTTTGAGTTTAGTCCTCCCTTAGTACCTAGGTAGGGGTTTGGCCCAACACCTCTTCCTGGGGTTTAATGGCACCCTAAGGAGGTCTCGTCCCTCCGGGTAGAGTGTTCCTTGTTGCCGGGGCCTTGAACTTTTTTTAGGGTGAGAAGGGTCCATCGGGGAACCCGTAGCATTCTGGATTGCCTCGTCATCAGATCAATGATTGGGTGTTGTAGAAAACCTTAAGAAACAACATGCGTGTCTACCAGAATAGTTCCCATAGACGGCGCAAGTTGATGCGTCCTAATTTTCATGCCCACTAGATTGATGACATCTCTGGCTATCCTCGGTGCTCCAGGTTGAGATCCTGCAAATGGCGAGGGTTGGTTCCCTTACAATACGCCTATGCCTAAGTCAATAAGCAGTGTCGAGTAAAGATATGAGTAGGGTTGCAAAATATTTTATACCTTATAGTTTAGCCGAGAACCTTGTATGGCAAGATAGGAGGATATCCAGGTAATTCTTCCATATCTGATAGTATAGAAAATAAATCCTTCAGATCTTGATGTTGATCTCCTTTCACTTGAATTAGAGTCTGAGGGCATTTCATTTACTTCTTACCTTGTTTAGAGTTCTTTGAGCCTCATCTAGGTAAGGCTTGGGTTGAGGCCTAGGACCAGATATGTGTTAGGGTTTCCTCCCCAGAGCTCCAAATGTGATTTGAGTCGAGCCAAGTGATTGGATCAGCCCTAGGATGATTGGGTTGAGTTTTGTCTAATCTGTGTTCCATAAGGGTCATTTAACTTAAAGGATACTAGGGGAGTAGAAACATGGATTATCATAAATATTGAGGATCAAGAAGTTGGCGATGGCGTTTGAATTGTTTCCAAAAGTCTCGTACAATCTAAATATTCAAAGCCTGTTCATTTTTCGAGCTAGCAATCTTGCGGTGGAGAGATCACAAGCGAATTTTTTGTGGGTTAGAAGTTAAGAAAAATCAAAATGAATCACAGTTAGGCTTTAGATTTCAAAATTGAAAAGACGAGGGCCGGTGGAAAAATAGAATTTGTTAGACAGCTAATTAAGGATAATTTAAGAAAGATAATAATAATTTGTTCTGACAGTTAAAAATTACATTGGTATTAACACTAATGCTTAAAAGGAAGTCTCATGCTCTAGAGGTTATTAGTCAACACATTATCGCCACCTCCATGACCTTTATTGTAAAGTTAATATGCATCCAAAAAAAAATGAAAATTACAAATTTCATAGAATGAAAAGTGGTAAGGACCCACTCACACTAATATAAGCAATTAAATAGAGTTTGTATTATGTATAGTGGCCTAAAATCTAGTCCACAATTTTACATAATTTGTATTATTACAAAGATTAGTATAATTAAAATTTTCACTAAGAAGCGACTTCAGCTTACCATCAAGCATTAATTATTGGTTTCAGGAGTATCCTGGCAATGAGCACTACACTCCTCATGTGTATGATAACAAACATATTTACTTAGACAACACCAAGTATAATCTTCGCAATGTGGATAGTTTGTATTTACACAGTGATCAATATTATCTTTTCCTTCCAATCAGCTGCAGCCATCTTCTCCATAATCCGAACATTAACACCTAGTTGAATAGAGAAAGAAGAAAACAAAAGATCAAATAATCTAAATTGTTCATCCAACTAAGTCATGAAAATTTCTAAAATCATTCAAAAGTGAAAGAAACAAAAACACATAATCATTGATTGAATATTAGATGTCTAACAAAAGTGAAAGAAACAAAAATTTTAGATGTTCTTGATTGAATATTCATCCAAAGTATACATGAATGATTTGCCCTTCTTAATTGAACAATCATTGCGAATTATAGATGTTCTTCATTAAACATTCACCCAAATTCTTAGCTCGATCTTGCATTCCTATAATTGTAATCCCTTTATTCAACCACACAAAAAAGAGAGAAAGAAACCATAATTATATATTTTTTAAAAATCTTTTTTGGTTTACATATCAGATATTGGCTTATTGTAGGAAAGAATAAAATAAAATAAAAAATAAGAGAAAAAGAAGAAGGGGGAAACAAACAACTGATTATAACAATGAAAAAACTTCCATAGCGGGTTTATGTATACACCAGCTTCAAGGAAGCTTGACAGACGCGTGTCTCACGCGTCTCTCATAGCTGTTTTTTTGTTTTTAAATAATCATGAACAGTATCCACAAGTACTATTTGCCATTATTTAGATACTTGGAGAAAGCATTCCAGATACTCTATTAAAGTATATACTGCAACCCTCTTTTTTTTTAAAAAAATTTAGTAACCATGAATAGTACTCGCGAGTACTATTCACCATTATTTAGATAAATGGAGAGAGTATTCAAGATACTCTCTTCAAGTATTTTGAAATATAGTAGTACTCTATTTCAAAATACTTGAAGAGAGTATCCAGGATGCTCTCTTCAAGTATCTAGCTACTACTTGAAGAAAAGATTATAAATCTATTACTGTCTTCAAGTATCTACTACTTGAACAAGATAGTAGATCTATTACTTTTGAGGTCATCCCTAATTCAAACCAGTCAAGTCAGCATTTGCCAAGTCAATTAAAAGGCTAGGCCTTAGACCAACGTATTAAGAAGGACAAATTGGTACACCTCTTCACCATAACTGGAGCCGTGCGAACTACAAGTTCCTCACAACAAAGTTCGAGGCATTTCTTGAAACATTTCTTGGTCAATATTTAAGTTTTATACTTCCCAAGTTATCAAAAAATGTTACTTATTGTGAATATTGAAGAAAATGTTATGCACTATTTAGTGAAGATTTTCAACGACATGCACAACTTATGCATATGCATCACATTTTGGGCCGAACCCAAAGGCGATCACAAGCCCGCTCCATTCGGTCCTCTAAAGAAGCCCAACCGATTTCACGATTTCAGAAAATAATTAGGATTTGTGCATGTTTCTTAATTCTTTCTCTTGTTTGTTTTGGATTAGTTAAGGTTATTACAAGTTTGTTACAACTTGATAAAATCACTGATTTAGTAGTTTCCAAAAAGGTTTTACTTCTTGAAATCCTTTTTGTAATAGTTTTAGAAGTTCTTTTTATTGATTTTTAAAATGTGACAAAATTTTCTCTCCAATTCCATGTTTCTTTTGGATTTGGAGTTGTAAAGAATTACCAATTCTGATTGGATTCCATTTTTTCCAAAAATGTTTCACTTCTTGAAATTCTTTTTGAGATAATTTTTGGTAGTTCTTTTTGGTATTTACAGTGTTAATTTTGGTCAAACACAAGCCCCTTGGCAACCAAAATTTAACCAACCAATTTCAATGTTCATTTTGGATATTACTTTGTAAGGAATACCAACTCTAATTGGATTCCACCTTTATTTCATTTCCTATTCCTTTCTATATTCAACTACTAAAATCGACCAAAGGAATGCCTAACCATTAATAAAATTAGAGAATTCAGATTAATCATATCTTGTGTAAGGTTTAATCCTTAGCTTAAGAATTCTTTCTTTGCACTTGTATATTTTGCATGAACTGTTAAATGGTTAAATTTAGGTTACTTGCTCAGTCTCAATTCTACTTGTTTCAATTCGAGTCTCCTCACTAGGATATAGCTAAAGTAGATTGTCTTACTATTTCTTAACCTATATTTTTTAAATTAACAAAGTGGGTAAGTCTGTGACCAGCAACGTTCAACCTTCCTTGACACTTTTCACATTCATGAGGAATAACTCACATCAATTACTCTCTTCAAGTAAGGCTTCTTTGTGTGTTTTGTTTTTTTTTTTTTAAATACTCTGTTAGACCTATGGTCTCAATTCTTTTATGTTTTGATGATTTAAATGACAAACAAATAATTGAACTAATGAAAAAGAAGTTTCAGAAAAGCTTACTGGCAGATGTCCAACCAAACATCCAAGTCGCATAGAATTTGGACAAGCAAGAACAAGCCTAGAAAATGAAGACAATCTTCAAAACCCAAGAATAGGGTATCCGAGCAGACACCCGAGTTGGACAAAAAATCACACAAGAACAGTGTATCCGATTAGTCACCCGAATCGGACACAAACTCACACAGCCCTTGGTTAGCACATTAAATGCAAGTTAGAAAATAACTATGTATGACAATTGACCATTGAAGAGATTTGAAATCAAGAAGAAGTGTCATGTACGATTTACCACCTGAGTCGGATAGGTACTCACACAGACTATAAACAAACCAACAATAAAGAAGTCAGCAAAGTCAATAGCCGTTGGAAAAGCAAGATTTGAATTAATGAGTCACGTCTAAGAACCTGTCTGAGTCGGACGCCTAATCGGACAGCCTCTAGAGAGCTGAAAATTAAAAGAGCCATTGGAAGGAAGCTTTGGCTCTTCTATAAATACTTCAAGCCTTTCATTTGAATATCAAGAATGCCAAATTGAGTTCAGTTATCATCTACAACATTCCAATCCATTTCAAGAGAAAAATCATAGCTTTGCATTCTTCAAAAAGAGACCTATCATAATCCAATTGTACTTTCATAATTCATCTTTTAGCACTCTTTTATTTAGAGCAAAAACCCTTCTACAACTTTGAAAAAGTCCTAACCTATTGAGGGGTTGAGGCTATTTGTAAAAGTCCTAATCTCTTGTTGTTGAGATAGGCAAGGTGAAAGGGGGATATTGAAGAAAGGGGGAGTCTTGAGTAAGTCTTACATTCTTGTGAAGGATAAGGCAAAAGATTCATCTTTAAGAAAGGTGGAGTCTTGAGTAAGACCTAAAGATCCTTGAGGAAGGATAGGGGCAAAAGATCCATTTCTAATCTTAGAGATTTAGGGAACTTTTCTAGCTTAGAGTTAAGTTAGGAAATTCTTGTAAAAAGTCTTAAAGACTAAGTGGATTAGTCTTGAGCAAGTGTAGTGGTTTGAAACACACCTTTAAGTGTTTCATCTAGTGGATTAGGAACTCTCAAGTGGAAGAACTTGAGGAGTGGAGTAGGATTCAAGAAGAATCCGAACCATGGTTGTTAGACTTGGAAATTGGGATAGAATCGTTTTATGCCTAGAATCGGAATCGTATAATCGGATCCTGGAATCGGAAAATAGAAAATACACATGTATTTAACTATAATTATATCATAAACTCAATGAGTCTCATACAAACTCAGAATTGTTCAATAAAAACCACAATAAAAAAGTCAAATCTCAATCCATCAAGACTTAAGTAGTGCATAAAGGAGTTAGGGCAAAAAAAAGAGAATGAAGATTAAAAAATGAAGTCTTGAATTGAATGGAATGAAACCCATAGTTGTGAAGATTGAAGAAGATAGGGGAAAATGATTGCAATTGAGAATTTGGGCTACCAAATAGTGCACTTGTAAATTTGGGCCACCTGAATTTGACCGAATTTGGGTCTCCCAAATCGCATATTTAAGTGGATTTGGTCCAATCTTGGAGCCCATTCAATAAATTTGTAGAATCGGCTAGAATCAGCCGATTCTACCCGATTCTACAGAGGATGATGCAATTCTAAAATTAGATGTGATTCTACCCGAGTTTGGCTCGATTCCTTGGTCTAGACTCGTAGAATCGGCCGATTCGACGAGTCTAGACCCGAGTTTAACAACTATGATACGAACCACTATAATTTCTTGTGTTTTGTCTTCATTAATTTGCTTTCTCAATTGCTAAGACTAATCATTTCATCACATACTACACTTGATTTGAAATGGTCTTTTGAAGAACAAGTTTTCAAATATTTCAAAAGAATTTTTAATTGGTCTAAAACCTAATTCACCCCCTCCCCCTCTTAGGTTGCTAATTAGGATTTCATACTTGTTAACAAAATTGTTCACCAATATATTAAATACTTGAAGAGAGTATAATTACTTGAAGAGAGTAATATATTAGATATATTACTTTTTTCCAAGTATCTACTTGAAGAGAGTAATATAGATACTCAAAAAAGAAGTCAGAAAAAGGCGAGCAAAAGAAGCTACTGAATCATCTAATGACAGGAAACATGATTCACCGGAAGTGGAGTTTGTTGATGGGTCCAGTTACACTCTTGGGCAGAATCGATGGCACGGTCGTCGTCGTTCACTTCCTATTCTTCAAAATTACTGGTTGATAAAAACAGATCTAAGGAAACAAGAAACGACACCTTCTTCATCCAAGTGAAAAGAGAGATCAGATGGTGGTTTGGTTGTAATCAGTTTTAAATTTACATGTTACTCGAGAGTATCTAGTCTGAAAAATTGATGTTTTGCTACTATCTTATCTATGATTGGCACTTTGTACTAAAAAAATAGTAATATTTAATAGGAAAAATTCTTTTTAAGGGTATGGTAGGATTCAAAAGTCCTAAAAAGGTGGTAAAAGTTAAAAAAATTTTACTAAGGGCATGAAATTTTATTTAATGTTGTAATCATTTTATGAATGACATTTCCAACCTTATTAATTATTCATCAACTAAATTAATTGTGGTTAGTAATTATCTATGCATTGTAGAAATTAAACACAGCCAAAATAAAGATCACCCCAATAATATTCAACCTTTCCATGTCTCTCCCAAATCAAATCCCATAAACCATCACCAGAATCGTTAAGCAGATTAAACATCTCTTCTTAATTACTTTTGCAAGTTCTTGCTATCGGACTCCCAGTTTCACATTTCAGGAGGTTCCCTCAAATAATGATTCAGATTTTTTTAAAGAGTTTTGTAAAGATTGAGGGTTTTTTGGTAGTTATTTAGTGAAGATTCAGTTTGAAGGAAATTTGAATTAATCTGCTAGCCAACTGAAACAAAGCCTTCAGTCCGATTTCCAATTTATTGGCCTTGCCCTCGGCATGGACGTTGAGTTTCCACGGTAGCATTGCTGCTGTCAGCGACGACTGTTCTACATTCTCGAACCATTCTCTCATCTTGGAGCTCTAATTGAGCAGCTATATAGAGTAGAGCCACCTTCTTTTAACTCATTCACAATATAAATTCGATTGTTTGTTCTTTTACATAGCAAATTAATTCATTGACATGGAGGTAGATGACGTCGTTTCTACAAGCTGGTGTTGTTGTTTCCAGTTTGGAGGCGGGAGGAATGGCAATCAGGAGAATAAATGTTTGTTGCACCAAGAATCGTAGTTGGTTAACGAGAGAAAGAAATTGAAGGAATTTTATGAACCCATGGCGGGACCTAATGCCCTAATGGAAGAACTTGATTTGGGAGATTGGGAACTATGGCAGGCCCAAGAAATATCGAAAACAGAATATATGTACAGCCCAACAGTTATGCTTTGAACTTTGATGATTATAGCTAGTTTGGAAGGAGAGGAAGAGGATGATTCGTTCTTTAGGTTTTCGGTTTCAGTCGGGGACGATGACTGCGATATCTTTATGATAATCCTCCTAATCGATCATTGATGTATATGTGAACGAATCAGTTGTTAGAAAAATAGAATAAAGTGTGTGGTGAAAAAAGAAACTATTAAATTTTATGGTAAATATTTATTAAGGTTACAAAGGTCATTTACAAAAATGATTAAAACATTAAATATAATTTTATATCCTTATTAAGGATTATAAAATTTTAAGCCTTTTTAGGAATTTTGAATCTTATTGCGCCTTAAAAGGAATTTTATTTAATATTTGTGAACAGTAACAATGGATATTGGTGTGCATAAAATTGAATCTCCATTGGGCCTAGCCCAATGGATTAAAACAAGGATAAACAGTGAAGGATAAAGAGACGCATGTAGAGCCCAGGATCATGCTTAGGTCAGAAAGGTCGTCCAAACCGAGCCAATGAGTATTTTCTTGTGAGCAGCTTAGGTCGGTCAGAACCATGAAGCCGAGCCAAACTTTATATCTCGAAAAGAGTTAGATCGGACTTTAGACTTTAGAATGCCTTGGTCATTCCCTCACATTTCTATCATGATAATTGGTCCGATCGATCTAAGATAGATAGACCGACCTACCCTGCTTCACTGACACAGTAGGTAAAAATTGTCATAGGCTAGGTATGTCTTTTCGATTACATGCAGGGATTTCAGATCTTCTAAGAGAGAAAGACACCCACGAAACCCGGTCAAAATGGTAGCGTCCACGCCACACTAAACAGAAGGAGCAGGTGAACAAATCCATCATGAAGGTTCAACGGACACATTTCACACTTGAGGTATATATACTAAGTCTACAAACTTAGTGAGGCACGCAATCTTTACCATTTCAAGCATTCATCTTTACTGTTTATCTTCTCCAATTATACTAACTTGACCGTCGGAGCCTATACAGGGGGGAAAGCCCCGCTTCTTTCTTTATCACCTGAAATTGTCACCGGAACAGTGCGAATCACCTTTCTTCATCAACCTTGCTGATCCGAGCTGCCCAGACCGGTTTCCAGCTTGTCCTTTCTTCTTTGTAGCTAAGCCTCCTTCAGATTGGGCCTTCGCTTTTCAAGGAGTTCATACTGGGCCGCGAGAAGCATTTTCTGAATTGTATTTTTTGCGTCACATCAACTGGCGCCGACTGTGGGGAGCGTTTGATAAAACTATTTCATCAAATTTTCCTCACTTTTAAAGAAATTTGTTGAAACCATGACGCAAACTCAAGATTGTTCAGGAATGGGCGCTTCTTCTTCTAACACCGCCGCTGATATCATCGTTACAACTGCTATGGTTCCTACCGTCACCACCGCTTCCATCCCTTCCAATGATCCACCAACTACAGCCGTCGTTGTCGAACCTCTCACCCCCCAGCAGGAACAAGCAGAAAAAGAGATGTTTTACCGTTTATTCCCACAACTGTTTCACCTAATGAACCATATCATTCCGGTTACCTCTACTCTCAATACGGAACCCCCCATTTCCAGTACTACAACCACCGCCCTAGATGCAGCCACCATAGAACACCCCTTTAGTTCACAGGTTGTCCCCGTTATTCCCCCACCGGGAACTCTGTTCAATCCTATGTCTGATCCCTCTGTCGTGTTGATGTCCAGCCTCCCACCCCAATCCATAGCCGTTTCAGGATGCCCTCCACACTCTGGGGGAACTCATCTTTTTTCCGGGTCCAACTACGTAGCTGGTCTTCCCACCCTCTCTACTGCACCTCCTGTGTACACCACCTTAGCCCACACCCAGGTCACCCCTACTTTTCCAGCCCCCTTCGGGGCTCCTAACGCTCAGTTCAGTAATTACCCTTTTATGTCAGGTCTGCCTTTTCCCATGATAGGACAGCAAGTGAACCAGTTAGGTCAGCCTGGCCTGGGCCCACAGAATCAAGTAAGTCAGCCTGGTCTAGTTCAACCGTTAAACCAATTTAGTCACCTTGGTCCTGAAGTCAACCAATTAGGATATCCCGGACACCTAGCTCCGTCGAACCTAGCTATGTTTCAGCATTACGGTATAGGCACCAGCCGAGCCATGCAGCCGCCCACAGGGTACTCTCCCTTACTTAACCCGAACTATTACCCCGAGCCCAGCGCAGGGAACTATTACCCCGGCATGGGAGGGTACCCCTTAGGTCAGTCGGGATACCCCCAGTTCGGTCAAGCGGTCCTCCCCGGATCCGGATACGCTCAGCTCGGACGAACCGGGCCCACTTCTCGGGTGTCCCATCCATTTGGTTGGGAGATCCAAACAGCACCATTCCCCCCGGGTTACAGAGGTCTAGGTAAGGTTGACAAGTACGACGGTACTACCGACCCCACGGCTCACTGGATGCAATGCATGAGCGTTATGGATGCCGCCAACCTGTCCGTTGCCAACCGTTGCATGACATTCCATTTGACTCTTAAAGGTCAGGCCATAAATTGGTATTGTACTCTGCCCTGAAACTCCATACATTCATTAGATCAGTTCGGTGACCTGTTTTTAGCTAATTTTATGGGTAACAAGATATTGTCTAAACCAATCTCACACTTAATTAACATAACTCAAAGAATGGGAGAGGGACTACCGGCCTACATAGATCGGTTTAACGTATAGTCTAGGCAATGCCACAAAAAAGATGATAGGATAATGATGGGGTCATTTATTAATGGGTTACGGTCAGGGCCTTTAGCTACCGAGCTGGCCATCCGACCCCCGCACTCCTATTTTGAAATGATGGTTACTGCCGTTAACTTTACTATTGTTGAGGATGCTGCAGCTATAAAACAAGAACGGGAAAGGGGTTGTTCCGACCTATACGGTAAGAGGAAAGCTTCTTCCCCGATTCCTCCCCCGGGAGAAAACAAGAAGCTAAACTTTGTGAATACTACTAACCCTATCCCGAAGACCGGGGTAAGTGTGAACGCTGTGCAGGTAGCCGAGCCTTTCTCCATCCCCCGAGCCGACATATACGCGGCCATCCAGCATCAAGGGTTGCTACCCCCAGCTCGTCCCATGACGGGTCCCACAGATCGGCTCAATCCCGGCAGGTATTGTAACTACCATAAACATATTGGTCACAGTACTAACGATTGTCGAGATTTGGCTGCAGAGATAGCTAAACTCATTCAAGCTGGAAAACTGCCCCAATATACACAAGTGGCCCCTTTGCCCAAGCCTACGGCCTCAGCAACCCGGGAGTGACCTACCGGATGCTACCAGTGTGGGGAACCCGGTCATTTTGCCCGCGAATGTCCACAACCCGACCCCCGAGCCCCAAACACTGGAGCCGACCTAACCATAGCTGGGGTCGTAAACACCATAGCTGGAGGACCGACCCAGAGTGACTCTAACCGCCAAAGAAAATAGGTATATCGGCAAAGGAATAACTTTTTGGGTAAGCATAAAGCGGAAGCCATGGCACCAATAATTACTTTCGATGACAGTGATATTTTCTTGCCTTACAATTGTGACGATCCACTAGTGATCGATTGTTATATTTTCAATTATCAAGTGCGTAGGACATTGCTAGACACAGGTAGTTCTAGTAATATAATCACAACCAAAGCATTGTCCGGATGTCAGTTGCATAAGACACAGTTAAATCCAGTACGAATACCATTGATTGGCTTTGGCAACCACCATGTTATCCCTGTAGGACAGTTGAGCATTCCGGTCACTTTAATAGCTGGGCAGCTAAAACGTACCGAAACCATAGACTTCGTAGTCATTGATGAACCATCACCGTATAATGTATACCTAGGTCGGCCTGGATTAAATCAGTTCCAGGCCATCGCTTCTACCATGCATATGCTTTTGAAATTCCCCACCATGGGTGGGGTAGCTACTCTTCGTTGTGATGTTATACAGGCTAAGCAGTGTTACACGGCTTCCCTAAGGGAATAGACACCAACGGATCGGAAATCAAAAGCTGCCTCTGCAGTCATTCCGACCTCTGCGATACGAGCTTCGTCGCCTATCCTCCCTGGAAATACTACTCACCCCATCAACATCACCGACCTGACTGGCAGCTCAGATCGGTCCATTGAAGCAGGGGCCGAGGTAAAAGTCATCCCCCTGGCGGCCGATCCAAACAAGGCCGGTTCGTCAACAAAAGCGTAGCCTCGGGGGAGAACGCAGCAAATACGTGGAGATCGAAGTCAACGCCCTGTTAGAGGTACGTATCATCCGAGAAGTAGATTATCCTGAATGGCTAGCTAACCCTGTGTTGGTTCCCAAGCCCGATGGTTCGTGGCGTATGTGCATAGACTTTACCGACCTAAACAAAGCCTGTCCCAAAAACTGGTTCCCCCTACCTTTGATCGACATTTTGGTCGACGCCATAGCGGGATTCCGCTTCCTTAACTTCTTGGATGCGTAGAAGGGCTATCACCAGATCTTCATGGCCAAGGAAGATGAGGAAAAAACGTCTTTCATCACGGATAAAGGTACCTACTGCTTTGTTACTATGCCTTTCGGTTTGAAGAATGCCGGAGCTACTTTTCAGCGTTTGATAAATAAGATTTTCAAAAAACAGTTAGGTCGGAACATGGAAGCCTATATTGATGATTTGCTTGTTAAAAGTAAGGATGAATCTGCCTATCTATCTGATTTGCGTGAAACACTTGAAACTCTTTCCAATATCAATTAAGGCTAAATCCAAAAAAATGTGTCTTTGGGGCTACTTCGGGAAAGTTTTTAGGGTACATGGTTTCTGAGGGGGGTATCTCGGTTAATCCAAAAAAAGTAGAAGCGGTCCTACAAATGCATCCACCTAGATCAATACGTGAAGTACAACAATTAACGGGTAGACTAGCAGCCTTGAATCGGTTTTTAGCTCGGTCGGCAGAGCGAGCCTTACCATTTTTTAGCATTTTAAAGAAAACAGATAAATTTGTGTGGACTTCGGAATGCCAAACTGCTTTTGAACAACTAAAAACGTATTTAGCTTCTTTGCCATCTTTAACCATGCCTATTCCCGGAGAACAATTGTATATGTACATAGCTACCACCGAATCTGTAATTAGCTTGGTTTTGCTTCGAGAAGATAACCGGGTCCAAAGACCCATATATTTTGTTAGCAAAATTTTGCAGGCAGTAGAGAAAAACTATTCTAGCCTGGAAAAGCTAGTCTTGGCTCTAGTTCACTCCACACGACATCTTCGCCCTTATTTCAACTCACACGGAGTCACCGTCTATACCGACGCACCTCTCAAAGCCGTCCTACAAAAGGCAGGAGTTTCTGGTCGCCTCGCCAAATGAGCCATTGAATTGGGGAAGTATGACATCACCTTTGCCCCTCGCACCGCAGTTAAAGGGCAAGTATTAGCAGATTTCATAGCTGAAGGAGTACCAGACAACCAAGGAAGCATGCTTGACCCGACACAGGAAACCGATCTTCTTTTAACCGTGGCAAAAGGTGATGACTCGTGGACACTCTACGTAGATGGTGCCTCTAGCCAGTCCGGATCGGGTGCGGGGATCATCCTCACCAGCCCTGTTGGAGAAGTCCACACTTATGCCCTGCGATTTTGCTTTACGGGCACAAATAATGAAGCAGAGTACGAAGCCATGATAGCCGGTCTAAAGTTAGCTCAGAAACTCGGGGTCGGAAATCTAAAAATTTGTTCAGATTCCCAGCTGGTAGTTAAACAAATTTTGGGGGAGTATAAGGCTAAGGATCGGCAAATAGAGGAATACTTAGCACTGGTGCAGCAGCAGCTAAAAATTTTTCCAAAATGGACCATAGAGCGGGTTCCACGGAGCAAAAACACAAATGCAGATGCCTTGTCCAAATTGGCTTCCTCGGTTTTCTCTCATCTAACTAAAAGCGTTCTAGTAGAAGAAGTACAGACCAGGAGTGTAGCCGAACCAACAATCTTGTCCATAAGTGAAGGTCAGGATTGGAGATTTCTCCTATGGCAATACTTACAAAATGGCACTCTACCAGATTCACGAAAGAAAGCACAACGAATACGAAGAAAGGCTGAACACTATCAAATAATCGGGGAGGATCTGTATAAAAAGAGTTTCTTGATGCCCTTACTAAAGTGTTTGGGTTCGGGAGAAGCAGAAGCCGTGGTGAATGAAGTACACCAAGGAGATTGCGGGTCTCACATTGGGGCTCGGAATTTGGCCAAGAAAATAATTGGGGCTGGGTTTTATTGGCCCCGATTATTCCAGGAAGCAGTAGAATATGTTCAAAGGTGCCCCGGTTGCCAACACAACGCGACAATTCACAGGTTGCCGGCCTCCAGTTTTACGGGGATAATTGCCCCTTGGCCTTTCGCAGAATGGGGAATAGATCTCATGGGGCCGTTTCCTAAGATCGGTTCTTGTCATTATCTTGTTGTGGCCATAGACTATTTCACAAAATGGGTGGAAGCCGAGGCATTGACAAACATTACCGGGCGAACGGTAGCTCGATTTCTTTGGAGACAAGTCATCTGTCGGTTCGGTGTGCCAAACTCGGTTATCTCGGACAACGGGACCCAGTTCGAATCCAAGGAGTTCACAGCTTTGTGTTCAAAGCTCGGTATCACTCAACGTTTCGCATCTGTAGCTCATCCTCCGGCAAATGGGCAAGTGGAACTCATGAACCGAACTTTGTTACACGGGTTGAAAACCATATTAGAAGATAAAGGCAAGAATTGGGTAGAGCAGCTGCCTCATGTACTTTGGTGCCACCGGACTACGCCTAAATCGGCCATAGGGAAGACCCCTTTCGAGCTGGCCTTTGGGGTCAATGCCGTTATCCCCCCAGAAATACTAAGTGGTGCCCCTCGAGTTATGCACTTCGAAAGGAACCAGAATCAGAAAAACTTGGAGCTTAGCTTGGATTTGATGGAAGAAGCTCGGGACACTGCCTATGTACACCAACTCAATTACAAAAATTTAGTTCGGCAACACTATGACGCTCGGGTCAAACATCGGGCCTTCGTACCAGGAGACTTAGTTTTACGGAACCGAGCTATCAGCAAGCCGCAAGAGCAAGGCAAGTTAATATCTAATTGGGAAGGGCCTTACCGGGTGATCGAAGCCCGACCTACTGGAAGTTATGTTTTGGAAGATTTGCAAGGACAGCTGATCCCACGGGCTTGGAATGTAGCACACTTAAGGAAATACTATCTATGAAGCAGTCAGAATTAAAGTCGGGAAAAGTATCAAATTTAAGATGACGAGAGAAGAAAAAGAAAGTCTTTATTCAATGAACGAGCTCGGGTACAAAGCCGATCTAAAAATTACAAATTCTTCGAAAGGGACCAGAATCAGAAAAATTCTCCAACAAGAAAAAAATGCAAAGGACTAGGAAGGAAGGTCGGCGACATGGTCATGGCCACTGTTAAGAAGGGTAAGCCCGATCTCAGGAAGGAGGGGCCTGAGAAGTCACTTCATCTGCTGCTTCCTGGGGGTCGGCCTCAGGATCTTCTTCGACATTCTCCGGTATAGGAACACCGTTGGCTCGGCATTCTTGTTTTATCTCCTCTACCAGATCGAAAGGATCGCGTCCCTCCGGAAGCAAAGAAGTATGGGCCATGGAGTCCGCAGGAACGTCTTCTACCGACCTAGAACCTTTTAGCTCGTCCCAGCATAAGGTATACCCCCACTGGATCAGCTCCAAGAAACGCCGGTTCATCAGGTCCAGCAGAGCGCCCTCCTTAAAGGTTTTCAAAGCAGCTTGGCATGCCGCTTCGACCTCCGCCGGGTTGAGCAGCTCGGCTGCCTTCTTTTTCTCCTCCTCCGAGGCCTTCACCAAGGCGGCCTTTTCTTCCTCCAGGGCGGCCTCCTTTTTCTTCAGGGCCTCCACTTCGGGCTCTAAGCCCTGATTCTTCGTCTCCAGCCGACTGGCCTTCGTACAGAGCTCTTGGTTTTCTCTAAGGAGCTCAGTGTTGGTAATCGCTAGCTGCGTTACTTTGCTGGATTCGACCCTCAGCTTCATCTCCAGATCAGCGATTACCTCGGTCGACTTCTTCGATCTCTCCTGCTCGTAGCTTTGGGCCAGAATGTCCAAAGCTATCGTCCTCTTGGCCGTAGCAGCGAAATTTACACCGACCTGCAAAAACCAATCCGGGATATTATATAAGCATCACGAGGTAATCATTTACTCTCAATAAACTAACTGTGAATTTGGAAGCTTACCCTTTTCATGTGCGAAGCCAGAAAGGCCTCTTGCTGAACCAGCTGTTCAAGGGTTTTCCTCATCTGACCACTCATCTCCACGATCTCCACAAGGGAGTCACGGGATTCAGACACCAACTCCGCATAGGGCCTAACGTCCTCGGGCTGAGGCTCCGACAAATGGATCTGATGCATAGGTCGGGCTAGGGAGCCCGGTCTCTCCCTTGGCTCTTTCAGCAATATTAGCCTCTCCTGAGACGAAGGGTCCACGGGTCCCAGCAAGTCGTCTGGGCTCGGCAGGTTGGAGCTCGTCAGCAATTGTGGGGCCTTGGCAGCCTTAGCTGCCTGAACTTCTGCAGGGGTCGGCCTGCTCTTCTTTGTAGCCCGAGGTACTAGTGCCGAGCTGGGAGGATCGGCAACCTCGACTTCCTCCGTTAGGTCGATCTCGGCCGGTCTCTTCGAAGACCCTGAAGCTGCCACTGGCTTACTGGCCTTCTTCTTCCGGCCAAATCCACCGAGGCCACCTGAAAATAAACAACATACTATGATCAGAATCACCGATCTAGGAAGTATGAGAAGACAAATAAAAGGTTAGAGACAGGCATTTACTTTCTTCCTCTACACCGGGGGCTTGGCTCAGCCCGGCCCAAACCAGAAGACCCTCTGAAGGGAACTTAGCCGAATATTTTTCCGAGCTGGTAAAATTTCTTAACACCTTATAGTCCGACTGCACTATGGGGTCAGACTTATCTCGGGTTTGGTCAGCCGGGATTATAAACTGTGACCAACGGCAAGGGAGATTTGCTTCATTGGCCTTCACCATGAAATACCTAGCCCTCCAATGTTTATTAGTATCGGGAGAGTCGGTTATAAGTATGGGCCCGCTTCTACGTTTTTGGAACGACACCCACCCCTGCCTATAAGGATACTGACGGATAGTGTAAAATTGGAGGAACAAGTCTACAGTGGGTCGGATTTCAGCCCCAAAACAAACACACATGAACCCTACCAAAAACCTAAGGGCATTAGGTACTAATTGACTCAGCCTGATATATAGATAATCGCACATCTCGTTTAAAAAATCCGGGACCGGGAACCTTAGCCCGAATTTTATGTGATATTCGTAAATCCTGACCCAATCCCCAGAAGTGTTGGTTATCCTTTCTACAGGTGTGGGTAAACGGATCTGGACATATGGGTCTATAAAATGGGACGATTTTAGGGTTTCTAAATCTACCCTAGTAAGCTCAGAAGCTATCTCTTCGGGACGAAAGTCATGCGGGACGTTCATATCTACAGAAAGCAGTAAGGAGGTGCCAAAATCATGCATAAATCCAGATAACAGATCCTATGAAGGGTTCATGCTTCGAACATGCCAGAAATTTAAAGCTAAATCAGCAGTTTGTTTATAAAGAAGAAAGGGGAAGAGCGCACTAACATGAGGCCGGATTTTGGCGAGAGGCTCCGGTGCTGGAACTCCTTTCAGAAGCCATTGCGATCGATCGGACGGAGATAAGAATCACGGTCACGGAACGGTGACGACGGTGGGGCAACGGTGCGGGTAAAATTGGCAGAGCAGGGAGACGACGCCTACAAACTCCGGCAAAGCACAACAACTCCGGCAAAGGGAAGGAGAGCAAAAAATTCTTTCTTTTCTCTCTTTTCAGGATGCAAATAGCGTAATGGTGCCAAATGCCTACTTCTACGGTTTTTATAATGAAGCCTCGAGGAGACCAAGGGGACACGGGTAAACCAATCGTTGCCTCCTTTAATGCCACCTCAATAATGATAAAAGCATGGGAACTCGTACCGGTTGCCTTGATAGTCGCGAGGACGTGTCCAATCACGTCCCGACTCTTCAAAATCCAGACTTCGGATAACGCAAAGATACGCCCTTATTGTCGCATTCATTATTTTGTCCAATAGTCTGTTCAAATTCTTTAGATAAGTACTGCAATTATTACTTGTAAATCGGCTGACATGACATTTTCTGTAGATCGAATCTCTTGAGTTATATTTCGCTATATTCGATAACATATAGATCGGTTGAATACTTGGTATATGCCTTAGTCACATTTTTGGCCTAGTAAGAATCACGCTTAGCTCGGAACATTGGCTCGGACTGATATCGGGAAATCCATGATAAGTACTTTAGGCTAAGTTTCAGCTCGGAAAAATGCAAAAAAGTATTAAGTTTTAGATCGGTAAAACCTAATACTGGGGGGACTTGTTGGTGTGCATAAAATTGAATCTCCATTGGGCCTAGCCCAATGGATTAAAACAAGGATAAACAGTGAAGGATAAAGAGACGCATGTAGAGCCCAGGATCATGCTTAGGTCAGAAAGGTCGTCCAAACCGAGCCAATGAGTATTTTCTTGTGAGCAGCTTAGGTCGGTCAGAACCATGAAGCCGAGCCAAACTTTATATCTCGAAAAGAGTTAGATCGGACTTTAGACTTTAGCATGCCTTGGTCATTCCCTCACATTTCTATCATGATAATTGGTCCGACCGATCTAAGATAGATAGACCGACCTACCCTGCTTCACTGACACAGTAGGTAAAAATTGTCGTAGGTTAGGTATGTCTTTTCGATTACATGCAGGGATTTTCAGATCTTCTAAGAGAGAAAGACACTCACGAAACCCGGTCAAAATGGTAGCGTCCACGCCACGCTAAACAGAAGGAGCAGGTGAACAAATCTATCATGAAGGTTCAACGGACACATTTCACACTTGAGGTATATATACTAAGTCTACAGACTTAGTGAGGTACGCAATCTTTACCATTTCAAGCATTCATCTTTACTGTTTATCTTCTCCAATTATACTAACTTGACCGTCGGAGTCTATACAAGGGGGAAAGCCCCGCTTCTTTCTTTATCACCTGAAATTGTCACTGGAACAGTGCGAATCACCTTTCTTCATCAACCTTGCTGATCCGAGCTGCCCAGACCGGTTTTCCAGCTTGTCCTTTCTTCTTTGTCGCTAAGCCTCCTTCAGACTGGGCCTTTGCTTTTCAAGGAGTTCATACTGGGCCGCGAGAAGCATTTCCTGAATTGTATTTTTTGCGTCACATCAGATATGGTTCACCAATATATTAAATATTTGAAAAAGAGTAATATATTAGTATTCACAAGCTGAAATGAAAACAGATACAAAACGACAACATCCTATTTAAAGTAAAAAATTTACAAATTACTAATTACCCAAATTTTCATGACAAGAGTTAATTATTGAAACCCACAAGCCAGACAAAGTATTGAGTACAACGGATGTATGCACGTCAGCCCCATGAGGTGGTATAATCATCTAATAATTCTTTGACACATGTGCAAATTTGACACCTAATCAAATTATTAATTACAAATTTATAGTAATAATTTCATCTTCCTTCCTTTTTTGAAGGATAATTTTATCTTCCGTGATTATAGAATTCCTTTCTCTCTCCTTCCTTGTTTATAGGAATTCCTTTCTTCTCCATTGATTGCCCTTCACTGCTCCACCCACAACCAGCATTCAATCCACATAGTCATACATAAATATCAAAAGAAAATTCTCCATGTCTGCAGAACTCAGGCGAAACTCGTTAAAATTTTAATCCAAGTGTTTCATCTACTTCCTTAGGCTTCCATCAATTCTCCAATGAGTTTTGCTGCATAAACACTATGGTATTTTTATTTTCTTTATCAAGTTTAGAGACTTCCCTTTTTGTTTTTGGGGTTTTGCATTTTCACGATGATAGGTTATTTGGTTCACCATAATTACTTTCGTTTTTTTTTTTTTTCATTTTCTCTGACTAATTAAGTTGTGGCAATAAAATTCTGAAGAAGAAGATACAAAAGAACATTCAAGGAGCTTCTCTGCTCCATGCTCATCATAGGTCACAACCCCTCAATTGTTGCCATTAACAACTATCTCAATTGCTACTATTAATGACTAGCTAGATGGTCGAGAAATTTTTTTTTTTTTCTTTCTTTCTTTCTTTCTTTGAATACCCCTCAATTTGGGAAGGAAAATTTTAAAAAGAAGATTAAACATTAATGGTGATGTGTGAGTTGTGAAAACATGAAGATTTCTTCTAAGGTGCATAATATTGATGATGTTGTAGCCCTTTTGGGTTTGGGTGGAGCCGTGAGGACTGGAAGGCCATTGTTGGATAAGAAAGGAATTCCTAAAATCAAGAAAATGAAATTATCCTTCAAAAATGAAGATAAAATTATTAAAATTGTTATAAAAACTACTGTAATACAACTATATAAGTTTGTAGTAGATAAACAAATAAGAGAGTAAGACGAGAACAAGAGACTAGAGAGAAATAGAGGTAAACCATTGTTCATACTTTTTATTCATCCCACTTATTCTTGACTTATGCCTTTATATAAGCATAGATCATTTACATTTCATGAAAGCAAGACATCTCAAAAGTCTTATTAAACACATAGGAATTTAAAGGGGCAGATGAAAAGATATAGGAAAATAAAGGGACATTCATAAATTTAAATATTCATAACACTCCCCCTTGAATGTTCATCATTAAGATAAAGGTGAAATGCACCAAATACCACACAACTATCGGGTTCTGCAAAAAATACCACTTTCCTTTAAAAACTCCAAAGAACACCACTTTACTTTTAAAACATGCAAAAACTACCACTTTCTACATAACGGACATTAAGTGGCTGACGGAAGGAAAAACACAGGGGTAAATCCGTCTTTTCATGTCTTTTCACTGTTCATCTTCCCCAAAAAAAATTTAAAACAAAAAAAATCGTTTTCTTTAGAAACCAGAGCAGCAGTTTAAGGGCAACTCCCCTGTTTCCCTTCACCAAATCTGGGCTTCTTTTCAATGGAACATAGCCCCATTTGAACTCCACCACCACAACAACATAAACCAACATCCCCTTCACTTGCAAGGCGTCTGGAGTACAATCCTCAAATGTCTCTCGTGTTCGTCGAATAATTTGGAATAAACCAATATATTGTCTATAAAGATTAATACAAATAGATCTAGGTATGGTTGAAAAACATAATGCATTAAATCAATGAATGCAGCTGGGGCATTGGTTAAACAAAAATACATTATTAGGAATTCGAAATGCCCATATCTGGAGTTAAAAGCAGAGGTTATGGTTTTCTAACTAAATCCTTTATCTTCTCAATTCAATATTTTAGAATTCGAGCCCCAGGTACTAAAAGAAAATCTATTTCTATAGTATATAAAATAAAGAAATTGATAAGATAAATTAGGGGAAAAACAAACATAAAATAACACAACTTTTATTGTTTTAACAAACATACTCCTATCATTACAAAGAAACCATATTTTACACATATCTTATATAAGTTTATTTTTTAACTACTTTTTAGATCTGAGAATTCCCCGATATGTTCGCTTCATAACCAGAGGAACAACTTGACATACTAGTGATTTGATCAGTGGAATCCAAGCTCCCTACTAGTACTGGTCCTTCTACAGCCTCGGAATTCTTTTCAACCCTTACCATCAGTTCAGTGTGGATCCAGGATTGAAGTACTTGTACATTTGATTGTATGTTGTCTATATTATTCAGAGTAGGTTCTTTCATTGCTTTAGTGGTCCATTACAAAAGATGGCCGCAAGCTATCTTGATAACCATTAAAGCTTCTTTACTTAACATATGTTCCTCTCGAGCTATTCTCCTTAAGTGAGTATTTTAAGTGTCAAAGTATTGTAAGATTCCTTTTGTGCCTTCTAGTTCTTCTAGTTGCTGATTTATCATCCGTTTGAATTTTTTATTCTTGGCATTGATTATTTTTAAGGCATACTAAGTTTTAGACAACTGCTGTTCCTTCCTAACTAGTTTATCCTCAGTAGAAGCTAATTTTGGTTTATATTGATTCCTTTCATCCTCTATAGCACCAACTATTCTGTTGGGAAAACACTTTCTCCATGCAAGTATAGCTTCCGTAATTTCAAAGAGAGGTGCATAGATATCTCTTGGTGTATCAATTGAATACTAGAGAAGATATGCCTACAGTATTCCAAATCTTTTATTTCATTCTCATCCATAACGAGCCTATAACCAGGATTAAGAATTAATCAATCTTATGAAGAAGTTCATATAAAACATATATTTAGAATCTTAATCATATCAGGGCACAGAAATATCTATATGCACCATAAAATGCAAACCTAAGGGTTGTTATACGCCCCGGGTTTCAAGTCTCTAAATTCTTACTATATATCCTAAGTCTTATCATTTTTATCCCAAGTTTATGCTCTGATACCATGCCTGTGACACCCCAGATTCAGCACCCCGCATACAAGGGGTTGGCTTTACCGAATGCCTACCTAGTTCGCACCAGGACTCGAAACATGTAGAGCAAAATAATAATAACTTCTTTTATTATTAAACTGCCAAACTTTAATGTATATAGATCATTACTTAACATAAAAGCAGAAGCAGGGCTAAACATAACCCCTCTATGTACATTTCTATCAAACTAATATAATAGGTTTGGCCCTCATGCAGTCTCAACCTAGTATTGATAGTGAGTAAAGTCCTCCTCATACCAAGGATCTGTTACAAAATTTTGAAAACAGAAAATAGAAAAACAGAAAATGGAATGATCCATTGCCCAGGGAGAGTCCACCATTTTCGCAAACATTTACCAAGTTGCAAAGTTTACCGATGCATATAATTCTGGCATATCCTAACAATTAGCATTCATGACTCATGCAAGATTCAGAGAGCATATAAGAACGATAAGTGGCGTTCGCCAACGTTCTATGTGAACGATGAACAACAGACCAGCTCACCTAAGAGAATGAGAGGCGTTCGCTAGCATGTACATGAATGCTAAACGATAGACCAACTCATCTCAATTGAAATATAATAAAGAGGATGAGAGGTGTTCGCCAACGTTCGATGTGAACGATGACGACAAACCAACTCACCTCAGAGAATGAGAGGCGTTCGCCAGCATATGCTAAACGACAGACCAACTCATCTCAACTTAAATCTATCGTCAGCCAACTCCCAACAACTTATACTGATATGTGCCCCAATGATATGGACTGATTTCGAAATTAGGTGTGAAAGCCCAAACCGTAGACCAATTTCAAGGTAATGTTTTAGAGCTTTTTAGGGTATAACTCCGTGAAAAAAAAATTTTAATAAATAAAAAGTTATTTACGTGTGATTGAAATAAATTAATGCCTATTAAATACATAATTGTATTTACTAAGAAATTTAAAAATCTTAGTCTAATGAAATTACCACATCTTTCTAGCAATTAGGAAATTATGAAAGTAAATATATATAATAATAGATACGTATGTATGTATATATATATATTAGTTTATATATATATATATATATACACATAAATAAGTGTATGTATAACTGAGGTAGGTATATATATATATATATATATGTAAAGACTAAAATAAGGGGAGTCAGTATCAGTAAGGAGGAGCTGTCACATTTTGCAAATTTTGAAGCTTACTCACAGGAAAGTTCACGTGAACGATCTTCATCCAAGAAAATAGACAAATATAAGTAGACTCAAGCACATCTAGAATAGATATTCATATACAGAGTCCCAAACTAGAGCAAAGCAACCATAAAACATTCAGGCAGAGAGAGAGGAAGAGGCGAAAACAGAGGTTGATGAACTAGGACCAAAGTAGCGAGTTCTCCATTACACCAGGTAATTTGTCTTCTTTCTTTCTCACTGTAATTGAGTTATAGATGTGAGTATGAACATGTTTTAGATGGTAAAGTACTTAAGGTACCTTTTAGTGTAGGAGAAACTTAGAAATTGATGTGGTGAATTGCTACTCTGCTATGAGCTGTACTAACAGGGAGGAAAACATCAATTAGGCATTAACTGAAATGAAAATAGAGTAATACCCTCTAACCCTTTCTTCTCCTTGAAGACCTAATAACAGGGGTTAAAATTAGGATATAGAAAGAAAAGAACCCATGTTCCTGTGAAACTATTATTTGTATATGTATGGAGTTTTGTGTAGCTTTAGTTGAAACTCTGTTTTGTGTTTTGAAGAAAAGAATTCTATAGTTAATTTGATCGTGCTAGCTGATTTTTAGTATTGAATGCCTTTGATTCATACATGAGTACTTTAACTAAAGTTATGCCTTTTCTATAAACATTGAAAGGATCCAATGAGTTTAATAGTCTTAAAGGGAAACCTGTAACCTTTTTGTTTCAATACAGAACATTGAAGCTAGGATGTTGCAGGGGATTTAAAAGTTAAATATTTCTTTTATAAAATATCATCTAAAGCCATTCTCATTAAATTTCAAACCAAGGTCCATATTCTTTCATAAAGTATTGTGTTTGATTAGGATTGAAGAAGTAGATGATAAGAATTAACTGGAGTAGTAGTTTGATGTGTGCCTTTACGTTGTTTATTTATAAGGTTTAAATCCGCAGATCTCACGGGTATTTGCAATTATTTGTGATGAATTATACAGGTTTAGGTGACAAGTTATGATATTTATGAGAATTGCAAAAGAATGCAGAAATGAAGTTCCGACGGCCGAACTGGCCATCTGCGTAGTAGAGAAGTTGTTACGGTTCTTTCTATGTCTTCTATTGGGTTCATGACACACGAATAGGCCCAATAGAAAGGGAGCATGATCGAGTCATAAGAAAAAGAGCCCAGAAGGAATTAATTCACCTGCCAGATCTGAGTTACTTCTAATGCAAGTAACGAAGTTGTTATGGAATTGTGTTTCCTAGTTTAAGTCTACTTGTGACACTTGTAGGAATTTTATTCCTACCATGATACATTCACTACTACAAATTGGAGTTGTACCAACACCCCAAAAGTGATGATTTAGGCCCTAAAAGTGTTATCTTAGGCCTAAGGCATCACTTTAAAAAGTATCTCTTAAAGTGATGTTATCTTAGGCCTAAGGTAATACTTTTTACCTTTTATACAACATGTTTTCAAAGTGTAACAATAGGTAGCTAATGTAACGTTTTTTTCCTCCCTAATGCAACCCTTTTTCACCCTTGATGCAACGCTTTTTGGGGCTGTTGCAACACTTTTTGGGCTGATGCAACGCTTTTTTGGGGCTGATGCAATCCTTTTTGGGGCCGTTGCAACGCTTTTTGGGCTGATGCAACGCTTTTTTGGGGCTGATGCAACGCTTTTTGGGGCTGATGCAGCGCTTTTTGGGACTGTTGCAACGCTTTTCGCCCCAATGCAACGCTTTTTCACCCCAATCCAACACTTTTATGCATCTGTAACATTTTAATACAAATATAATATTATTGCCCATATGCTATCATTTATTCAAATCCACTATAAAATTGATAATCCAAATGCTCGTATTACAAAAGTATTCATAGAGTTCTATATACTATGATTACAAAAGTATTCATAAAGCACAAGACTTCAAAAAGTCAATTAAAGAATTTAAATCGCTTCAAATCTTGAGCTTCACTTAAGAAAGTCTCTCTTTTAAACCTGAAAATTTTCACAAACAAAATGAAATAGACAATTAGACTCGAATAAAAATTATAAACAATCACAATGTAAGTGCATAAGAATCCAAACTATAAACTAATGATCCAAACTGATCTTTTCCATCCAACTCTTTAATACTATATCAAAAAAAACCAACTGCAATAATATTCCACTCATGCAGCAAGAAAATCATACACAAAACTAAAAGAAGCAGCAATTGTCATTCAAACAGGGATGCGAGTCATGGCAGCTCGAAATGAGTACAGGCACAGAAGACAGAACAAGGCAGCAACTATTATTCAGGTAGTGAAAGGTCGCATTTTCACTATGAATTTTACATACATGAACAATACACAGAAAGCATTGCTCTACTGTCCTTCCAGACCAAAGTTCACAATAAAATGCTTGGCTGTTGAACTAAAAGCTAGATTCAGAAGATCAAATTACAGGAGAAATGAATAGTCATATGTTGTTGAGTTACAACTTTGATCAAGTGTTGGCAAAGACCAAAAAGAATTTTGAGAAAAAGTATAAATAAAAAGCGACATAAGTGAAAAGAATTGCTTTAACGTCCTACTGCGCCAATACTATGAATTAAGCTAGATTCATGAAAATCAAGTAACAAGATAGCCATTGAAGATGACAGAGCTAGAGTAGCAAATCTTATCTTACAGTGTCTCTGGAGAGCTAGAGTAGCAAGGAAGGAGCTTCGAAAACTGAGAATGGTGAGTTTAAAATTTTCAAGAATTTGCACAATGTATCCTTTCACAAAACAAGGAGGAACATTTACCAGACTTGTAGAATTTTGACCAGCAAATACATTGAAATTCAGAGAAAATATAAAAAAATAAAAAAGAAAATATAGATAGTTCTTAACCACTTTTCTTTTGTTGTGGAAAGGGTTCCCTCCCAATTTCCCTGATCTACAAAATAAATTAGGATTCCAGGCAATTGTAAATTTGAGATGTCAGGCTTCAAACAGAGATGCAAAATCACCTGTAAAATGACCTGCAGAAAAATTTCACATGTTCTTTTTGTCTTAATTAAATTCCTAAGAGGCTCAAACATTTAGAAGTTAGGCTAAGCTATGGTGGACATGTAAGTTTCATCAAAGATCTGCCTAAAACTCACGCTATCATTTAGCACTGGCGTCACTTAACACCCTTTTTCTCATTTAAAAATAATAGTGCTGATACTGTCTTAGTAGTTCAATTTCCAAAACAGAATCTTGAATAGCTTTGAATTTAGGCTAAGCTATGTTGCATGTGTATGTTTCGTCAAACATACATTTTATTTCTCAGACAATACAGTGGTAGGGCGCTTGTGCACACGGTATCCTTGAAACTCAAACTAACTTTCTGCTATTCAACGCCCTTTTATAGCTTGCATAATATGTAAAAATGATTAGATAAAAATTTATAATATCTTCTTTCTGTGTCAGACTCAAGAGGAAGATCAATGACTTAGAGTCTGAAAATGAACTCCTACGAAACCAAAAGGTTGAGATGGAGAAATTACCCAATTCTGAAAGGGAAGCTAAAATACTAACGGTATTCTCACATGAACTGTTTTTAATGTATAAACCTCATCAAACACAATGAGGCCGCTTTAAGTGTTCCTCCCTGAACATGTAGAGCTCCAACCACAATTTGCAACTGAACAATGGCCATCACACGGAGGAAGATCATGAAAGGAAACTAGAGGAGCAACAAGTAGGCAAAGTACATCAGCTCTTTCACATACCTAACCCTGAAAAGGAATCAAATGTGAATTTAAGAAAGAATTTGTTATCTTGAAATGATCAATAAATTGAGTTTTCATTGGTAGGACTCAAGCACTTTTGCTCCCCTCTTGACCAAACAAAGATCCTTGACAGACAGGCAGCAGGTAATATTCAAAAATCATGACTCTTTATTGCTGACACCACTCTGTTAAAATTATTATGATTGTTAAGATTTTCCAAGTAGTGATCTAGAATCCGTTTTGTCTTCCTGTGTAACTAGGAAAATCACGATATCCTAATCAAATGTCTTATGTTTAAGCAACATCTAACTGCATGTGTTGAGAAAATATATGGTATGATACGTGATAGCTGAAAGAAGGAGATTGCGCCCTTCCTTAACTTAAGCATTCAAGTAAGTGCTTTCTATATGAGAGAATTTGCTAATAGAAGGAAGTCATAAAGTTTCTGACTATATTCTGAAATGCCAATGACAGGCACCTAGATCTGCAAGAATCAGAATGCTGAGAGGGTCATCTAGAACTATCAATGCAATAACTAATGCAAAACAACAGACATCTTTTGTACACTGGCAAAATATTGTGCATATATTGGATCATACTTTGACCATACTCTCTGAAAACAATGTATCATGAATTGTACTTCCCATTCACTTTCCTTGTTTTGTGCAAAAGTGAGAAAGTTTCAACAAGTTTGCATTGTTCATAACTTTCTTTCCAGGTTCATTCCATTCTCATAAGGAAGATCTTCAATCAGGTCTTTTCATTTATAAATGTTCAGCTTCTCAACAGGTATGCAGTATGTATTGTTATAAGCTGTAAAAACAGAGAGGGTTTTCCTTTTTCAATCTCCTTTGCAACAAACTATTTCAAGTTCCACTAAATATGAATACCACTTCTCTTCACAGTTTATTGCTCAGGCGAGAGTGCTGCTCATTTAGCAATGGGGAATATGTGAAGGCAGGTTTGCAAGAGCTGGAAAATTGGTGTGCTAAAGCAACAGATCAGGTAAACTACAATACCGCCGTTTACAGGCTAACACAATTTTGTTTTAATGGACAACATGACATAACCACAGTTTGCTATTTTACAGTTTGTTGGATCATCTTGGGATGAACTTCAGCACGTACGCCAAGCAGTGAATTTTCTGGTAAGATAAATTTGTATTTTTCTTCAAAACTGATGTAGAAGACAGGTCCACCCTTATGAACTTCATGCCAAGTATTTATAAAAAAAACTGTGCAGGTTTCACATCAAAAAGCTCAGCGGTCCTTGGAAGACATCACAAATGAAATCTGTCCGGTAATTGACTAAGTTCATGCTATAGATAACTTAGAAGACAAAAAAGTAGAATAGAAAAGGCATCTCTACTGTAGCTTGAAATTTCAATTTTTCAATGGGGATGGGGAAACAATTAGTGAATACAATGTCTGCAACGTATCCTTCGTCTAATTATTCAATTATCTATTTTTAAATTTTGATAAGGTGCTGAGCATACCACAAATATATCGCATAGGAACGATGTTTTGGGACGACAAATATGGGACACATGGGTTATCCCCAGAGGTAAGTGCTCTTCCCATTTCCACCATAAGATAAACCAGTACTATTTCTTCTACAAAATTAGCACGTCAATACAGAATATAGAAAATCAGTGACAAGGTAATTTCACCAGAAAAAGTTAGTTGAAATCATTAATTTATTGATTTTGAAGTCAACTATATTTTCTAACTTTAACCTACCATTTCCACTGAAACGAAGACAAACAATTCATATTCATTGATCCCGGTCAGAATTAGCTTGCATTGCAACATATTTAGCTTTACAAGGCTAAAACATGAGTGGAAGTCATAAGTATGTTCTTTTTTCTATGCTTGAATAACTTTACAACTTACCTCAAACATTATCAATAATTATGGATTCACAGATAATAAGCATGATGAGAGCATTAACAGTAGAAGAGTCAGCAATGCCAAATAATACATTCTTGCTTGATGTGGACTCAAGGTAATTAACTTACCTAACAAGATTATAAAGTAATGTGTTTGGTCATATTTAATGGATTTGATAAATTACAGCATACCTTTCTCTGTCGAGGAGATGTCACAATCCTTCCATGATTTGAGCCTGTCAGATGTGGATCCCCCCATGCTCCTTCGTCAAAAATCAGATTTTCATTTCCTATTGCAACAAACAGGATGAGAAATTCAAACTTTCTGTCGTCTATTCACCATTTTCATTTTAATCTGACGTACAGCAGAAAAGACAACAGCTGGAGGAAACTCACTCCAGTACCATTTTGTTTCATTTATTGATTGATTTCACAGCATATTATTTCACAGCACATGTGTAAGGGCACAAGTAGGAATATCAGGTGACTTTCCGAATAATATAGGTCTTCATCAAAGATCAACTTTAACCTCATGCCTCTTTGCTTTACTAATTGATGGGATTACTAAAACATTTGCAGAAAATGATCACTAAATGAATGTTATTTTCAGATGATATTGTTTGAATGGATGTGAAGAGAGGAGGAGTAAATGCCAAATTAGAAGCTTAGAGGGAACCACAATATTTTGCCATAAGTGAAGTTAAAACTGAATATATGCAATGTCACTTTAATAATCATAAAGGTAACAGTAAGATAAAAGTTAAAATTGGAATTTTCTCAAAACAACTCACTACATCCCTGCCTATATGAACTGATTATCTAAAATATCACCACTACCAAATCTACATAAGCCTTAATCTCAAAGATAACAAGCTTTCAACAGAAAAAAGTTCAAATCAACTTCTAAAAACACATAAAACCAAAAAAATAAAAAAAGGATAAAAGGGAAAACATAGCAACAAAAGCCAGAGTCAAAACCCGACCTTAATGTCGATTCATACCAAGCAGTGCGAACTAATCAATCACTTAAGATGACAATACTGACAAATCTACATTATCAATTACCTCAACTACTTAAAGAAATAATAATTCGATGTGTGCGGTTAACAGAATCCAAACTTACTATTCTGAGTAGCTTCTGAATTACACGAGAAGACACAAATGCACTTATCCAATGCCGCAGCCAAGTCACCGACGGAAGGCGCAACGGTGGACCAAGATACTGCCGAAACAATGCCGCAGCTTCCGAGCTCGAACACTTGGCGCAAAATCGGACCAATCAGGGTTTCGGACTCCGAATTAGGGTCGGGGAAATGAGACACGACAAGGAGAGAAGCGGCCCCGTAGGCAACCCACGCGTAACCGGCGAAATCATACAGGCAGTCGATCGCTGGTTCGGATGCCGGATTGGTTCGGTTGGGTGCCGGAGGGATGATCTCGGATTTAATAAGACGGAGCGGTAAGTGATCGGCAATGTTGAATGCCGCTGGCGATGAAGAAGAAGAATCCGGGGGATGGTTGTTCTCCGGCATAACATGTGAGAGTGTGAGAAAGACGAATCAGCGTAACTTTGATTCTTAGCACAGTGGAGTACTCTGTCCTCTGCTAAAACAGAGAGAGCATTCCTCTGTTCCGTTTTTCTTTTTTCTTGGGAATAGGGGCGGGGTTCATATATATTATAGGACTATTTATTCGATTATTAATTAATTAATTAATTATTACTCCTGTCCACAATTAATTAAGTACAAAATATTGTGTCAAATTATTAATTTTATGTGTTTTACATCAACATCCTTAATGAGTCGTACATATTTCAAAATGAACTATTTGAGGAATTCAGATTTTCTACCCAAATTATGGTGTCTGATTGTGTCCAGTGTCCAAAATTACGTAGTTTCATTTAAGTAATAAAATAAAGCAATTTTTGGGAGAAAAATTTTGCAAGTAAAAAACTATCTTTGGATGAACACTGAACACAATATAAACATTGTAGTTTGAATAGATGGTCTGAACTTATCTTTGAGTGAGACGGATGAATTACTCCAAATGATACAATAAAAATCCACATATTTGGACTTGTTTCCTTTACTTTTAATTGGAAGATATTTTGTAAATGAAATACCTATATAAATGAACTAGTGACAATCCCCTCTTTTGTTTGGAATAACATTGAATAATTATCGACCAACGCTGACAAGGCGTATCGATACTCCCTCAATACATTTTTATAAATAAAGTAATTTGTTATTTCTTTCCATACATTTAAAATATACTTGTATTCAAAAAGCCATGATTTCATTTATGTAAAAATGATTCACTAATAGTAAATATTAAATGGGCATACTATTTGCAGTGACAATGTTACTATTTTCAGTAATATTTTTCAGTGAAAAAATATATTTTATTCTTTAGCTAAAAAAAAAAAGTCATATTGATAGCAAGAGATATGAGAATTAGCACACAACGTGATGAAGTCGCCTAATAACAAGTTACACTAGCTAAAAAAATGTTGCACTAGATTAAGAAAGTGTTACAGTAGCCTTAAAAAGTGAGGCATTTGGTTAAAAAAGTGTTGCATTTTATTGAGAAAAGTATTGCACTAGCCTAAAAAAGTGTTGCATCAGACTTAAAAAAGTGATGCACTAGCTCAAAAAAGCGTTGCAGTAGCCTTTAAAGAAAAAGTGTTGCACTAACCTCAAAAAAATGTTGCTTTAGCTTTACAACAAATGCAGCATTTTGTAAAGGTGTAGCATATTGTAAAAAAATGTTGCATTAGACTTCTATAGCTACACTTAATTATGATGATGCATTTTCTTATAAAATTTTGTTCTATTGTAACATTTTAAAAAGTGTAACCTACAAAGTGATACTATAGACTCAATTTGTAGTAGTGATTATTCCTCTTTTAATTCTGCTACCTTACTTGTTATTTCCTAGTTTAATTCTATCTCTTAAGAGAATAGTTAGTATAGGATTATTAATTAGTTTTAGTTTACGAAAACTCGGCAGCAGTATCGTAGTTTTGCTTTTCGTGACGTATTTCACCGGCGTTGGAGTTTTCTTCCATAGCCGACATTGGTTTGCGTTAATCTAGTAATACTTTCGGTGCTGACAATTATTTTAATTCTCAATTGATTAATTGTTTCCGTAGCCAGTATAAGTTTAATGCATGCACTTGTTCATTTTGGTCAGTAGTTAGGATTCGTGATCGATTAATTAGCAGTTAGTAGCATCAGTTAGTTATTAAATTATAGTTAATGCAGTGGCGGAACCAGAAAATAATTAGAGTGGGGGCTAGTGTAATATACGATTAGAGTGTTTCGGCATAGGCTTCAGCCGTGGATCAAGTAGTTTTTCAAGATAGCCTTGCTGCAATAATGGCTTTGCCTGGAATGAATGAAGGCAATAGAAAATCTTCAGTATTCTATCAACATCATTCAATTAGTACTTCAATGAAAAAGAAAACAGCATCAATTGAAAAGTTATTTGAGCTGTTCAGCTGTCACAATATGATCACACTGGCCAAAGAACAGGCATACAATTTTCCAAAGCCAATATTTAGTTCACAAAACTTGCCAATGCATTCACGACAAATCAATTTCGGCTATCCGATCCAAGCCTTCCTAGCACAAAAACATAGCTGAAAGCAATTTAATCTGTCCTTTTCAATAGCCACTGTAATTGTGGAATATGATTCAAGGTGGTACCCTTTTCAGCATCTCTTGTGACTGAAACTTCTATGAAGTGTTATCAATAGAATATACACACAAATTCTAACTCAAGGATAATAATATACAAGAAGAGGTATTTGCATGTTAGATCCAAAGCATAGGAGCTTGTGGTATAGCATGAGACAGCTAATCAAATTTGTCTTTTTGAAATGATGTGCCATGTGAAACTGAAATGTACATTTAGACAATGAAAGATATGGCAAAACTAATAGTAATAATGTAATCAATCAAATGAAGAATCAATGACTTTACCCAAAGCACCAAATTTTCTTCTCCTGGTCCTCTTTTTGCCTCAATAGGTTTCCTCCCAGTTAATAGTTCCAAAAGGACTACCCCAAAAGCATAAACATCAGTCTTATCAGATACTTTCCCATGCTGAAAATACTCAGGAGCCAAGTACCTGTCAATTTTCAGTTCATGGAAGAACAAAAAATCACTGTCAATATTGAATGGCGAATTTGTTGGTGCTTCTGTAACAGTTGTTTTTGAGGTAAGAGATCACATACCCAAATGTTCCCTTCACAGTCTTGCAGAGGAAAGGCACTGAAAGTGCAGGAGTCCATGTTGCTAATCCAAAGTCACACAGCTGCATTCAAAATCATCATCAAGATTAATAACACCACATAATTACTCAGAATTCTTATTGAATTTTTCAGTGAATGAGATTTCTTCCTCACCTTAGGTGTCTTCCTGGAAGACAGAATTATGTTTGAAGGCTTGATGTCCCTATGAACTGTACATCTTTCTGTCCCATTATGCAAATAACTAATAGCCTCCGCAATACCAACAGCAACCTTATATCTGACGGACCATGGAAGGGCAGGACCACCCTTAGTTCCCCTTTTCTTCTCTGCAGATCAAATTTTTAAAAACCAGTCAGAAACAACAACAACAACAACTAGGATTTTGTCCCACTAAGTGAGTCGGCTATATGGATAAAATCCTTTAAATTCATAATATTGCTTCAAATCATGAATACAAAAATTCAAATTTCTCAACTCAACCATACAAGCACCAGCACCTACATACTGCATTACGCCATTACTCATACATTAGTACATTACATTGATATAATATGGTCATTACATTTTACAACATTAAATCTACAACTAAAAGTCTAAAACAAAGAAAATAAATTATAATAACTAAATAACCATTCAAAAAACCAATTAATTGCTGAGAATGAAGAATCAGAAAACTGACCTGAGACTGAGAGAAAATTAAATAATGGCCTACAGCGGCTCCGGCAGTCTGCACTATGGAATTGGAGCAAGAGCACAGCGCAATTGCCGATTGGAATTGGAGCAAGAGTTGGAATTGATGATTGCAAGCGAGCGGCACTGCGGCAGTCGAACAGATAGAAGATTAGAAGAATATGGGAATTGCCGATTGCAAGCGAGCGGCACGAACAGATAGAAGATTAGAAGAAGATGGGTATTACCGTATTGCCGATTGCGATTGGAATTCTTGATTCTTCAGCTTAGCTGCACAGCCTGCGCCCATTGAAGGAATGAAAAGTCAGAAAGTAGAAATGGGCTCTCCCAGTCTCCCTCTCTGTCTCGATTGTAAATTTTTAAAAAAATAAAAAATTATATTTTATAAATGATAAAACGCCAGCGCCTTTAACCCATACCAGCCCATTAAATAAAAAGAAAAACTTCAAAAATAGAGCAAACCGATTGCAGCAACGCTTGCCGGAGAAAGAAAAAAGAAGACTGCAGCAGTGGAGTGGGGGCTGAGCCGCTGCTGGTGGTAGGGGCTGTTCCATTTACAAGCGGCGGCCGGCGAGCTTGAGGGGGGGGCTAGCCCACACCAGCCCACAGGTGGTTCCGCCACTGAGTTAATGCATGTGAGTTGGTTTATTAATTCATTCATTGAACCCGTAAGTTCCATTAGAATTAATTTATTAGTTTGGTTAATATACGCAAGTACTACTTTCGGGCAGTAGCTAATTAGAAGTATCATTTTATTGGCTAAAAGGCGATATCCCTCGCCCGCAGGGCCCACACCGCCCAGCCCCATGAGCCTCGTGTGGGAGGTAAATCAGGGTGACTCAGCGATAACATTGGCAGGAGGACCAGTGCCTGGTGCCCACAAGGATCCACCCCCCACATTGGGGGGATGAAAATCCCACACTGCGGCTGCCAGGACTCGATCCTGCGTCCTTGGCTGCAATCTGCTGCCAAGTTACCAACTGAGCTAAGCCTCTGGAGGCATAAAGTATCATTTTATTAGTTAGTTTATTATTATGTCTTACTTATTTGATTATTGTTTAATTAGTTTAATTAATATGAGTAACTAATAATTAGATCCAGCATAATGTAAACAGCAATTAGTCTATGCATGTCATGAAATCAAATTGTTCTTAATTAATACGCGTGTGTTCCCTTTTACCCTGGTGTCTATATCTCATTACTTGAATTTATTATGAGCCTGATTCGGTAGAACCAATTAATCCGTCTCACTACTTCATGTCTTTTAATGGATAGGTTAATTAGTGGTGAAATTACCATCAGGTAATGCAGGGTAAAGGGTTAGTAATTCCGAACTTGCGACACGCGTAGGAATAACTAAAATCGGGTTTCCCTAATTATTGATGCTGTTGGCATAGTTAATAGTGGCGGCTTTCCCGGCCTGTTCTATATTAATTAGAGTACAACTATGTCTGTGCTTATTTACGGTAGTTGTCAATAAAGAAGGGAAAATTTGGTTATGTCTGTGCTTATTCACGGTAATCTATAACTGATTGATGTATGCTAATTAATATATTCCTACGTTTATGATGATATGCATGAGATTATAGTATGTTTACATGTTGCTGGATTGCTTTAGTCAATTGATAAGTTAATCTCACTAGTTAGTGTTTTTACTTAAGAATTACAAGTGACTCTATAAGGCACTCTGTGCCCAAAGGTGGTTGCTAATAATTGCTTGAAATCAGTAGAATTAGGAATAATAATCACTCCGTTTCCTGTGGATTCGACCATGCTTTCCACTGTGCTAATCTTAGCTGTTTTGCAGGTCTAATAGTAATTTACTATCTTTTGTTAAGGTTAGCGACACCTCTACCATAGTTCCAGTAATGAAGTAATATAGCTAAAAGCTTTAGAAAGAAAAGTGTTGAGCACCTTAGAATTTGGAGCTCTAGAGATGTGATCTGTTTTATGAACTTTTACTGACTAGCTAGAACAAATAGTATCTTACAAGTCTGGATCCTTGGTGGTTTTGAAACATTGACCAGATAAATGTTGAAGAACCCAGAAAGTTGGATGTCATGGCAGTCCTAGGTTTTGTTCCTCTAATGGTGATTAAGATCTATGATTAAAAAATAATTCTTCCTTCATTGTTATCCTTAAGAAAATCATACCTATAGCTAATCCTAGGCAAAAATGATGAGATCTCACATAGATAAACGCACGTAGCAGCATGCCTGAAGAAAGGCAAATGTTTTGTCTGAAAAATAGATGAAAAAGATTGAAAATTTTTAATCCTTTCTTTACATTTAAGGACTCGCTTTTGTTCTAATTAATTTTCTTTTTCGTTTTCATTTTCAGTTTCTCTTTTAATGTTCTTTACTCTATTTATTATATGAACTACTAGTAATTCAATTTAGAAGTTAGTTTATCTTTTCCAACATTTATTGTTTATATTTTATTAAATGTATATTTAAATTTATTGATTAATAAATCACTTTTGGTTGTTTGAGTTTAATTGAAATTGATATTTTATTAAATTTTGTAGTTAGTTTGATATAAATTAGTGTTTAGGATTTGAATTAGGGATATATAAATTATAACTGAAAAACTAGAGATTAAAATTTTAGATAATTAATATTGAATATGAATTTACGCTAGAAATTTAAAATTTCGAATTAAAATTTTACATCTTGAAAATAGCTTATTAGAAAAAGAAAATGGCGTGTGTTAGCAATTAAGAAACAAGTTTTGTTAAATCAAAGGCAAGGCAGTCGCCCACTTAATACTAATCACCCATATTTATACTAATTATTTTTATTTTTTGGAACATATTATTTAACTTTTTTTTTTTTTTCCAAATTGTCTTTGGGTGTTACTGCCTCTATGCATTCTCTTAACTAATAGTCACTCAGTGTAGACATTAGTCTATTTTTATTGGTTAGAATTTGTTAATTGTATGTTTACATTTATATATTATTAAATCAGTTCTCGTTGTTTGAAAAATGAGATTTATGGTTGTTAAATTAATTCTTATTTTTTAATTTGAAATGAAATAAATGGTTTTAGTAATTGAATTTAAATAAAATATATATTTTGAATTTTGGTTAGAAACTTTGAAGATGAATTTATAACATAAACAAATTCAAATAGGGATTTAATGGATTGTAATTAGGAAATTAAGGATTCTAAATTTATATTAGAAATTTTAGCTGTGAATATACATTAGGGGTTAAAAAATTCAATTAAGTATCTTGAATTTAAATTAGAAATTTTAGATATTATTTTTTGATAATAAGATATTTAAATTGTAATTCAAGATAAATCTAATTTTTTTAATTAATTCTAATTCTATAGTTTCTTATTAATATTATGACACACAAAATATAATTGTATTAAATTTATGAAGAATTTTGATACTCACATTGTAATTTCTTACCTCGAAAACTAATTAGTACAATGAGCATATTAAAACAATACATTTAAAGAAAACATTTAGTAATTTACACATATAAGTAATTTATTTAATACTAATAAAACTAACAATTATATATTTAATGCAACAAGTTTTATAATAGTAAATTATATGTTTAGACAATACCGATACATAAGATGAACAACGTACTATGTTTTTGGATTTTAGAAGATAGTTTTGTGATATCTTGTATATTTTAGATGATTCATAGGATCGATACACTTGATAAATCTTAATTTCAGCAATGTATTAATCAGTATCATTTTAGTGTTGATGAATTGGGATTTTAATGTATAGTAATTTAAAATATATGTGAAAAATATAAAATAAATATTTAAGTGACTTGTGTAATAACAATATGTTTTTTATAAGGATATTTAAAATTTTAACTATTCAAATTTCAAATTTCTATATTATAATAATAAGAGATTTAAAATGTAATTCAAGATAAATCTAATTTATTTCACTAATTCTAATTCTATGATTTCTTCTCATGATTATCACTAGTTAATATTCTTGTATTAAATAAATGAAAATTTTGATACTCACATTGTAATTTCTTACCTCGAAACATAATCACTAGAACGTGCATATAAATATGATACCTTTAAAGGAAACATTTGATACATTACATGTAAGTCATTTCTTTAATACTAATAAAAATTAAAAACTATACATTTGATGAAACAATATATTGTTATAGTATATCAGTTGACTTGTCTTATATTGTTATAGTATCTCATGTATATTTTAGATGATTCACAGGACCATTGAGAAATGGATGATAAAGAAAAAAATTTCAATTTTTATAATTATCATATAAATCTTTGAAAGATTCACAACTTACGTTGTCTTTCCATTTAATGAATTGACTTAAAATGAATTCTATTAGTTTTTTATTGTATATTTTTTAAAAAAAGTTATAATGCAATACAAGCTTACAATTGTTTGATGTACGTATTACTACTCAAAATTTATAATTGATAAAAACATATACATAAATATATATCTCTCTCTCTATATATATATATAATGGCAATATATAATACACTGATTAGCCAAAAGAAATAAGATATTCCAATTAATTTAGTTATTGAACCAAAATTTACGTCTCTCCATAAAAAATTATATTGTTGTAAAATGGCTACCACATACACATTAAAATGATCACCACAAAGTGCATATTAGAATAATACATATAAAATTGACATTTGATACAATGTACATATTAAAATTATACATTTAAGATATATATTTGATACAACATGCATATTATGATACATGTGAATTGCTCGTTTATGATAAATTTGATACAACGTGCGTATCAACCTGATATATTTAAAGAAAACATGTGAATTGCTCGTTTATGCTAAATTTGTTGCAATCTTTTAAATGATGCGGTGAATGGATCCAACAATTTTCTATGAATGAAAGTAATTTAAGTTATGATTATAATATTAAAAAAATTATGATTATAATAATATTATTATTAATTTCTTATACTAGTACTAAAGATATGATATTGGAATATAAAAAATCTCTCTCCTTTCTCATCTTCCTTCCTTTTTTTTTCTTCTAATTTTACTCTCTTATCTCTCCTCCACTTCCTATGTTTTCTTTACTTTTTTCCGCTCTCTCCCCCTCTTCTTACGCTCACATTCTCTACCTCAGGTGTGATGTATTCTTTTTTACTTTACTTTGTATCATTTCAATACTTATTCTGTAGCAATTTTTTTTCATCAAAATACGAAGATGAGTTATAATTGTGTCTGTGTTTCTTGTCACAATAGAACTCAATATAAGAAAAGAAAGTAGTATTATATTCCTGATAGAAATCATGGTAAAAAATTTTTTAAAAAAATAACCAACAAGTCAAACCCAGAAAAAAAAAATACAAAAGAAAAGAAAAGAAGCCGTCCTCCACCACCGCCACTATTACCAACGTCGTTGTTCTTAATATTGTCATCGCAGTTGCGGTCTAAGCCGCTAGAGCCCGTAGAGTCTCCACCGCCACTTCTTTCTCTTTCTCTTCTACTTTACCAAACATCGTCCCTTTTGTGCCATTACCACAAAATTAGAAGCCACAACTAAAGACCCACCCTCCACCATCAACAATTGATGAAGAGTTTAGTGGCCTGTGTTGAAGAAATTAGGGGAGAAAAAGAAAGAAATCAGTGAGCAAATTAAGAGGAGGAAAGGGGAGAGAAGGTGGTTTGATGTGGGTTTCGTGTATTGAATCTAAGCGCGTGTAAACACGCTTTCTGCTGACGTGGTACCCATATGGCTTTCCACCATCAGGGTAAAAAGGAACATAAATAAATGAGGCCCATGCATAGTGTGTCGGTCCTGTACCGATTCTTGACTAAATGTATTTCTCAAAATTTACTAACTCCCATAATCTACCCAAAAACAACAATGTCACACTAAACAAGATTTCCCCAAATTGAAACTTCAATTTAGCCTATTAATTACCCAAATTTAACTAATTATTGGAAAGCATTACAATCCATCCTGCATTGCAAAAGCTTGTCCTCAAGCTTTAAAATTGGAAAACTCCTTCATTACTTCAGCATGCTCCTATGAGGCTTCAAATTCTTAGGCTTTAAAGTTCTCCTCTGCAACACATTCTTAGGCTTCAAATTGCCTTCCTCGCAATCATTGCCTCCCAATGTACTTCTTGAGCAAAAAGATACATGGAATGTAGGGTGAATTTTGCTATGATCTTCCTTGAGTTTGTAAGCAACTTCGCCACCTTTTCCAGTACCAAATGAGGACCAAAATACTTTGGAGAAAGTTTGCTGCAGATCCTTTGAGCTACTGAAGATTGTCTATAAGGCTGCAATTTTAGGTAAATCCAATCCCCAACCTCCAAAACTCTTTTTGTCCTTTTCTTATCAACAAAGTATAGGCTAAATATTCCGGGTAAAAATATAGCCTAAATTAAGATTGTTTGTAGTCGCGCGCTTTTTTCGAAAATCTTTAAATTCAGCATGTGTCTTTGAGGCAAGTGTTAATGATCTATATTATTCTAGCTTACACCGTATTTTAATTTAATCAATGTTAAAACCCTTTTTGTGGTAGTGAAGTCACAAAATGGTCAAAGGAAAAATATTCACTTGTTAACACCACTTCTAATTCTAAAGTTCATGTGCATCAAAAAGATATATAAACGATACAAATTTCATAGAATGAAAAGTTGTAAAAGACCCACTTGCACTAACAAAGGCAAATTGGTTTTTTTTTTTATTTTTTTAAATGAGGCGTAGTGGTTCTTTTATTAATTTATAGTGCATGTAAAAAGTTCCATAATTTCAAAGCCGAATAAAAGAAACTCCCAAAAAGTCGGAAGCAACCACCTTTGCTTATCTCAATCGGCAAGAAACTAGCCATGTTGAAAGTCATGATCTGTAGTAACGGAGGATGCAAGCTTTACAAGGAAATTAAATATATAGAGTTTGTATCATAGTGGACTAAAATATATCTAGTTCACTGCATTACGTAATTTGCATTATAATGACTCTAAAGCAAGTATAATTAAGGTAAAAACAAGAAGAGATTTCACATAGTGATTCAACACTAATTATTTCCTGCGGAGGAATGGGAAGGGGTATGCTCGCAATTATCACGACACTTATCGTCTATAATATAACAAATATTTGTACTTATACAACACCAAGGATAATCGGAATCACCTTCATTTACACAAAGATTGATATTTAGCTTTTTCTCCCAATGGGCCACAGCCATTTTCTCAATTCTCTTAACATTATCACCTAGTTAAAGACAAAAGGAGAAAACAAAACATCAATTAATTTAAAATGTTCTTCCACGAATTTGTTAAATAATTGAAAAGTGAGGAAAAGGAAGAAGATAAAAAAAAAAAAAAAAAAAACACACACACATGTGCACTGGCGTAATCAAAAAAATAATTTAATAGGGGCACATTTATATTTACAACACATAATAAAATTTATACGTAAATTTTATATATATATACATACATATATAATAAATTTTATTACACTTTTTTTTTTAATATAAAAAAATAAATCTAAAACAAATCTTCAAAACACATTTTTATATCATACAAGTATTCTCTATATTTCTTCTTTCTTTCTTTTCATACTGTTTGAACTAATATTTATGCCTGCTTTTTTCTGAAGGAGGAGGGGAACATATATTCTACAAATTAAATAAAATAATATTTTTAAAATTTTTATAGTTATACTATGGGGTTTAGGGTGGGGGCACATGCCTCCAGGCCACCACCTTAAATCCGCCACTACACACATGATCGAAACGAGTCCAAAAGTGATGTATCGATTTAAACATTTAGTAACTCATTTTAGCGTAGTATTTAATATCATGATTAGATTTTCATTACGTTAAACAATAAACAAATACCAGAAAATAGTAAATAAAGTATTTGTTGTACTTACATTCTTGAAGAGTGAAAAGGTTAAGAATTAGTAAAACGAAAAGAAAGCACTTCATAATTGAGTTAGCAATTGACATGATTTTTTAAAGAATTTCGTACGGTTAAGGATTTGACGGAAACCTTGGCTATTACTTATAATTTATGACTATGAAGTTAGGGAACCAACATATGTGTGCATATATACACAAAATAGCAGAGAAGTAAGTTTAGTAACTAAGGTCGCATATGAAAATTTGATTTGCCACTTCGATTTTCCATGTTCTTTTTGAGAAATTAATGATTTTCAGAATATTCTTAATTGAATATGCATTGCGAATTTTAGATGTTCTTAATAGAATAGTAATCCTCATTCTTAGCTAATCCCTATGTTCAACCACACAAAAAATCAAAATCAAAATAGTAATTAACAAGAAGAGAATATTATAACAAGTTGCCTTCTATGCTAGAAATTATTATACATGCTTGGCATAATTTATTAATAATTGATGATTTGTTGCCTTGTTATCTACATATTTCATCATAGCTGATTGATATTCTTAAAATATACTCGTATTTGATTTAAATTGGTTTGTCAGTTTAAGAAATTAATTAGTTATAATATATCTTATGGGTATCAATTTTTTTTTAAAACCAAAACGAAGTTTCATTAAATTTGCCAGAAATCGTCCAGTCACGAGTGAGAAATGAAGCCTCAGATAATGTCCCAAACTTCCATACAACCAGGCGTTGCCTTTTGCATTATTAGCTAATTCATGACATTTGCCGAACGACTAGTCCACAAAAATCCTTTGCAAGGCCCTTGCTTCATGAGTTCTGCTATGTCCATATAAATTGGAGGGCTGCAAAGCAAAAAACAAGGTGGCCGGGGGAAGCCATCTGTCACCCCAGATTGAAGTTTGGTTTCAAGAATGCTCCTCTATGACCAAGATGGACGCAGACCAAGAGGTGCACTGAAAAAATCTGTGGTTGGTGGTATTTGGACTTTATGAGGCAAGTGTTAATTAAGGGAAATTTAGGTAAAGAAGTAAAAGTTTGCTTTGGCAGTTAAAAATAGGGCAAATGACATTTATACCATTATGGTATAACTCCAGCGATAGTTACTTCCTTGTGTTTTAAAAACATAAGGGAGTAACGCGATATTTTAAAAACACAAGGGGGCAACTGTCACTAGAGTTATAGCATAAGGGAGTAAATGTCATTTGCCCTTAAAAATAGTCCTGGTATTAATACTAGTTGATTTTTAATACTAAAAATATTATAGATGTAATTGACTCTTCTGACGAGACCATACGTTGAGGCACAAAAAATATAGAATTAATGCTTAATCCGACAACTTTAACAATTCACATAAGATAAAAATATAGTGTACTACCAAACAATAAAAATACACTAACTACTATTATTATTAATTTTAAAATAAACTCATACTATATACTAATAAATTTTAATTGGAGGGGCCAAAGATATTAACACTAATATATATTTTTTTTCTAAAATATATATATACATATAGGTATTAGATTTTTTTTCTTTTTTTTTTTTTGGTGTGTAGGGGCGAAGCCTACACTACTAGAAATAGGGGCCTTTTACGACGACTTGTCTAGACGTAAAAAGTCATATTTTCGTCGTAAAAAGTGTTTTACGTCGACTATTCCGCCTCCACATATGTCGTTGTCAGAGGCTCCGACGTAAGAAATCTTACGTCGAGATTGACCGGGACGATGTAAATGAAAATTATACAACGAGTACCTTTTCTGGACGTAAAAGTTCATTTTTTCGTCGTAATTACTCATCCATCTAAATTGTATAAAACTTATTTACAACTTCAAAACTCGTCGTAAAACTTTGAAAACTCGTCGTAAAAAAGTGGTAATTCTATAAATTAAATTTATTAATAATTTTTTAAATATTATTTTTGTAAAGATAATTGCTTAATAAGACAACCTAAACCTAAACCATTTAGATAAAGTATGAATATAGAAATGAACAATTCCTAAATAAAAATGTTTTGCACTAATCCACATTAAAATACTCTATTAATATATTTTAAATAGTCATCAAAAGTAATCAGCCTAACACTTGCAATGTGTTTTCTTTCAAAACTAATCACCCTAACAATCAGAAGGTATTTTCTTTCAAAAGTAATCAACAATTAGCTTTGCATCTTTTCCATCTATTTCTACTCCGCAAAATAGTTTGCAACCTTGCATCTCTTTCTACTCTCGCAAAATTGCTTGCACCCACAAAAAGCCATCAAAGAGCCTGCAAATAGAGAAACAGAGCACACATTTAGTTCCTAATTATATTTTTCACATGAAAAAGAAGACTCATATGATATATCTAAACCAATATCCACTTTGGATCAAATATTAATTGTCCAAAAAGTATTTATTAGGACGTAAAAGTATCCACCCCTACATAGAAGATATCATGACATTAAAGCTCACAACACAGCAAGAGATTGTAGAGCAAAAATTCTCAAATAAGCCACATTCCCCAAAGGTGAACTAAACTTACATATTTGCTTCTATTTGAGGTCCACTCAAAGAAACCACAATCAGTCCACAACCAAAGCAGGACTACCTGAGCTTCAGAGGCAAGTGCCGCTTAAAGAGATACACCAAATATTAAATTGTGTCCAAAATTCATCACACAGAGAGAGAGATAGAGAGAGAGAGAGAATAATAATTAAGCGTAAGAATTCTTCTACAACAAAGATTAAACATAATCTATGAGAGAGCTATATTCATCTTTTTACTTATCCTCTTCCAACGTCAAAACCCACACCTTTTTGTGTTTTTTTGGTTTTATTTTTTTCTTGGAGAAATGGCATCGATTGGTAATTCCCTTAAATTGTCACACAGAATCAGCCAAGTATGTTTCTGCATGCTTTTAACCACAGGAGAAACAGAAACAAGGATACCTAAACTTAGTTTTTGTTTCTCATATCATGCTGTGCAAGAGGATATTTTAAACATTGATACATAGACCTAGGGAATATACTCAGGATAAAATAAACAAAATTAAAACAAATATCTCTTTGATCAAATAAAACAAAATTAAAGGACATGGCAGCAAACAAGTTTTTTCCAAAGAGGGAAAAAGGGGGCAGTTGGATTCTAGACATACATAAACCATACAAATAAGAAAATAATTCTGATTCCATACCCATGAGGAAGCTCCCAGTACTCATCCCTCGTGATGAAAAGGCAGCAATATGATCACTGTAATCAATGCCACCAACACCAATTACATCGCTTTGATCTACAAGATTATTCAGAGTACCATAAAGTGGTCCATCATTTCCAATCGCAGAAACCATGATTACATTATTTGCTGTAAGTTCCTAGACCTAGACAAAAGACCAATTAACACTTTTTTCATTGTATGATCAACAAAAGTTTCTGATGCAATTGATGTTCGGAGCTCACTACTGTGTCAATAGATTAGACGGAATATGAACACTTCAGAAACTACCGAGCACAAGCAACAATCAACTAGAAAAAAGAAATTTAAAGGGTAATTCCAACACAAGACACATGATGCATGCTAACCTTTTATGAGATAATAAAAAAGTACTTAGGTAGAATTCAAGTTCAAGAGGCTCACTTTCTCAACAAATGGGAGGTCCAGGGAATCCAGTCCTCCAATGCTCCAATTTTCAGCACATCCATATTCATGGCAAGGGCGTAGTTGAATGCATCAAGGAACCACGATGTGTAGGGTCCTAGTTAAAATATTAAACAGAACTCGTCAGAGACTCAATCGTTTTGTCCAGTCTTACCCGTAGTTGGATCCCAGAACCTAAAACAATTAAATTGTCGGAAAAATGATATTACTACTAAGTACAACAGAATAAAAGAAAACAGATTTCGATTCAAACCTCCACTGAAGTAAGTCTTCTTCAATAACTTAGCAGCTTCAGTTACAGTTCAGTGGAGAAAGAGAGATCAATAAATTTGAAATAAAAGTAAATTTGGAAATCAGTTCAGCAGTGGATGAAGGTTTCGAAATTGAGATTCTCCGATGAAAATATAACTTTTCCTATTCTCCATGATTTAAGATACTTTGTCAATGAAACAAAAGATAATTCAGAAATCACATCAGTTGTAGCTAGTCAAAACAAACTAAGAGACTATGTATAAATTTTAGAGTTATAGATCCATACACTTCCAAGCTTTGACCTTGATAGTGCTTCAAGGGTTGCTGATTCTGCTTCCTAGATAAATAAACAGGTAGATGTGTTAGAACTAGAATAATACTGCAAAAAGTCACTCGAGATATATACTTGGAAGCACGTGATAGCAGTTACCATGTTGTCCCACAATGTTTCAGCTTTTCGAGATTTAAGCTTGGGTTTAAATATATATCAGGATTCAAGAAAGCTTCAACAATAAGTTCTTAACTTCTTCTATTTTTTTTTCCTGCTATTTCTTTTTTTTCTTTTTATACTAGGTGAAATCCCAATTATCAATAAGCAACCTAAGAGGGGGAGGGGGTGAATTAGGTTCTTTGCCCTTTGAAAAATATTTTCTACAATGAAGAACAACTTTGAAAAACCATTTTCAAAGCAAGTGTAAAAACAAAGTTTGCAAATTAAGTGAGGTGTGTGATTAGTGTTTTACAAATCATAAAAGCAAAGTAAACAAACAAAGCAAGAACACACCAAATTTATAGTGGTTCGGATTCCCCTTGAATCCTAGTCCACTCGACAAGTTCTACAACTTGTTTCCCTATCTATGAAACACTTAAGGGAGTGTTCCAATCCCTACCAAAACACTTAAAGGAGTGTTCCAATCCTTACACGTGCCTAATGGCTAACAATGAATCTTTTGCCCCCGCTCCTTCCTCAAGGACTTAGGGTCTTACTCAAGACTTCATTGACTAGCTACAAGGACTTTTGCTCAATCAACCTCTTGATCAAGACTTTCTCCCCTTTGCCTAATTTAACTCTAAACTAGGACTTTACAATTGCCCTAACTTAACCCCTTGAGTTGGGTCTCTCCTTTCTACTTGCTCCCCCTTTCTTCTTGCCTAACTCTTTCCTCAAGAGTTGGACTTTTCTTAAATACAAATTGCCTACACTCAAACCCTTGAGTTAGGACTTTTCTATATGTGCTTACAATGATGAAATACTCCAGAAATGGAGTTTACAATTCGATACAAAAACAGGGCACAAGTGCCTCTTGACAATCCTACCTTGACAAGCTAATTTGACATATGAATGATTGAAATGAAGCTTGAAAGTGTTGTTAAAGTGTAGGAGATGTTGGGGAGAGTTGTTCCTTAAGTGCTCTTGAAGTGGGGGTATTTATAGGAGAAGAGAGCTCTTGAATTGGATGAAAAACGGACAAGAAAATTCAAACCCGAGAGCGCCGCGACAGGACTCGCGAAATCGCGGAAAGCTGTCGCAGGTGGTCCCTGCATGGCGCGCGGCGCCCAGCGCGTGCTGCGTGTGCCTGCGTGCGGCGCCTCTGTCGCGGGTCCCGATCGCAGGCGCGGCCCTGTCCCCTTGTCGGCCACTGATTTGACACCTTTTTCGTTTGCTTGCCGTTTCTTCGTTATAGCTCCGTTTTCTTCGCCGTTTTTTGCGTTAGTTGACCCGTGAACTCTTCTCTTCATTTTATGACTTGAAAACACCGTGGGTCCCACCTTGGGACGTGCTCGGTCGTATTTTTCTTCTTTCTTCATTTGCTTGCTGTTTCTTCGTTTTAGCTCATTTTTCATTGCCCTTTTTTGCGTCGGTTCTTCCGTAAACATTTCCCTACATTTTCTCACTTAGAAGAACCATTAAATTAATTCTCATATTTGTTAACTCATCAATCAAAATAAGGATTAAGACCAACCGGGTCTAACAATCTCCCCCTTTTTGATGATGACAAAACAAATATGGAATTCATGACAATAAATCAACACTCTATAAAATTGAGTCACTCCCCCTCAATTTACCCCTCAATTCCATAATATTTTCTCCCCCTTTTTGACATCACAAAAAGGACTTAGCATGCATAATAAAATGTGAAAGATGCATACAAATAAAGAATTGTACAACTCAAAAATAGATAAAATCGATTAGGTCATGAGTTGAACATTGAATTTGCTCTCAAATATGAAAATTTTGCCTTTGACATTATAAGCAAAATCAATCGATCTTTTGACAGTCAACCAATTTTAAGATCTAATGTCAATGCTAGTTCAAAATTTTTCTCCCCATAAATTCTAGCATATACATTTCAAAGAGCTTAACTAATCAATTAAGAAGCATACAAGCTTCATTCAATTTAAGGAGCAAGTTAAGCTATGACAATTAAAGGATTCATTTTCACTAAAGAATAACCCTTTTTAAACACATGAGTTTTTAAGAATTTTGAAATATGGCATTAACTCATGTTCAAAACAAGTTGAAAATATGCAAGCAACTTCAAATGACCCTGATGATAAACATGCATGCATCTAACACATTAGGATGTATCATGTCAAAGTCAACGTATTGGTCAAGCATGCAAAATTTTCAACTTTTCATGAACTTTGCTTTTCTTAAGTTTAAAAACTTCATTTCTTCGTGCAAGCAAATTCCATTAGGCATATAAAGTATTTCAAGAATTCATGTATTTACTTTTCATGCATACTCTTGAAAGTTAACAAAAAGTCAAACTTTTTCTAAAATAATGCATATTTTCTTAAAACTTGTCCATTTCATCATGTAAATCCAAACTAAGCACATGAGCAAGTTTTAATCAACATATGCAACATATAAAAGCAGTGAAACATTTTAGATCATGCATATGTGTGGAGTCAACCTACCGGTCAACACTTTTCAAGCTTAAACCCATTAAGCTAGTAATTTTGAAAGTTGCAATTTTCAAGTTTCTGTAAATCATTTTATCATTCATGCAACTTTAAATACTCAAGTAGTTTATGCACAAAGTTTCAAACCATTGAAAGCATGCATATAAGTAAAGTCAACTACTTGGTCAAACTTATTCAATTTTAAGCATACAAAGCATACATTCTTTGAAAGTTGCAATTTTCAGCATTAAACCTCAATTTTCTCATGCAACCAACTTCAAATCATCAACAATATCATGCTTAAAATATCAAATAAGCTACAGCATGTATATTTCAAAAGTCAACCACTTGGTCAACCGTTTTCATGTAATGCAAACATGCTTAATTCTTGCTATCTTCAAATTAAAAGTTTTCAACCTTTTTAACATGCAAGAATTTCAAGATACCAAAGATGACATAGATCCTAATGCATCATTTTAACTCTAAAGCATGGCATTTTAGGATTCTATTATTCAAAAATTTATCAATCAAAAGCAAATTTCAAATTTTCTCTATTTTGCCGAATTTATTTATTTTTGAATCTTTTAACTTCAAAATTGATCTTAGTACATTTCAAATATCATTCTAAGTTCATTAGATCAATTTTCATCTTCTAAGCATGCAAAAGTCTAAAAGTCAACCTAAAGTCAAACTTCTAGCTATTTTTCAATAAAGCTCATAAAGTCCTAAAGACTTTCATCAAAACATGCTTTCAATCAAAATTATTCAAGGATATGAAGTTAATATACAAGTCAACTTTCTCATTTAAGTATACCATGCATTCTTTATCACATATCCATCATTTTGAAGTTTAATCACACATGTTCATCATAAATAGCTCATATTGCATATAATCATCAAATCAATTATGGATCAATAAATATGAGTTAAAGATGATACATGTTACCTCAAATGAGCATACATGGGCTCATTACCATTCTTGAAGCCATTTTTACAATTTTTGCATTTTTCACCATTTGGCTCCAATCAATCATCCTTGCTACTTTTTAAGTATCTCTTCATTGAGATTTAGTTCATAAAGTAGCATTAAGGACCTACAAGAAAATCAAGCACAAGATTTTGGTACCCAATACTTATTGGGTCCTAAGGGATTAGCTTGTTCCTTTACTTTCCATACCTTTCTTCCTTTCTTCACATTTTTCTTATCAAAGCATTTGGAAGAAATATGACCTTGTCTACCACAATAATTACATACAATAGATGCATTTAATGAAGGAACTTTCCTAACATTTCTTCTATAAGCATATGGCACACTATTGTAATTTACTACATTATGCCTATTCAATGGCATATGAACAAAATGATTCTTACTAGCATACAATGCATTATAGTTCCTAGAATCATTTTTCTTATGACAATGTCTCCTATGTTCATTTTCAAATGAACTATGCACATTTTGTATCTAGGAGCATAATGAGATGCATGGGCATTTAACAAATAAGTATCCCTCTTTGGGGTACATAAAGCAAACTTATGAAAATGACAACAATCATTATGCATATGGGAAACATGCATTTTTCTAGGCATATCAAAAGATGAGTGACATGAATTTACATCATTCTTACAATTAGAAGACTTTCTTTTCTTTTCATACAACCATGCATGATTTGTCTTCTTTTTAGCTTCTAATGGAGGATAGACTAGTTTAGTACTGTTTTTAGAAGCATTGACAAAGGTAGTAGAAGTGGAAGGCATATCACAATTTTGGTTATTTTCATAACCTAAGCCATGTTTATCATTTCCTACCTTTTGTTTACCTAACAACTTTTCTAAGTTGTTTTTTCCTAATGTCAATTTTTCAAGACTTGCACTCAAGTCTTCAATTTTCTTTTTCATGCATTCATACTTATTTTTCAACAAATCATATGAACTAGCCTTTTCATGCAATTTCTCATTTTCATCTAAGGTATTTTCGTAATACATTTTCAAATCTATGTACTTTGCATCTTCATTATCTAGCAAAGTACTCATCTCATCTACTTTGTTTTTCAACTCATCATTTTCATGTTTCAAAGTAGAGTTTTCTTCTTTTAAAGATGCAACATGAATTTCTAAAGATTTAATTTTCTTTTCATGCATAACATTCTTTTTCAAGGCATCTATACATTTGTCATGCAATTTAGTGACATATTCATACATATCAAAATCAAGATTATCACTATCATGCAAACTACCACTTAAAGAAGATTTGGAAGATTTGGTTACCTCTTGAAGATCACTTCCAACTAAACATCTTCTTGTGGTTTCCTTCTCTTCCTCACTTGAGGAATCATCCCAAGTCCTTGCTAGCTTGGTCACCTTCTTGATGGCTTTCTTACCTTTAGCCATTTTGTGCAAATTGCGGAAAATAAAGCACAAATAATCAAACAAGCAAATAAGACTCTAAAAATCAAAAAGGTTGCAAATATGATCTTTAAACTCAAGGTTTTTAAACCTACAAATTTGAGCACTAGCTCTGATACCAATTGAAATCCCAATTATCAATAAGCAACCTAAGAGGGGGAGGGGGTGAATTAGGTTCTTTGCCCTTTTAAAAATATTTTCTACAATGAAGAACAACTTTGAAAAACCATTTTCAAAGCAAGTGTAAAAACAAAGTTTACAAATTAAGTGAGGTGTGTGATTAGTGTTTTACAAATCATAAAAGCAAAGTAAACAAACAAAGCAAGAACACACCAAATTTATAGTGGTTCGGATTCCCCTTGAATCCTAGTCCACTCGACAAGTTCTACAACTTGTTTCCCTATCTATGAAACACTTAAGGGAGTGTTCCAATCCCTACCAAAACACTTAAAGGAGTGTTCCAATCCTTACACATGCCTAATGGCTAACAATGAATCTTTTGCCCCCGCTCCTTCCTCAAGGACTTAGGGTCTTACTCAAGACTTCATTGACTAGCTACAAGGACTTTTGCTCAATCAACCTCTTGATCAAGACTTTCTCCCCTTTGCCTAATTTAACTCTAAACTAGGACTTTACAATTGCCCTAACTTAACCCCTTGAGTTGGGTCTCTCCTTTCTACTTGCTCCCCCTTTCTTCTTGCCTAACTCTTTCCTCAAGAGTTGGACTTTTCTTAAATACAAATTGCCTACACTCAAACCCTTGAGTTAGGACTTTTCTATATGTGCTTACAATGATGAAATACTCCAGAAATGGAGTTTACAATTCGATACAAAAACAGGGCACAAGTGCCTCTTGACAATCCTACCTTGACAAGTTAATTTGACATATGAATGATTGAAATGAAGCTTGAAAGTGTTGTTAAAGTGTAGGAGATGTTGGGGAGAGTTGTTCCTTAAGTGCTCTTGAAGTGGGGGTATTTATAGGAGAAGAGAGCTCTTGAATTGGATGAAAAACGGACAAGAAAATTCAAACCCGAGAGCGCCGCGACAGGCCTCGCGAAATCGCGGAAAGCTGTCGCAGGTGGTCCCTGCATGGCGCGCGGCGCCCAGCGCGTGCTGCGTGTGCCTGCGTGCGGCGCCTCTGTCGCGGGTCCCGATCGCAGGCGCGGCCCTGTCCCCTTGTCGGCCACTGATTTGACACCTTTTTCGTTTGCTTGCCGTTTCTTCTTCGTTATAGCTCCGTTTTCTTCGCCGTTTTTTGCGTTAGTTGACCCGTGAACTCTTCTCTTCATTTTATGACTTGAAAACACCGTGGGTCCCACCTTGGGACGTGCTCGGTCGTATTTTTCTTCTTTCTTCATTTGCTTGCTGTTTCTTCGTTTTAGCTCATTTTTCATTGCCCTTTTTTGCGTCGGTTCTTCCGTAAACATTTCCCTACATTTTCTCACTTAGAAGAACCATTAAATTAATTCTCATATTTGTTAACTCATCAATCAAAATAAGGATTAAGACCAACCGGGTCTAACACTAGGGTTCATTTGAGCCAAAAACTCATGACATTCAAATAATTTTAGATGACATAATATGCCTCACATCATTTAATCTAAATTACTGGAAATCAGAATTAGAAGTGAATCAGAAACATGGATAACTGGATAAAGAGATGTTAAAGATATGATCAATATAACCAACCTCGCATAGGGGATAAAGAAGATATATAATGGCAGATATATTAAACTATAACAAAAACATAGATATAGGCAAAAAAAAAAAAAAAGAAAAAAGAAGATAGAAACCGAGAAAAAAGGTTCACCTCAATTGGCAGAAGCTTGGACCGGAAAAAAATTTCACGATCCTCCTCCTTGAAAAGATCAAGCACAAGCCACAAACCAAGAACTGTTAAAAGGATGTTTTGGGAGTAATGCATGAAAAAAACATATACCTTAATTACCTTAAAAGATCTTGAATCCACTTCTGGATGCGCTAGAATGGGAGAGACATGGCCATCAATCACCTAGGATTATTCGCATTAACTGGAAATGGAAAAGTAAATACAAAAGGCGAAGACACATTACAACTTCTCTTTCTTTTAACCTGTTATAGCTGTAGATTTGAAATTGCATTCTTCATCTGCATCATTTCTTTGAGCCAGTACCTCCAAATTGTTCTCAAGTATTCATCACTAAATTCACCAGCTATTGACTGATTCTCATAAACCATTAAGCACAATATCTTCTGATACACAGTTTGCATAAACTATGGTTCTCTGAGATCGACTGTTGGTTGTAGTTCTAGACTCACTGTCAGGAAATGGTAAAGTGGTCTAGATAGCTCATTTACATCCATTGGTTTTGTTATTTGCAGTAAAAATCTTCAAACAGCTCACCAGACAAAATACATAAATATTAATTTTCATCAAAAGGTACCATCAGCTCATTGTATTCTGAGTGCTTGTTAAGATCTTCTTAAAGACCTAATCTATGGCAGCCAAAACAAAGTTAATAGAAGAATCCTAGACTACTTGAAATTTATGCTATACAGAGTGCATAATTAGATAATAATACAAACAAAATATAATTAAATTAAAGAACTAAATAACTGAATAATAGAATTGAGATTGTACTCATCTTTTGACATCGTGTGGAACACAAATGAGCCCCATGTTTGAGCATTCAGGAAACTTCAGGAAAAAATTTCGAACGCTTCCGCCGTCCTGTCCAAAACCAGAATCGATAGAAACCTCAATATGAGGATGACAAAAACCCGAACCATAAAGAACCTAGAGTGGAGAGGATTTCTTCAAAATCAAAAACGGGATTCGTAACTCAGGTGTCTAAAATTTGAAGGACTTCGCTAACTATAACCCCATGTTTAGGCCTCTGAAAATCTAGCAAAATTGTTTTGGATTAAAAACAGGGTAGATTGTCGAATCAAGTCATTTTACCTCTGAAATCTAAAGCAATGACATAGTTATTTTACCGTCCAAGGCTCCGCGGAGTCGACCGGATGGCGAGCGGAGGCGACCTGACGGAGACCGGAGGTGACCAAACGGCGAATGGAGGCAATTTTGAGGAAGGGCGAGATGAGGGACAAAGAGGGATTAGGTCGAGTGGATGGAGGCAATTTGGGCTTAGCGGTAGGGAGTAAGGTTGTTAAACTCGTAAATTGGGATAGAATCGTTTTATACCTGGAATCGGAATCGTAGAATCGGATAGTAGAATCGGATACTGGAATCGGAAAATAGAAAATACACATGTATTTAACTATAATTATATCATAAACTTAATGAATATCATACAAACTCATATTTGTTCAATAAAAACCAAAATAAAAATGTCAAATCTCAATCCATCAAGACTTAAGTAGTGCATAAAGGAGTTAAGGCAAAACAAAAAAAATGAAGATTAAAAATGAAGTCTTAAATTGAATGAAATAAAACCCGTAGTTGTGAGTATTGAAGAAGATAGGGGAAAATGATTGCAATTGAGAATTTGTGCTATCAAAAGTGTACTTGTAAATTTGGGCCACCTAAATTTGACCAAATTTAGGCCTTCCAAATCGCATATTTAAGTGGACTTGGTCCAATTTCGGAGCCCATTCAATAAATTTGTGGAATCGGGTAGAATCGGGTAGAATCGGCCGATTCTAGGGCCGATTCTAGGCCGATTCTACCCGATTCTACCCGATTCTAGGCCGATTCTAGGCCGATTCTACCAGGGATGATGCGATTCTAAAATTAGATACGATTCTACCCGAGTTTGGCTCGATTCCTTGGTCTAGACTCGTAGAATCGGCCGATTCTACGAGTCTAGGCCCGATTCTAACAACCATGGTAGGGAGTGAATGAATTAAAAAGTAATAAGATTATATTTTTTACGGAAAAAAGTAATAATGTGAAGAAAATATAGGATTTTACTTCTTAATTTATTTTTACAGCCAAATTAGGGTATTTACAAGGATATTAGGGTGTCCCTGTATTTAAAAAGTAAATTTTACGTCCAGACTAAAATTCTCGTTGTCATGCAACATTAGTTACGACGAGAATCCCGTCTAGTCGTCAAGTTTGGTCGTAAGAGACCCCTATTTCTAATAGTGCAATCTAGGCTTCCATTATGTTCCATTGTTGTCCTTTCCAAACCGTCATATAGTTAGGTGGCGATACTTCTGCCCCTAAAATCGGTACGCACACTACAGACGATACATGCTGTTTTAACATATATAATGGTGATACATTGACAACTAAAACTCTACATCAGAGACTAAAGAGATGCATCACACCAAATTCAATACATGATATATCAAACACTAAACTTATAACAGGGATACATTAGCAATAGCTAAATCCAATACAAAATATATGAGAGCCTAAAAGTAATACGCGTATTTTATAATATATAAGATTACTTTTTAGACTAAAATCGATACGCAGAATCGAATGCTCTGACCCAGTGAATACAAGCTGTTTTTGTTGGCTTCTAATATGCTTGATGTACATTGAGTGTATGCATGTACACTCCACATACATATAGAGTAGCAAATCAAAAACTACGTTTTAAAATTTTTGGAGGGGTCCAGTACACATATAAAAAAAAAATTAGACAATTAAATACATTGTAAAAAAACTTTAATAAAAAAATATACACTAGTAATAAGGGTGCATGACAGGGTTGGATGGGTCCGGGGACCACCCCAAACCCCAACCCCCCCCCCCCTCCCCTGCACTTGGCTCCACCCCTGTATATATAGCTTATATTTTATTTTATTTAAAAGCAAAAGATAGAAGCACATTTGCATCATCACGCGCGGTAATAATTTACAATCCCATAAAATTTCACATTTTATGGACACATTTGACAAATATGTTTTTTTCTTTAATCAATCACTATGTGAATTGTACCTCACATAATGTAGGATGAGACTTCCGACAATACAATAATAACCCGGACTTAAACCGATGAACACAAACAGCACATTTTTTGGCCAAACACCCCAAAAATACACGCCATAGATTTGAACTTAGTGCCTACACTCCAAGAATGACTTAAATATATAGAGTTTGTATCATAGTGGACTAAAACTTCGTGCACTACATTACATAATTTGTATTAAAATGAATCTATGGCAAGTATAACTACGGTAGAAACAAGAAAAGATTTCAGATAGTGATTCAACACTAATTATTTACCGTAGAGGAATGGTATGGGGTATGCTCGCAATTATCACAACCTTCCTCGTATGTAAAGTAACAAATATGTGTACTTGAACAACACCACAAATAATCTGGATAGTTTCTTTTACACAAAGATCGATATTTAGTTTTTTCTTCCAATCGGCCACAACCATCTTCTCTATGCTCTCAACATTAACACCTAGCTAGAGTACAGAAATGATTAAAGGAGGCGCCCTTTGGAGGCGGATGTACAAACACCCGCCTCCAAAGGGGCCTGAAAAGCCATTGGAGGCGGATGCAGCATCCACCCGCGTCCAATAATTAATTATTGGAGGCGGGTGGATGTTGCACCCGCCTCGAAAGACAATTGGAGGCGGGTGCAACATGCACCCGCATCCAATAGTTAACTATTGGTGCCTCCAATTGTCTTTGGAGGCGGGTGCAACATCCACCCGCCTCCAATAATTAATTATTGGACGCGGGTGCATGTTGCACCCGCCTCCAATTGTCTTTGGAGGCGGGTGCAACATCCACCCGCCTCCAATTCTCGTTTGAGATGAGAAAAAGCTTTGCACCCGCCTCCAATAGTTAACTATTGGATGCGGGTGCATTTTTCCAAATTTTAATCAATATTGTTTTGAAAATTCTCTTTGTTTTGGGCTGTTGAAAGTTGAAAATAATTTATTAGGATAATTTTGAGAATTGAAAATAATTTTGAAAAAATGAGATAAATTTTTAGATAATAAAAACTGCAAGTTTTAGAAGAAAATATATAAATATATATTTTCGATTTTAACTTCATATACATGAGTATATGTAGCCTAGTGGTAAATTTAATGTGCAAGATTCAAGTGACTCCGTCGGTGCGAGTTCGATTCCTATCGAAACCATAAATTAAAGAATGGAAAATTAAATTTTTTATTGGGAGAATATTGGAGGCGGGTGTAACGGACACCCGCCTCCAATAACAATTTATTGGAAGGGTCATTGGAGGCGGGTCATTGGAGGCGGGTGCATGTTGCACCCGCCTCCAATGACCCCTCACAGGGGAGGCGGGTGCGGGCACCTCCTTTTGGAGGCGCCCGCACTGGAGGCGGGTGCACACAGCGTGCACCCGCCTCCTAATGCCCTTAGGACTCGCCTCCCCTAAGGCATTTTGGTGTAGTGTAGCTAAAAAGAAAAAGGAGAAAACAAATTTACATCAATTAATTTAAAATGTTCTTCTGCCGAACTTCTAAAATAATTGAAAAGTGAGGGAAGAAAAATACACACAAAAAAAAGATCGAGATGAGTTTAAAAGTGATGTATCGATTTGAACATTTACTGACTCATTTTAGCGTGATACATATCATGAGTAGATTTTCATGAGGTAAAAACAGTAAATAAATACCAGAAAATAGTAAATAAAGTATGAATTTGTTGTACTTATATTCTTGAAGACTGCAAAGGTTAAGAATTAGTAAAATGAAAAGAAAGCACTTCATTATTGAATTAACAGTTGACATGGTTTTTGAAAGAATTTCGTACAACTAAGGATTTGATGGAAACCTTGGCTATTACTTATAATTTATGACTATGAAGTTAAGGAAACCAAGTTATATATGGGCGAATTATATTTCCCCCCCCCCCCCCCCCCCCCCCTCCTCCTGAGGTTTGGCTAAATTACAAAAGTAGTTTCCTAGTTTGGTTAAATAACAAAAATACCCATTGACCAGCGGGCTAGTTACAATTTTTCCCCTGAGGTTTGGATAAATAACAAAATCACCTTTATAGTTTGGTTAAATAACAAAAATTCCCCTTGTCCAACAGGAAAATTACATTTTTCCCCCGAGGTTTGAATAAATTACAAAATGATCCTCCTAATTTAATTATAAAATTGACCCGTTTAAAAATTGAAATATGATATAAGCATTATATACTTGGGAAGACTAAAGTGCCCCTAACTTAATCTATTTGAAATTTGAAGATCAAAATATCATTCACAAAGACACAAATGAATGCTTAAAATCAACCAAATGTCATTCACTTACGGCCTCTTCTAGAATTGAAAAAGCAACCATCAATGATGTATTTGTTTGAGAAATAAAAAAATAAATTAAATTTTCTCTTGTCATAATAAATCATGGATTTTAAACACTTATTTGTGTCTTTCTGAATGACATTTTGAACTTCAAATTTCAAATAGATTAAATTAGGGGCACTTTAGTCTTCCCAAGTATATAATGTTTATGTCACATTTTAATTTTTAAATGGGTCAATTTTATAATTAAATTAGGAGGATCACTTTGTAATTTATCCAAACCTTAAGGGGAAAAATGTAATTTCCCTGTTGGTCAAGGAGGATTTTTGTTATTTAACAAAACTAGGAGGGTGATTTTATAATTTACCCAAACCCCAGGGGGGAAATTGTAACTAGCCCTCCGATCAAGGGGTGTTTTTGTTATTTAACCAAACTAAGAGTGTGCTTTTGTAATTTAGCCAAACCTCAGGGGGCAAAATGTAATTCGCCCCTTATACATATACACAAAACAGGAGAGAAGTAAGTTCAGTAACTAAGGTCGTATATGAAAATTTGATTTGCCACTTAGTTTTTCTTTTTTGGGAAAATATCAAAACTTCCCATGTGGTTTGGAAAATTTATGCATGGTCCCCTCATAGTTTAAAGAGTTACGAACAAACCTCATGTGGTTTTAAAAGTATACCAGAAACCTCCTTGTATTTTAAAAACTACAAAGAACTCCCCCGTGGTTTTGACAAATTACCAAGAACCTCCTCACATATTTGAAAGCATAAAAGGGTTCAAACTAATTTTAACTATATGTTCTATAAAGTTTTGAAAACTACAAGAGAGTTTTGTGTAACATTTTAAAAATCACAGGCGGGGCTTTTTAACTTTTAAAACACAAGGGGATTTTTATATACTTTTGAAACCACATGGATGTTGTCTGCAGCTTTCTAAACTATAAGGGAGTCATACATAAATTTCTCAAACCACGAGGGCTTTTGATACTTTACCCTTCTTTTTTCTTTTTAACAAATTAATGATTTTCCAAATCTGCTTAATTGAATATGCATTGCGAATTCTAGATGTTATCGATTGAATATTCATCCTAATTCTTAGATCTTGCATCCTAAAATTGTAATCCCTCTATTCAACCACACAAAAAATGAAAATCAAAATCGTAAGTAGTTATTTATTTCTTTTAGGTTTGCCTCAAATATTGATTTAACATTGGCAAAATTTTTTTTTAAAAGAACAAGAAGAGAAGATTACAACAAGTTGCCTTCTATGCCAATAATTATTTTATATTCTTGGCTTAATTTATTGATAATGTGTTGCCTTATTATTATCTACATATTCCATCATAGCTGATTGATATTCTTAAAATACATTCGTATCTGATTTAAATTGATTTTTCAATTTCAGAAATTAGTTAGTTATAACTTATAAGGGTGTAAATCAGTTATGATATCATTTATATTTAATTATAAATTCGATTTGTAAAAATATCTACCTTTTTTTTTGAAAAAGTAAAAAATCTTCGTATTCCTTATATTAATTTTGCTCCAGTACATTACTCTTTTTTTATTCTATTATTTCTATTTTAATACTCCCTCTGTTTTATTAAATGAGTCCACTTTAACAAATATCTTTTTTCTAATAAAAACGTTTATTGTCAAATTTTTTTACTCCTTTTACCCTTATTAAAATAATTATGTGGTCCACAATTAACTAATATTTAATAAGTAAGTATATAAATAGAACAAATTAAGTCGAATTAGTTAGTTTAGATGTTGTGCGTTGACATTCATAATAAGTTGTACATTGGTCAAAGTGGACTCTTCTAATGGAACGAAGGAAGTACTTTTGTTAGGCTTAATTACTTTTTCGAAAAAATCTTCACCTATCCTGAGGGTCAGTGACCCTCTCTTAGTATGGATATACATGTCATGTGACATGTCATCAAAAATCTAACTAGGAAAACCACTAATTAATCCAAATAATTATTGAGTAATAAATTTTCGGTATGTCTAAACGCAGGGAAAGAAAATACTAAACGCAAGGAATGAGAGATAGTATTTTCCATTTATACCTAGATTGCCCCTTCTCACTCATAACTCCCACCAACCCCACTATTATTATTTATTTATTTATTTATTTATTAATCTTATATGATTAATTGTTAAGATAAATGTTATAATTAAATATGAATAATTTAGACATTATATTGAATTGTTAGACTTTTTTTTTGTATTTAATGTGCTTAATTTAGACATAAATGCATTGTAAACTCATTTTAATTTATTTAATATTGGCATTATTTTAAATTTTATGTGTGTATAACGTATTGCATTTATTTGTACTATTAGTGTTGATGAGTATATTCATTGTTAAAGTTAATATTATAATTAGGTGTGTATGATTTAGACATTATAATACATGGTTAGATTTTTTTAAAAAAATATTATTTATGTTTAATTTTGAAATAAGTGAATTGTGAAAAAAAAATGGAGTAACAAAAGTGGTTAGGCGCAGCAAAGAAGAAGAAGAAGAAAAAAAAAACAAAAAATAGAAAAACTAAGGTGGCAGAAGGCTTGGAAACCTTTTCTGGGGTTAGGATCCTAACCCCAAAATAGGAGGTTTGGCGCCCTAACCCTCTTTTCCAGGGTTAGGAATCCTATTCCCTGGGGTTAGGAAAAAGGAGGTTAGGGCGCCTAACCCCCTTCCTCGATGTTAGGAATCATAACTCCAGAAAAGGAGGCTAGGATACCTCTGGAGTTAGGATACCTAACCACCCTAACCCCCTTTCCCCGGGGTTAGGAATCCTAACCCCAGAAGAGGAGGTTAGGTACCCTAACCTTCTTTTCTAGGGTTAGGAATCCTATCCCCAAAAAAGAAGGTTAGGGCATCTAACCACCCTAACCTCCTTTTCTGGGGTTAGGAGAAAAGCAGGTTAGGGCACCTAACCCCCTTTCCCTAGGGTTAAGAATCCTAACCCCAGAAAAGAAGGTTAGGGCACCTAACCTCTTTTTCTGGGGTTAGGAGAAAAGGAGGCTAGGGCGCCTAACCCCCTTTCCCCCGGGTTAGGAATCCTAAACCCAAAAAATGAGGCTAAGGCACCTAACCTCATTTCTCTGGGGTTAGGACCCTAATCCAAAAAGGGTTTCCTAAGCCTTCTGTCACCTTGGATTTTTGTTTTTTTTTTTCCTCCTTCTTTTTGCAGTGCGCCTCCCTCGCAAGGAAGAGGAAGCCAGAAATGGGTTTCCATAATATGGAAACCGTTTATGGGTTTCATAATATGAAATCCATTTCTTCGTGTGTATCACATGTAAAAGTATTGTTTGTTCTTTAAATAAAAAGGAAAAAAATTGTCAGTATGTAAATAAATATTTATCTAAAATTAAAAAAAATACACTAAAATATGTTGTAATTATTATTATAATTCGAGGGTATAATTGTTGAAATTAAAAGTTTATGAGCCAATTTATGATCCAAAAAAAAAAAAGAAAGTTTGAATGCATTTATACAATGAATTCTCTTACATATACTATAAAAAATATTTCATCTATTTAAATAGGCCTAATCACTATTTAACGGCACTGGATCCTCTGTTACTCAATTTGTTACACTTCCTGTTACACTGCTTAAATGATTGACACGTCTCATCTTTCTTAACCCAACTTAAATATTTAAACTCCAGTTAAATATTTAATTAATTAAAGATAATTATGATAATAACTAATTTTTTAAGGAAAAAATTTTCTCACGATTCCTTTCCTTTCTTTATCTCCTCTGCTTCTTCATCTACCCCTCTCCCCGCCGGCGGCTTCACCTTCTCACTGGCAACGGCAGCACCATGGCTTCCTCATCCCTTCAGTATCACCACACCACCAACTCCAACATTTTATATTCTTCCAATCGGTTTCATCAGAGAGCCTTCTCTGACTTATTTTCCTCAACTCATTAGTTTCTCTCAATCTTTCTCTATTTCTCCATCTTCATTTAGCTTTTGCCCTTCAAAAAAATAGTGTAAAATAATTTGACGAATTGGGTTAACTCATTGGGTGGATTGATTGGATCATTGGACGATGCAGTTGGTGGAATCTTAAATAATTTTTTTTGTTCAGTTTGAATAATGCCACTTCCATGGATTTTCAGAACGCATTGATTCAAACAAACTCAATTGTTTGGATTCATGATAGGAATATCCCTTCTTATCCCTTAAGGACACCCCCAAATTTTATGCACCCCACGTTTAAGTTTTTCATTATGTGCCTTACATTAACTTTTTTCTTACATTAGGCGGCACTTTTCTGATGCACATATGTAAAAACTTGGTACCAAAGATGCACCCTGACAAAGAATTAAATTTATGCATAAATCAGTTTTCCTTTCTATAAATTTTTTATTGACACCGATGCCAGCGAGAAGTTGCTGCCGACGGGAAGGGGAGTAGATGAAGGAGAGAAGATAGGGAAAGGAGAGGAATCATGGGAGATTTTTTTTCCCATAAAAATTCAGTTAATATCTTAATTATCTTTTAATTAAGTTAAATATTTAAGTTGGGTTAAGAAAGATGACACATGTCGACCATTTAAGCAGTGTAACAGGAAGTGTAACACAATTGTGTAACAGAGGATCCGGTGCCTAATCAATTTCAGTAAAGATTTTCAAAAGGATTAAAAGTCAATCTCGATCTTTGTTATCTAATTTTTCTTAGACTCATTTAGGGTGGAGTAATTATTTCTCTATTTTTTCCCGCTCATTCTAATATACCTATATACACACATATATATTACATTATTTAGGTTTTTTTTTATTTGTTGACTTTATTATTTTTTAGTGATAGTTCAAAATTTTTTTTATATTTATTTTTAGAACAATAGTTCAAATTTTTTTAATTAGCTAATAATATATACATATATATTAATTTGTAATTTTTTTTTATCACATATTAAATTTTAATAAGAAAAGTGAAAATTTCTTTTTTTTAAAGGGTAAAAAATAAAGATAATTTCGTCCAAAATATCTATTGATAAAGTTGGATTAGAAAATTTCAAATGATCAATATACACCTAGTGTTAAATTAAATAAAATATTTAATTATACACTTATGAATATTCTTTCCTTAAACAAGTTGATAATATAAAATTTAATTATATTTGACTTTGAAAAGAAGGGCAATAATGTAAAATTACAAATTTTTAGTGAAAAACTTAACATAAATGTTAGAAAATAGGTCTCAATGACACTTTTTGAAACCTCAAGGGATGTGATTGCCACTTTTTAAAATCTGGAAGGGTGAATGATTTTTACCCTATCATTTAGGTTATGTTCGGATTGTAATTCAAGTAGGAAATTCATTTTGGGGGGAAATTTTTTCTTTGAGGAAATTATTTTCTAAGAAATCGTGTAAAAAATAGTCAATGATGATGTTATTTTTGAAATAATGTGAGTATAGTTTTAGAGAGAATTTTAAATTTTAAAATTTGATAAAAATTGACTGTTTGATTGTAGAGAATTTTTTTGAGGGGAGGATTGAGGTGATGAATAGTGGTGAGCCTTATAACCTTGAGTTCATGAGTTGGACTTTTGGGATGCAAGATTTTAAAAAAATAGATTATTTTTTTTTTTAAAGTTATAATTTTCCTTAAAAAATTGATGAAAACAAGCATAGCCTTAATAATTTCTTGACACTTAGGTAAAATGTAAGAAATACTCCATGGAAACCGATATTTTTTTTTTTTTTGAAACACATAATTTGTTTTCAATTTTAAACATCACTTCCGACATATGGTGGACGTCGAAAGTTGCTTTCCGTATCCTCAACTTTATGTCTTAAGTTCGTCCGTAGTTTGACCTCTTCTAAACTATTTTTAATTATCAATTAGTGAAAATTTCCAACATAATTAATCTTATGCGCAAATCTACTTAAACCACCTTCAATTTATTTTAAGAAAAGAGGGTGGTCTTCTGTGAAATTTTTTTTGGGAGCCCACATTGTACTTTTCACGTGAACAGGATGAATTTATATATATATATATATACTTTCAAATTGATATAAAGAGAAAAAAATTGATACTTTACCAATATTAGTGTCTTTTAAAAAATATATATCATTTTAGGAAAATCAATGAAGTGAAAAAAAAAAAAAACAAAACTGATACTCATGTACTCGTACCAATGATACTATTCATGAATATCAGTGAAACATGCTATTACAATTAAATAAAAAAAAAAAAAACTCAAACAAACAACAATTGCTATACTAAAATTACAAGAGTGATAATATCACCCTAATATAGTTTGAGTGTATCACTCTTATGTTGCATGCAGTGTCACTACTCTTCTAAAAAAAACAACGGTAAGGGACAATCGCGCCCATAGGCATAAAGACACGGTTGCTCGTGCACCGTCTCATGTATAAATCATGTTTTTTTTACACATAAACCCACTTCATGCCATTTTTTTTGAAAAAAAGTTGTGTCTATCTTAACTTAACTCAAACAATAAGCTACTCTTCTATTCCTATAGTCTCTTAGTTTGAAATATGAGTATTTTCAGGAATATAGAAAGATTAATTAGTAAAACATCTATTAAAGTTGGGGATCAGATCTTCTGTCCACTTTATTTGTGTCTTTCCTATCCACCCTATTACAATAGAGTGTAGGATCCACATATCACATCATGGGACCCACTACTCCATTGTGAAGGATAAATACGGAAGATAAGAATAAAGTAGACAGAAAATCTCATGGGCTAAAACTGAAGAACTAATGTAACGCATGTACTAAAATTACAAAATGAACCTTGTTGGGCATATAAAGTGTACTACATTTCTCGGTGGTAGGGTTCCAATCTTATTCTTAAAGGGGTGTTGTGTAATTTGGTAAAATAATAGGGTTTATTTAATAGTTTCATCCAAAGTTCAGGGGTAAATGAGACTCGCTGTCTTTTAAAAACACAAAAATTTGTATTTGACGAGTCTGACGTTGTACATCGAGTTTAGCTGCAAAAATATCGCGTAAATGTTATTGAAATACATATATCAAGCGTTTAGCCTTTAATGTATCGAGTTCATATGTTGATGTAACGCGATTATGAGTTAGTTGTTGAAGTATCGTGTATCGCGTATTGAGTTTAGTTTCTGATGTATCTCGTATTAATAAAAACAGGTATACTGAATCTAGCACAATTATCGGACTGTTAGACGATCAGACAGAGACTTCGGCTTCGTTTGATAACCATGATTCAGCACTTAAAATGAATGATTACGAGCTTATTCGTATTAAGTGGGTTTGATAACTGTTAGTCATAAGTCTTAATGAATTAAGTGGTTCTGAAGTTAATTGCTTAATCGATTAAGTGCGTTTGATAACGAAAATTAGAGTAAATTAATTAAATAAGTGGGTATGAAAAACAAGTATAATTTCAGGCTAACAATTAAGTGTTAAGCGAATCAGTTATGACTGAATCTGAATCGAAATTTTTTTTTTTCTCTTTAAATTTTCTCCTTTTTTGTATCATTATTTCTTTTTTTAATGTTTTTAATACTTTTTAAATTTGATCAATTCAAAAAAACAATCAAAATAAATTAATTTTATAACTATAAAAAAAATTTAAAAATAAATTATCATCTATTTTTATAACTTTATTAAAAAATATATAAATTTAATGTTAAAAATAAAATAATTTTTTATTTTTAATAATTTAATAAGATTCAGACTTCAGTTTTCAATTCAGACTTCAGTCATAATTCAGATATTAAATTTAAAATTTTATCAAACAGAGTCATTTAATGAATTCAGATTTCAAACTTCAGACTTAAGTTTTCAGACATAAGTTTTATCAAACGAAACCTTCCTCTTTAAGAAAACCACCAACAAAGAATTCATTCTGTGGGTAAATGCAAGGGAACAAATAAACTCCTTCCTGCCAAATGGCAATGCCAACATCTCTTCATTTTGGACGCCGGCATAGCTTCCTCCTGCATTTACAGTTATACACAAACCAAAACAATCAGAATATTAATTCAACAACAAAAATACTTACAATATATTATTAACCTCATATCAATTTCTCTTCTGCCAAAGCCATGATTTGTCAATGTTTGAGAAGAAAAAGAAGAATTCAGCACCATGATGAACCAGCAACCAACGACAATGTAAAGGAAAAATCTGGAGACAAACCAAAATCCCTTGCAGAAGCCAAAATTTGTGTTGCAACCAAGTCCAAGAAATAGACTGGATTTCGGTAGTTGTCCAGCTTCCCTTCAGGTTTCTCCTCGGGCATCTTGTCGTTCGCGCGTATCGCGTGATGACAAAGGCCGTCCCTTACCAATGGGAACTCGTCCCTGACATGATCAAAGATGATCCAGTCCAAACATACCACTCTACACCTCTGATTGGTGTTGTAAATAATGAGTTATACTCCCTGGAGGTGTCTTCGAACCGACTCAATCTACACTTGCATCCAGATCCTGAAGCAACTGAACAGCCATGGAAGCTTCTTGATAGTGGCACAAATAGGTTTAGCCTTTTCATCCTCAACTGTGCCATTATGTTTGCATAATTAAGCCTCAAATCTATCTCTGGCTTGTTCGATGGTGTTTCAATTTGAATTCGCCTGTTTTTTTTTTTTTTCTTGTTGATTAAATCGTCAGTTGAGTCTTGATTGTGATAATAAAAGGTTGCTAATGATGAATGTAACAAATCCATGCATGCTCAAATGAATATACATTTGTGCATAATATGTGCATAACTTGGATAAAATTATTGATGTTGCTCCAAATTCAAATCATTACTATAAAACGGACCTTCAAAACCAGTAGGTAATACCGGTTGTTGATACTTATGAATATTGAGGACAGGTGTCATAAAAAAAATTACTGTAACGGTCTACATGCATTATCCTTCCCCTTACGTTGACAGCACCTATCAAAATTGAAGTCAAGTGTCACTTAAGCCAAACAGTCGTGATAGCTATTTGTATCCCACTTTCACTATGAATAAAAATGATGCGTCCCTTGTATTGAAATTTGGTCAAATTAAGGCCAAGTATCAATAAAAGAAAAAATAAATATTTTGTCAAACTTATTTCTTCGCAAATGGTTTAATAAAATCATGTAAAATATTTTGTGTTTAAACAAATAAAAAGATAATTTTTAATGGGGCGACATCATGCAGAAATACATATATGTGGTTCCCCGCTTCCCCACATGTTGACACATGGCAAAATTGAGAGTGTCATTTAAAAATAAATGAAATGGTGAGGACTGTTTACATCTCCCTTTTTTTATGAAACAAATCGATATATTTTAGACAAGTGGGCAGGTGAGTGAGTATTTTTTCTATTTTTATCATTAATTGAGGCACGATATTATCTTAGAACGAAAATAATACACCAAATTTCAATTTAGTAATGTACGAAATTTTGTTGTGGAAGAAGTTTAATATTTGTTTATTTACTAGTGGGAAGTGTAACAAAAAATACTTGATCGACATATAACTTTTCATTATTCATAGAGTTGTACATGAAGTTGGGTCCAACATGGTACTTTGATATATATATATATATATCCATGAAACTTTAACATGATAATTACCAATTTGTTAAAGGAAAAATTCTCATAGAGGGCACAACAAAATTTAAAATTCTTTAAAAGGTGTTAAAATTTTAAAATTCCATTTAAGGGCATAAGAATATTTTGATTCTTTAAATAAATTATTGATGTCCACTTTATCCTTTTATTCTTAAGTTAATGTATAATAAAATAAATTAGAAACCCACTTTCTTAAGGACTCATCATTACATCATATCGTCATTCGTCATTATCATTGGGCGATGCTGCCATTATCGCCATTGAATTTTTCTGGTGATGCTGCCATTATCAAAACCCCTTCGTTCTCTGTTCATCATCTAGACAAATATACAATCTATAAAGCAATCTCTTGTTAGATTTAGTAAACTAAAGATGTGAATTTTCCACGCAATGCCAAGTTAAGTAAAATGTAGCTAGATTGTACCATTCCTGGGCTAATGTCTTCAATGGATTCTGACGTGAATAAAAATCCTGCAGGTAGACGATTCAAATCACAATCAGGACCATCATCAATGAAAAACCCACTCAATTTATATGAGTTATTTATGCTGCTTGTAGTTTGGGGGATTCACTATTAAGTTGTCTTCTCACTCATGTAGATTATCCTGCAAATTCATCGACATAAATGCCTTGATTTGCTTTCATGTTAAAAGGGGAATTCAATTTGTATGGGCAGTTGAAGGTTGATGAACTTTAAATAAAAATTTTGAGCATTCATTAATCTCAAATTAGTCGTATTGATGCTTTTTGTCACTAGGTTTATTAGAGTTAAACCATCCTGGAGAGAAAAAAAAAAAAAAAGGAAAAGAAAGAAACATCCTTCATGCTCGAAGAAGACGGACCAACTGGTTGCAGCTTGCTGGCATTGGAAATTTTCTTCCGATTGAGTCAAGCCTTTTTGACCAATGTTTTCATAACCGGACCAGAGCATGAACCGATTAAGCTAAAAGGTCGATGGGTCACTGGGTTAACTGGGTCAAACCGGACAAAAAACTTGGATGATGTCATAATTACATTATATATAAATATAAATATATAATATTATATAAAATTTGTATATCCAAATCATTTTATGCTCAAAAGTCCAAACATACAAATGTGGAGTATAATAGTATTTTATATTAATTAATTTTTTTTAGTACTTAATAATTTTGAGTTTTAATATTTATTGATTTAGATGGTAAAATTTTAGAAATTTGAGTTTAAATTAGATACTAACTATAGTAAACCTTTGTTTACTTTTGAAGTTTAATAATATTATCTAATATAATATATTTAATAAAGAGTGTTCAAATAAATAATATCTCTAGTATAGTTGGTATCTCTTGAAAGTTAAGACCTTTGTTTACGCCAAAGGTCATGATTCAAATCATATTGCTATCAGTACAATTTTTTGTAAGAATAAAGAAAATCATATAAATAAAAAAAACAAAAGACCCGGTTCTTGTGGGTCAAACCGGGTCACCAGTCAACCCCGAGTTTGACTGAGGTTGACCGGTTTGTTGGAAGTCCGAGTATAGGACTAAACCCGGACCGCCTTGGTGGCCGGTTCCCAGTCTAACAGGTTCGGCCGGCCGGCCGGTCCGGGTTTAATAACATTGTCTTTTACATAATAGATAAAATATTGACTTTTATTCATAAAAAGGTAAATTGGACACTAAAAGCTTACATAGAAAATTAAAGTATTTTCACACCCTTAAAAGGAATTTTAAAATTTTCATGCCCTTTGGAAGAATTTGAAGTCTTGCTAATGCTAATGTGGTTTTTTAAAAGAAGATCCCTATAGATTGGTGCATATTAAAATTTAAAATTAGAATTATTTCTAATGTTTTGCTCACGCTATTCAATCTAACACACTTTTTAATTTACTTTGAACATAAATTTTCAACTAAAAATTTCCCTTCAATTATGGATAAAATTAGTAGGGAGGTCCAATAAACATTGGCAAAAGGTGCAATCGTACGTTAATTTTATACAAAAATAAATTTCATATTCTAATACGATTTATAAATGCATAATTATCATTGGGAATCCTTCAGGAAGTTTTTTGTCACCGTCAAGTTGTGAAAAAAAAATCTAAAGTTATTTTAAAAGAAAATTAACGGGGATGTGCAATATTATTGGGCAGAGCTTGAACCTTTATATTTCATGCGGTCTGTGTGCAATCAATACTAACGAATTGTAATGGTCAATTTTGTTTCCCAAATTTGTTCGCATTGTTGATTTGTGAAAATATTTTAAAATATTTAAATTTAATTGTGAAAAAATAATTTGGGATATGCTTTGTAGCTAAACAAATTAATGAGATTTCTGATAAAATACTTGCACCTCATAATAGAATTTGATGACAAACTTTTATTTGTCCAACTAAAGACTTAAATGCAGTTAAAAAAAGTCAGCACTCTTACATTTTGTTATATATAGGAAAATGTTAGGGTGGAGTCATTTAGTATTGACTTGCCATTAAGTCATTGTTACCATGAGGTGCACCACACACAATTATTGCATTAAATACATGTAACCTGCTATAGCAGGTTATAACAATAGGTAACAAGTTATTATTTTTTTTTAATATTTGGTAACAAGTATATATTTGTGCCTAAAAGAAATAATAAAGTATTTTAACATAAAAAGTTTATTAATTCTTACAACAAAATTTTAGATTATTGGTAGGCGTCTGTCATGAGCCCTATCAAATGATGATAAAAGTACCAAGTACCTATAGCAAAAATATTAAAATAGTATAGCGCTAAACAGGGTCGAACCACAGGGAACGGGATGAATAAAATTCCTATTGAACCTATTGAATTCAGAACTGTTGGTTTGTAACCACCTTTATGAGTCAGATGACTCGAATGAATAGATTGTGATTAAACTAAGCGAGCAATTTATAATAAAATCAAAGAACAAAATATTAACCTGAGCAAGGTTATAAAAAGGTATCCGGCACATGTAAATTCACAGTAACCACATGTAACATCAATCATAAACTCAGAGATACATTAACATGCATATTGTCAATCAGTTATAGATTGCTGAGATCCGCTACAGACACAACCCAATTCCCTCTTAGTTAATTGACAGCTAGCAAGATCCGCTATAAACTAACTGTTCTCTAATTAATACAACTAGGTCGAGATCCGCTACAGATACCTTGTTTAATGTAATAACAACACTACAAACTAAGAGAACCTGATTCTAGTGGTTCCTAGTCTGATCCACACCCAAGAAACACTAACCTTTTAACCCCTTACTACCACGGCAGATAGCTTTACCACTTATTAATCTTGTCCATTAATTATTATCTTAACTAATGGGGACTAATTGGCATTACCCATATCTACTTAAGTTGTACATGCTTAAATAGAACAAGCAATCGGCATTATTCTGGCATAAAGGAGCATATTAAAGATACGAGCAATTAGGTTTCATGACATTACACAGGTTACTGCTTCATTACAATTAAGCCAGATTAACAGAATTAACTACTCATGCTTATTAAACTAATTAAAACTAAACAAACAGAATAATACATATTAGAAAACTAAACTAATTAATTAATTACCTTCCTACTGGAATTAAGCTAACATGCAAAGAATTAACTAATAAATTGAACTATCCTAACCAACTATTAATAAATTAATAATATTTATACTAATCATTCAATTAAAGCAATAGGACCGAGAACCCGCATGCATGCATTCAGATATGTTTAATTACAATTTACTAATAAATTAATAATATGCATTCATGCATTAATAATATAATATACTAACATGCATTCATCATTCATGCATTAATAAATTAATCATATACCACTGTTAATCAATTAAACTGATGACCTACTGACCGAAAATAAATTAATAAATTAGTTTACTAATCTACTGACCAAAAATACATGCATTAGCTAGTTCTTTGAATCAATTACACTAATGAGAAACGGTAACCGAAAAGCACAACTAATCAAATGAAATCAATTCAAATTCACTGATAGAAAATACAGAAATAAACCAACGGGTAATGATAAAAGAAATACAGACTGTTATTAAGAAATCCCCCGTAGGTTGGCCGGCAAAACTTGCCGGAGAATTACTCCATAATTTTATAAATAAGAAAACAATAAACTATATAAAACTGAATTACTCCATAATTGCTCGAGGCGTGGAATTGTCCACTGGTTTGTTGCATTCGTCTCCTTCTTTTGTCCGGATATAAATAGTCTTCCGTTGGAGGGTTAACTTAGGCGGGATCGTAAACTTAGTAATTGAGCCTCAGGTTGGGCTGAGGGCAAACCAAGCACACCAATGGACAATGGTGAATTTTACGAATTAAAAAATATATATATATTTGTGTATAAATTAAAATTTGTAGAATGCCTATCCACCAAACGGCACAATTTGATAGTAGTTTTATGTGGAAATTATTATTATTATTTATTGGTAATTTTATGAAGATGTGCAATGTGTATCAAATTAATGAACAACCATTTATAAAACCATGTGCAATGCCCAATTTCATTTCATGTAAAATAAATTATAAACTTATGAAATTTTTTATTTATTGATCTTTTATTTTTGAAAGAAGAAAATTGTAAAAAAGAGAATGGTCCAGATCATCTTGCAAGAGGAAGAAGGAAAAAGTTGATCCTTTGGGCTATGATCTTTTCAAAATTAGAAGAATCCTTCTGCCAACCAATCCACATTTTGTCATCAGGACAAGACAGAGACAAAATAAATTGCTTGTCCCAAGACCATTTAGTTAACCTATAGAAATATTATTGTTCACCTCCCAGAAGCAGTAATAATCCGTGACGCTAGAGGAAGGGAGTGGCATTCGTGTCTTAAAGATTTCAAATGATTCACGTTTTTAGAGGTTCATGATTAATAAGTTGATTATGCACTACTGCGTACCCATCATTGAGCCGAAAGGGGAAGTCCAAAGCGTGACCTTCAGAACAGCGTATCTTACGTTTAGAGAGGAGATAGGAAAGAAATAGTGAAAAAGAATCGACTTCAAGAGGGCCAAACGGTGCAGCTTTGGACGTTTCGGATCCAGGGAAACCTGAATTTGGCCTTTGTCATTCTTCCTGACGCAATTTTCCAAATGATTAATGACGTAAATGAGAATGTTGGTGATAATTCACAAAAGAGTTTCAGAAACTGCAATTTTCCCTATCTAAGATGACGAATGAGCCTTAATTGCCTATATACATTGAGTTTCACTGTTCTTGTTTGATTTTTATTTTTCATGTTAGCTCAAGGATTCACATTCAATCTGCCATTGGTAATTTACTTTATTAAACAGCTGAAGATTGTTCGATCTGACTAATGTCCAATGGAAGTTGAAGTTGCCTGTTCGATCTAACTAATGTCCAATAGAAGTTGAGAAAGTTGCCCCACAGATTCAGTGGAGAACTCCTCCAAAAGTAAGTTTAATAAGAAATGATTGCATCATAATCTTGCATTCCTCTTTGCCAGTATGATGGTAGTGGCAGAATTAGACCCCAAGAGTTAATAGGAACAAAATACACCCCTACTATAATTTGTTTTTTTTCAATGCATAGTAAATATATACATTTGTTTTTTTGTAAGAGTCCCATTAATGTACTGTTAATGAAAAAGATTGATACGAGTGCTAAATTATACTGATTTACAATTGGGCATTTTTAAATTTTATATTTACCTACAAAACAAATTCACATTAATTTGGGCATGACACATAAACTTTAATCATATTGCACATCTCTTTCCAAAATGTTGCACATTCATTTGGCATACATTGCACATCTCTTTCCAAAATGTTGAACGTTCATTTGGCATATATTGCACATTCATTTAGTATATATTGCACATCTATTTTTAAAATGTTGCACATCCATTTAGTATATGTTGCACGTCTCTATAAAATTGGAAGATAGTTTGTAAGATAATCTTTTTCACATAAATAATCCTTAAAAGGTCTCAATAGTAGTACCTGAAATTAATTAAGTTCAATTCTTCAAATTTTAATTTACGTAAAAAAATAAAATTAACATAAGATGAGCATTAATTTCACATCAACTTTAAAATACAATGCACATCTCCATAAATGTTTGGATAAATGATAATAACCACCTAATAAATTCCATATGACATTTGACTTTCATGCACTCGTTAGTCCGTTAATATTTTGTTTCACTTATTTATAGTTTTCCTTTTCAATCCCTTATTTAAAAAAATATATATATTGAAAGGAGAATTGGTTACTCATATTAATAAGTGCATAAATAAATAAATTTAAACTAAAGATGACTGACAACTACTTATATTTAGAATAATATTTTTGGCTGTTTTCAAAGGGAATAATCATTATGAGCGGGCGCTGGTTCATTCTTTCGCGGGGCTAAAATACTCCTTCATATCTGTATCCCAAGAGACATACTCACTCACTGTGATCGTCATCTTGATCATCACTGCAGTCTTTTGAAGAATGTGACAAAGAAGTTATGGTTATTTTGTTTATTGAATGATTGAGCCTACATTTTTTTTTTTTCTTTTCTTCTTTTAAAACACAGACTTTGGAAGGCTGAAAAATCCATTATGAACCCAAATCTAATAAATTACTTATATATATATATATATATATATATAATATTGCCATATTAAAATTTTGGATCCCTCAAGCTATTGGGCTCTTGGCTGTCACCCAAGTTTGTCCTAGGGCTCGACCTACTCTTGAAGAGTAATAGCAACTAATGAATTAATAAAGAAAAAAAAAATACTAATCTAGCAACAGTACACTGATGCTCCAAATAAGAGTTAGCTAATATTTCTTCAACAACAAAGGATAACTAAATTAATTTATATCGAAGGAGTATCAATTTACTCTTGAAAAGCTAACTGCTATACTCGTTCAACAGTAAAGTGATACTCGAAATTCTTTTGAAATTGTATCAATTATTAGCTCCTCATCAACAGCAAAGTGAATTCGCATTAATAATAATAATAATAAATAGTTGTTGGATAGACGTGTGCGTGGATGACGCTGCATCATATCTATAAACTCGTTTCACCTTTACTTTTGCATATTTTGTATATATATTATGGTTTAGGAATGATAACTTGATACGTAATTAGTGGTATAAATCATTCGAAGTGTTTGTATAATTAATGTTCAAATGTAACGTACTAACTATGAACGAATTAGTATCAAAATGGTTGTAATTCATGGTGTAACATCCAAATGTCAAGAGTTCGATTATTCTTCTTTCAAAAATATCTTTGACTAGTCCAAATGGGTGAGGGTGGGTTGCCGTGGTGGATAAATCCATCTGATCTTTACCTTTTATAACTTGTTTATTTTTTCTCTCTCAAATCCGTAATTTCTTCTTCTTTTAATCCTACGATTGAATCATTTTAACCCTAAAGGGATATCATTCCATTCAGAAGAAGAAACCTAGCTACAACTCTACGTACATATTAATTTACTTACCAAAAATATAAAAATAATCCCATCGCTCGATAGAAAAGCGCTAGCTAGGCACTCAAACAAACAAACATCAAATTTTATAAAAAGAAACTCGAACAAAGCAAGTATTAGATGAGATGAAGTAAACTAAATTTGAAGGCACCAAATTAATTAATTATTAAAAGTGCACTTGTATTCTGTCGCACATGCAGCAGTAAATTAATAAATTAAGTTACAGAGTAACTTGGGAAAGTGGAATGGAACATAAAAAGATCGAGGGAGTAGAAGAAATTAACATCCTCTATGAAGCTTAATTAATTTAAACTTAATTTTTAGGGCCGCTGTCGCCGGCACCAATATCACCACGAAGTCCTTTTACAGCATCTGCTATGCCAGCTCCTACGCCAGCTATGAAACTTCTGGCGCCACCTAAGACACCTCCTCCACTTCTTCCGCCGCCGCTACTAGGTTTTCCTCCGCCGCCAACTTCTAGTTTAAGTACTCCAAGGGGATGAGCGACGGTCAGCTTTCTCGGAATGTTAACGTTTAGTTTAAGTACACAAACTAAATTAATAGGATCGAGAGGTTTAATTAATCACTTACTAATGAAAATTAGGGCAACGAGAATGAGGAGCTGAACCCATCTTAATTATGATCAAGATTCAAGACTAATAAGTAAGACTTCAACCTTTTTCCCTGCGGTGCTTCTGGTCAAGACTCGACGCTACTCTACTTGGCTCATTTGAACATTTATAATATGGTAAATTACATTTATCGCTTCAAAGTTTTTCAAAACTATCAAATGTCCCATAATCATCCCCTTCAATTTATTTTGTTCTGATTTTGAGTCATAAAGAGATTAATGAATTATCATGCTAATATCTAATCAAATGTAACCGAAAATTTATTAAAACCTTATGTGATATGGCAGCCAATGCATGTGATCACCAAATTAATAAAATCGGACTACTTAGGACGTGGCAACTATTAAATTTTATGGTAAATATTTATTAAGGTTACAAAGGTCATTTACAAAAATGATTAAAACATTAAATATAATTTTATATCCTTATTAAGGATTATAAAATTTTAAGCCTTTTTAGGAATTTTGAATCTTATTGCGCCTTAAAAGGAATTTTATTTAATATTTGTGAACAGTAACAATGGATATTGGTGTGCATAAAATTGAATCTCCATTGGGCCTAGCCCAATGGATTAAAACAAGGATAAACAGTGAAGGATAAAGAGACGCATGTAGAGCCCAGGATCATGCTTAGGTCAGAAAGGTCATCCAAACCGAGCCAATGAGTATTTTCTTGTGAGCAGCTTAGGTCGGTCAGAACCATGAAGCCGAGCCAAACTTTATATCTCGAAAAGAGTTAGATCGGACTTTAGACTTTAGAATGCCTTGGTCATTCCCTCACATTTCTATCATGATAATTGGTCCGATCGATCTAAGATAGATAGACCGACCTACCCTGCTTCACTGACACAGTAGGTAAAAATTGTCATAGGCTAGTATGTCTTTTCGATTACATGCAGGGATTTCAGATCTTCTAAGAGAGAAAGACACCCACGAAACCCGGTCAAAATGATAGCGTCCACGCCACACTAAACAGAAGGAGCAGGTGAACAAATCCATCATGAAGGTTCAACGGACACATTTCACACTTGAGGTATATATACTAAGTCTACAAACTTAGTGAGGCACGCAATCTTTACCATTTCAAGCATTCATCTTTACTGTTTATCTTCTCCAATTATACTAACTTGACCGTCGGAGCCTATACAGGGGGGAAAGCCCCGCTTCTTTCTTTATCACCTGAAATTGTCACCGGAACAGTGCGAATCACCTTTCTTCATCAACCTTGCTGATCCGAGCTGCCCAGACCGGTTTCCAGCTTGTCCTTTCTTCTTTGTAGCTAAGCCTCCTTCAGATTGGGCCTTCGCTTTTCAAGGAGTTCATACTGGGGCCGCGAGAAGCATTTTCTGAATTGTATTTTTTGCGTCACATCAACTGGCGCCGACTGTGGGGAGCGTTTGATAAACTATTTCATCAAATTTTCCTCACTTTTAAAAAATTTTTTGAAACCATGACGCAAACTCAAGATTGTTCAGGAATGGGTGCTTCTTCTTCTTCTAACACCGCCGCTGATATCATCGTTACAACTGCTATGGTTCCTACCGTCACCACCGCTTCCATCCCTTCCAATGATCCACCAACTACAGCCGTCGTTGTCGAACCTCTCACCCCCCAGCAGGAACAAGCAGAAAAAGATGTTTTTTACCGTTTATTCCCACAACTGTTTCACCTAATGAACCATATCATTCCGGTTACCTCTACTCTCAATACGGAACCCCCCATTTCCAGTACTACAACCACCGCCCTAGATGCAGCCACCATAGAACACCCCTTTAGTTCACAGGTTGTCCCCGTTATTCCCCCACCGGGAACTCTGTTCAATCCTATGTCTGATCCCTCTGTCGTGTTGATGTTCAGCCTCCCACCCCAATCCATATCCATTTCAGGATGCCCTCCACACTCTGGGGGAACTCATCTTTTTTCTGGGTCCAACTACGTAGCTGGTCTTCCCACCCTCTCTACTACACCTCCTGTGTACACCACCTTAGCCCACACCCAGGTCACCCCTACTTTTCCAGCCCCCTTCGGGGCTCCTAACGCTCAGTTCAGTAATTACCCTTTTATGTCAGGTCTGCCTTTTCCCATGATAGGACAGCAAGTGAACCAGTTAGGTTAGCCTGGCCTGGGCCCACAGAATCAAGTAAGTCACCTGGTCTAGTTCAACCGTTAAAAAACCAATTAGTCACCTTGGTCCTGAAGTCAACCAATTAGGATATACCGGACACCTAGCTCCGTCGAACCTAGCTATGTTTCAGCATTACGGTATAGGCACCCCCGAGCCATGCAGCCGCCCACAGGGTACTCTCCCTTACTTAACCCGAACTATTACCCCGAGCCCAGCGCAGGGAACTATTACCCCGGCATGGGAGGGTACCCCTTAGGTCAGTCGGGATACCCCCAGTTCGGTCAAGCGGTCCTCCCCGGATCCGGATACGCTCAGCTCGGACGAACCGGGCCCACTTCTCGGGTGTCCCATCCATTTTGGTTGGGAGATCCAAACACACCATTCCCCCCGGTTACAGAGGTCTAGGTAAGGTTGACAAGTACGACGGTACTACTACCGACCCCACGGCTCACTGGATGCAATGCATGAGTGTCATGGATGCCGCCAACCTGTCCGTTGCCAACCGTTGCATGACATTCCATTTGACTCTTAAAGGTCAGGCCATAAATTGGTATTGTACTCTGCCCTGAAACTCCATACATTCATTAGATCAGTTCGGTGACCTGTTTTTAGCTAATTTTATGGGTAACAAGATATTGTCTAAACCAATCTCACACTTAATTAACATAACTCAAAGAATGGGAGAGGGACTACAGGCCTACATAGATCGGTTTAACGTATAGTCTAGGCAATGCCACAAAAAAGATGATAGGATAATGATGGGGTCATTTATTAATGGGTTACGGTCAGGGCCTTTAGCTACCGAGCTGGCCATCCGACCCCCGCACTCCTATTTTGAAATGATGGTTACTGCCGTTAACTTTGCTGTTGTTGAGGATGCTGCAGCTATAAAACAGGAACGGGAAAGGGGTTGTTCCGACCTATACGGTAAGAGGAAAGCTTCTTCCCCGATTCCTCCCCCGGGAGGAAACAAGAAGCTAAACTTTGTGAATACTACTAACCCTATCCCGAAGACCGGGGTAAGTGTGAACGCTGTGCAGGTAGCCGAGCCTTTCTCCGTCCCCCGAGCCGACATATACGCGGCCATCCAGCATCAAGGGTTGCTACCCCCAGCTCGTCCCATGACGGGTCCCACAGATCGGCTCAATCCCGGCAGGTATTGTAACTACCATAAACATATTGGTCACAATACTAACGATTGTCGAGATTTGGCTGCAGAGATAGCTAAACTCATTCAAGCTGGAAAAACTACCCTATACACAAGTGGCCCCTTTGCCCAAGCCTACGGCCTCAGCAACCCGGGAGTGACCTACCGGATGCTACCGTGTGGGGAACCCGGTCATTTTGGCCCGCGAATGTCCACAATCCGACCCCCGAGCCCCAAACACTGGAGCCGACCTAACCATAGCTGGGGTCGTAAACACCATAGCTGGAGGACCTAACCATAGCTGGGGTCGTAAACACCATAGCTGGAGGACCGACCCAGGTGACTCTAACCGCCCAAGAAAACAGGTATATCGCAAAGGAATAACTTTTTGGGTAAGCATAACGGAAGCCATGGCACCAGTAATTACTTTCGATGACAGTGATATTTTCTTGCCTTAAAATTGTGACGATCCACTAGTGATCGATTGTTATATTTTCAATTATCAAGTGCGTAGGACATTGCTAGACACAGGTAGGGCTGGCAATTGGGTCGGGTTTGGGTTGGCGGGTTCGGGTTGGCGGGTTGGCGGGTTAATACTTGTAAACCCGAACCCGACCCATTTATTATATGGGTCAATTATATAAACCCAAACCCGACCCATTTAACAAAGTGCAACCCGAACCCAACTCATTAACCTGTTTATTTTATGAGCTAAAAACCTATATATAATTATATGGGTTATACGGGTTATATGGGTTATATGGGTCAATAGGTGACCCAAATAACCCATAGAAAATGTTAACTCTAATCCACCACTACCCATTTGCTGACGGAAATAAAAGAGAGGGGTAGAAGGAAATAGATGTCATAGGTGAGACTAAGGAAAGAAAGAAAAAGAAATAAAAAAGAAGAAGAGAAAAGAGAGGAAAATAGATCTAGGTTCGGATGAGTGCAGGGGAGAAAGGAAATAAAGAGAGAAAAGAAAGGGAAAAAAAAAAAAGGAGATAAAGAGGGAGTAGTCGCCGTCGGTCATGGAAATGAGGAAGGAAGAAGAAGTAGTGCAGCCGTGAGGGAGAAAGGAAAGAAAGAGAAAAATAAAAGGAGGGAGGGGAAAAAAAAGAAGTGAAAGAAAGGGTGTACATTACAACATTAGGGTTAGGCCAATTTTTTATTAAATTTAACCTCAAATTTATTAATATTATTTAGATGGGTCAAACGGGTCGTAATTGGGTTCGCGGGTTGACCTGAATTTGACCCGTTTATTATACGGGTTAAACGGGTCGACCCGTTTGACCCACCAACCCGAAAACCCCTAACCCAAACCCGCTTATATCGTGTCGGGTTCGTGTCGTGTCAGATATTGCCAGCCCTAGACACAGGTAGTTCTAGTAATATAATCACAACCAAAGCATTGTCCGGATGTCAGTTGCATAAGACACAGTTAAATCCAGTACGAATACCATTGATTGGCTTTGGCAACCACCATGTTATCCCTGTAGGACAGTTGAGCATTCCGGTCACTTTAATAGCTGGGCAGCTAAAACGTACCGAAACCATAGACTTCGTAGTCATTGATGAACCATCACCGTATAATGTATACCTAGGTCGGCCTGGATTAAATCAGTTCCAGGCCATCGCTTCTACCATGCATATGCTTTTGAAATTCCCCACCATGGGTGGGGTAGCTACTCTTCGTTGTGATGTTATACAGGCTAAGCAGTGTTACACGGCTTCCCTAAGGGAACAGACACAAACGGATCGGAAATCAAAAGCTGCCTCTGCAGTCATTCCGACCTCTGCGATACGAGCTTCGTCGCCTATCCTCCCTGGAAATACTACTCACCCCATCAACATCACCGACCTGACTGGCAGCTCAGATCGGTCCATTGAAGCAGGGGCCGAGGTAAAAGTCATCCCCCTGGCGGCCGATCCAAACAAGGCCGGTTCGTCAACAAAAGCGTAGCCTCGGGGGAGAACGCAGCAAATACGTGGAGATCGAAGTCAACGCCCTGTTAGAGGTACGTATCATCCGAGAAGTAGATTATCCTGAATGGCTAGCTAACCCTGTGTTGGTTCCCAAGCCCGATGGTTCGTGGCGTATGTGCATAGACTTTACCGACCTAAACAAAGCCTGTCCCAAAGACTGGTTCCCCCTACCTTTGATCGACATTTTGGTCGACGCCATAGCGGGATTCTGCTTCCTTAACTTCTTGGATGCGTAGAAGGGCTATCACCAGATCTTCATGGCCAAGGAAGATGAGGAAAAAACGTCTTTCATCACGGATAAAGGTACCTACTGCTTTGTTACTATGCCTTTCGGTTTGAAGAATGCCGGAGCTACTTTTCAGCGTTTGATAAATAAGATTTTCAAAAAACAGTTAGGTCGGAACATGGAAGCCTATATTGATGATTTGCTTGTTAAAAGTAAGGATGAATCTGCCTATCTATCTGATTTGCGTGAAACACTTGAAACTCTTTTCCAATATCAATTAAGGCTAAATCCAAAAAAATGTGTCTTTGGGGCTACTTCGGGAAAGTTTTTAGGGTACATGGTTTCTGAGGGGGGTATCTCGGTTAATCCAAAAAAAGTAGAAGCGGTCCTACAAATGCATCCACCTAGATCAATACGTGAAGTACAACAATTAACGGGTAGACTAGCAGCCTTGAATCGGTTTTTAGCTCGGTCGGCAGAGCGAGCCTTACCATTTTTTAGCATTTTAAAGAAAACAAATAAATTTGTGTGGACTTCGGAATGCCAAACTGCTTTTGAACAACTAAAAACGTATTTAGCTTCTTTGCCATCTTTAACCATGCCTATTCCCGGAGAACAATTGTATATGTACATAGCTACCACCGAATCTGTAATTAGCTCGGTTTTGCTTCGAGAAGATAACCGGGTCCAAAGACCCATATATTTTGTTAGCAAAATTTTGCAGGCAGCAGAGAAAAACTATTCTAGCCTGGAAAAGCTAGTCTTGGCTCTAGTTCACTCCACACGACATCTTCGCCCTTATTTCAACTCACACGGAGTCACCGTCTATACCGACGCACCTCTCAAAGCCGTCCTACAAAAGGCAGGAGTTTCTGGTCGCCTCGCCAAATGAGCCATTGAATTGGGGGAGTATGACATCACCTTTGCCCCTCGCACCGCAGTTAAAGGGCAAGTATTAGCAGATTTCATAGCTGAAGGAGTACCAGACAACCAAGGAAGCATGCTTGACCCGACACAGGAAACCGATCTTCTTTTAACCGTGGCAAAAGGTGATGACTCGTGGACACTCTACGTAGATGGTGCCTCCAGCCAGTCCGGATCGGGTGCGGGGATCATCCTCACCAGCCCTGTTGGAGAAGTCCACACTTATGCCCTGCGATTTTGCTTTACGGGCACAAATAATGAAGCAGAGTACGAAGCCATGATAGCCGGTCTAAAGTTAGCTCGGAAACTCGGGGTCAGAAATCTAAAAATTTGTTCAGATTCCCAGCTGGTAGTTAAACAAATTTTGGGGGAGTATAAGGCTAAGGATCGGCAAATAGAGGAATACTTAGCACTGGTGCAGCAGCAGCTAAAATTTTTTCCAAAATGGACCATAGAGCGGGTTCCACGGAGCAAAAACACAAATGCAGATGCCTTGTCCAAATTGGCTTCCTCGGTTTTCTCTCATCTAACTAAAAGCGTTCTAGTAGAAGAAGTACAGACCAGGAGTGTAGCCGAACCAACAATCTTGTCCATAAGTGTAGGTCGGATTGGAGATTTCTCCTATGGCAATACTTACAAAATGGCACTCTACCAGATTCACGAAAGAAAGCACAACGAATACGAAGAAAGGCTGAACACTATCAAATAATCGGGGAGGATCTGTATAAAAAGAGTTTCTTGATGCCCTTACTAAAGTGTTTGGGTTCGGGAGAAGCAGAAGCCGTGCTGAATGAAGTACACCAAGGAGATTGCGGGTCTCACATTGGGGCTCGGAATTTGGCCAAGAAAATAATTAGGGCTGGGTTTTATTGGCCCCGATTATTCCAGGAAGCAGTAGAATATGTTCAAAGGTGCCCAGTTGCCAACACAACGCGACAATTCACAGGTTGCCGGCCTCCAGTTTTACGGGGATAATTGCCCCTTGGCCTTTCGCAGAATGGGGAATAGATCTCATGGGGCCGTTTCCTAAGATCGGTTCTTGTCATTATCTTGTTGTGGCCATAGACTATTTCACAAAATGGGTGGAAGCCGAGGCATTACGGTAGCTCGATTTCTTTGGAGACAAGTCATCTGTCGGTTCGGTGTGCCAAACTCGGTTATCTCGGACAACGGGACCCAGTTCGAATCCAAGGAGTTCACAGCTTTGTGTTCAAAGCTCGGTATCACTCAACGTTTCGCATCTGTAGCTCATCCTCCGGCAAATGGGCAAGTGGAACTCACGAACCGAACTTTGTTACACGGGTTGAAAACCAGATTAGAAGATAAAGGCAAGAATTGGGTAGAGCAGCTGCCTCATGTACTTTGGTGCCACCGGACTACGCCTAAATCGGCCACGGGGAAGACCCCTTTCGAGCTGGCCTTTGGGGTCAATGCCGTTATCCCCCCAGAAATACTAAGTGGTGCCCCTCGAGTTATGCACTTCGAAAGGAACCAGAATCAGAAAAACTTGGAGCTTAGCTTGGATTTGATGGAAGAAGCTCGGGACACTGCCTATGTACACCAACTCAATTACAAAAATTTAGTTCGGCAACACTATGACGCTCGGGTCAAACATCGGGCCTTCGTACCAGGAGACTTAGTTTTACGGAACCGAGCTATCAGCAAGCCGCAAGAGCAAGGCAAGTTAATATCTAATTGGGAAGGGCCTTACCGGGTGATCGAAGCCCGACCTACTGGAAGTTATGTTTTGGAAGATTTGCAAGGACAGCTGATCCCACGGGCTTGGAATGCAGCACACTTAAGGAAATACTATCTATGAAGCAGTCAGAATTAAAGTCGGGAAAAGTATCAAATTTAAGATGACGAGAGAAGAAAAAGATTTCTTCTTTATTCAATGAACGAGCTCGGGTACAAAGCCGATCTAAAAATTACAAATTCTTCGAAAGGGACCAGAATCAGAAAAATTCTCCAACAAGAAAAAAATGCAAAGGACTAGGAAGGAAGGTCGGCGACATGGTCATGGCCACTGTTAAGAAGGGTAAGCCCGATCTCAGGAAGGAGGGGCCTGAGAAGTCACTTCATCTGCTGCTTCCTGGGGGTCGGCCTCAGGATCTTCTTCAACATTCTCCGGTATAGGAACACCGTTGGCTCGGCATTCTTGTTTTATCTCCTCTACCAGATCGAAAGGATCGCGTCCCTCCGGAAGCAAAGAAGTCTGGGCCATGGAGTCCGCAGGAACGTCTTCTACCGACCTAGAACCTTTTAGCTCGTCCCAGCATAAGGTATACCCGCACTGGATCAGCTCCAAGAAACGCCGGTTCATCAGGTCCAGCAGAGCGCCCTCCTTAAAGGTTTTCAAAGCAGCTTGGCATGCCGCTTCGACCTCCACCGGGTTGAGCAGCTCGGCTGCCTTCTTTTTCTCCTCCTCCGAGGCCTTCACCAAGGCGGCCTTTTCTTCCTCCAGGGCGGCCTCCTTTTTCTTCAGGGCGTCCACTTCGGGCTCTAAGCCCTGATTCTTCGTCTCCAGCCGACTGGCCTTCGTACAGAGCTCTTGGTTTTCTCTAAGGAGCTCAGTGTTGGTAGTCGCTAGCTGCGTTACTTTGCTGGATTCGACCCCCAGCTTCATCTCCAGATCGGCGATTACCTCGGTCGACTTCTTCGATCTCTCCTGCTCGTAGCTTTGGGCCAGAATGTCCAAAGCTATCGTCCTCTTGGCCGTAGCAGCGAAATTTACACCGACCTGCAAAAACCAATCCGGGATATTATATAAGCATCACGAGGTAATCATTTACTCTCAATAAACTAACTGTGAATTTGGAAGCTTACCCTTTTCATGTGCGAAGCCAGAAAGGCCTCTTGCTGAACCAGCTGTTCAAGGGTTTTCCTCATCTGACCACTCATCTCCACGATCTCCACAAGGGAGTCACGGGATTCCGACACCAACTCTGCATAGGGCCTAACGTCCTCGGGCTGAGGCTCCGACAAATGGATCTGATGCATAGGTCGGGCTAGGGAGCCCGGTCTCTCCCTTGGCTCTTTCAGCAATATTAGCCTCTCCTGAGACGAAGGGTCCACGGGTCCCAGCAAGTCATCTGGGCTCGGCAGGTTAGAGCTCGTCAGCAATTGTGGGGCCTTGGCAGCCTTAGCTGCCTGAACTTCTGCAGGGGTCGGCATGCTCTTCTTTGTAGCCCGAGGTACTAGTGCCGAGCTGGGAGGATCGGCAACCTCGACTTCCTCCGTTAGGTCGATCTCGGCCGGTCTCTTCGAAGACCCTGAAGCTGCCACTGGCTTACTGGCCTTCTTCTTCCGGCCAAATCCACCGAGGCCACCTGAAAATAAACAACATACTATGATCAGAATCACCGATCTAGGAAGTATGAGAAGACAAATAAAAGGTTAGAGACAGGCATTTACTTTCTTCCTCTACACCGGGGGCTTGGCTCAGCCCTGCCCAAACCAGAAGACCCTCTGAAGGGAACTTAGCCGAATATTTTTCTGAGCTGGTAAAATTTCTTAACACCTTATAGTCCGACTGCACTATGGGGTCAGACTTATCTCGGGTTTGGTCAGCCGGGATTATAAACTGTGACCAACGGCAAGGGAGATTTGCTTCATTGGCCTTCACCATGAAATACCTAGCCCTCCAATGTTTATTAGTATCGGGAGAGTCGGTTATAAGTATGGGCCCGTTTCTACGTTTTTGGAACGACACCCACCCCTGCCTATAAGGATACTGACGGATAGTGTAAAATTGGAGGAACAAGTCTACAGTGGGTCGGATTTCAGCCCCAAAACAAACACACATGAACCCTACCAAAAACCTAAGGGCATTAGGTACTAATTGACTCAGCCTGATATATAGATAATCGCACATCTCGTTTAAAAAATCCGGGACCGGGAACCTTAGCCCGAATTTTATGTGATATTCATAAATCCTGACCCAATCCCCAGAAGTGTTGGTTATCCTTTCTACAGGTGTGGGTAAACGGATCTGGACATATGGGTCTATAAAATGGGACGATTTTAGGGTTTCTAAATCTACCCTAGTAAGCTCAGAAGCTATCTCTTCGGGACGAAAGTATGCGGGACGTTCATATCTACAGAAAGCAGTAAGGAGGTGCCAAAATCATGCATAAATCCAGATAACAGATCCTATGAAGGGTTCATGCTTCGAACATGCCAGAAATTTAAAGCTAAATCAGCAGTTTGTTTATAAAGAAGAAAGGGGAAGAGCGCACTAACCTGAGGCCGGATTTTGGCGAGAGGCTCCAGTGCTGGAACTCCTTTCAGAAGCCATTGCAGTCGATCGGACGGAGATAAGAATCACGGTCACGGAACGGTGACGACGGTGGGGCAACGGTGCGGGTAAAATTGGCAGAGCAGGGAGACGACGCCTACAAACTCCGGCAAAGCACAACAACTCCGGCAAAGGGAAGGAGAGCAAAAAATTCTTTCTTTTCTCTCTTTTCAGGATACAAATAGCGTAATGGTGCCAAATGCCTACTTCTACGGTTTTTATAATGAAGCCTCGGGGAGACCAAGGGGACACGGGTAAACCAATCGTTGCCTCCTTTAATGCCACCTCAATAATGATAAAAGCATGGGAACTCGTACCGGTTGCCTTGATAGTCGCGAGGACGTGTCCAATCACGTCCCGACTCTTCAAAATCCAGACTTCGGATAACGCAAAGATACGCCCTTATTGTCGCATTCATTATTTTGTCCAATAGTCTGTTCAAATTCTTTAGATAAGTACTGCAATTATTACTTGTAAATCGGCTGACATGACATTTTCTGTAGATCGAATCTCTTGAGTTATATTTCGCTATATTCGATAACATATAGATCGGTTGAATACTTGGTATATGCCTTAGTCACATTTTTGGCCTAGTAAGAATCACGCTTAGCTCGGAACATTGGCTCGGACTGATATCGGGAAATCCATGATAAGTACTTTAGGCTAAGTTTCAGCTCGGAAAAATGCAAAAAAGTATTAAGTTTTAGATCGGTAAAACCTAATACTGGGGGGACTTGTTGGTGTGCATAAAATTGAATCTCCATTGGGCCTAGCCCAATGGATTAAAACAAGGATAAACAGTGAAGGATAAAGAGACGCATGTAGAGCCCAGGATCATGCTTAGGTCAGAAAGGTCGTCCAAACCGAGCCAATGAGTATTTTCTTGTGAGCAGCTTAGGTCGGTCAGAACCATGAAGCCGAGCCAAACTTTATATCTCGAAAAGAGTTAGATCGGACTTTAGACTTTAGCATGCCTTGGTCATTCCCTCACATTTCTATCATGATAATTGGTCCGACCGATCTAAGATAGATAGACCGACCTACCCTGCTTCACTGACACAGTAGGTAAAAATTGTCATAGGTTAGGTATGTCTTTTCGATTACATGCAGGGATTTTCAGATCTTCTAAGAGAGAAAGACACCCACGAAACCCGGTCAAAATAGTAGCGTCCACGCCACGCTAAACAGAAGGGCAGGTGAACAAATCCATCATGAAGGTTCAACGGACACATTTCACACTTGAGGTATATATACTAAGTCTACAGACTTAGTGAGGTACGCAATCTTTACCATTTCAAGTATTCATCTTTACTGTTTATCTTCTCCAATTATACTAACTTGACCGTCGGAGCCTATACAGGGGGGAAAGCCCCGCTTCTTTCTTTATCACCTGAAATTGTCACCGGAACAGTGCGAATCACCTTTCTTCATCAACCTTGCTGATCCGAGCTGCCCAGACCGGTTTTCCAGCTTGTCCTTTCTTCTTTGTCGCTAAGCCTCCTTCAGACTGGGCCTTTGCTTTTCAAGGAGTTCATACTGGGCCGCGAGAAGTATTTCCTGAATTGTATTTTTTGCGTCACATCAGATATGGTTCACCAATATATTAAATATTTGAAAAAGAGTAATATATTAGTATTCACAAGCTGAAATGAAAACAGATACAAAACGACAACATCCTATTTAAAGTAAAAAATTTACAAATTACTAATTACCCAAATTTTCATGACAAGAGTTAATTATTGAAACCCACAAGCCAGACAAAGTATTGAGTACAACGGATGTATGCACGTCAGCCCCATGAGGTGGTATAATCATCTAATAATTCTTTGACACATGTGCAAATTTGACACCTAATCAAATTATTAATTACAAATTTATAGTAATAATTTCATCTTCCTTCATTTTTTGAAGGATAATTTTATCTTCCGTGATTATAGAATTCCTTTCTCTCTCCTTCCTTGTTTATAGGAATTCCTTTCTTCTCCATTGATTGCCCTTCACTGCTCCACCCACAACCAGCATTCAATCCACATAGTCATACATAAATATCAAAAGAAAATTCTCCATGTCTGCAGAACTCAGGCGAAACTCGTTAAAATTTTAATCCAAGTGTTTCATCTACTTCCTTAGGCTTCCATCAATTCTCCAATGAGTTTTGCTGCATAAACACTATGGTATTTTTATTTTCTTTATCAAGTTTAGAGGCTTCCCTTTTTGTTTTTGGGGTTTTGCATTTTCACGATGATAGGTTATTTGGTTCACCATAATTACTTTCGTTTTTTTTTTTTTTCATTTTCTCTGACTAATTAAGTTGTGGCAATAAAATTCTAAAGAAGAAGATACAAAAGAACATTCAAGGAGCTTCTCTGCTCCATGCTCATCATAGGTCACAACCCCTCAATTGTTGCCATTAACAACTATCTCAATTGCTACTATTAATGACTAGCTAGATGGTCGAGAAATTTTTTTTTTTTCTTTCTTTCTTTCTTTCTTTGAATACCCCTCAATTTGGGAAGGAAAATTTTAAAAAGAAGATTAAACATTAATGGTGATGTGTGAGTTGTGAAAACATGAAGATTTCTTCTAAGGTGCATAATATTGATGATGTTGTAGCCCTTTTGGGTTTGGGTGGAGCCGTGAGGACTGGAAGGCCATTGTTGGATAAGAAAGGAATTCCTAAAATCAAGAAAATGAAATTATCCTTCAAAAATGAAGATAAAATTATTAAAATTGTTATAAAATAACTACTGTAATACAACTATATAAGTTTGTAGTAGATAAACAAATAAGAGAGTAAGACGAGAACAAGAGACTAGAGAGAAATAGAGGTAAACCATTGTTCATACTTTTTATTCATCCCACTTATTCTTGACTTATGCCTTTATATAAGCATAGATCATTTACATTTCATGAAAGCAAGACATCTCAAAAGTCTTATTAAACACATAGGAATTTAAAGGGGCAGATGAAAAGATATAGGAAAATAAAGGGACATTCATAAATTTAAATATTCATAACACTCCCCCTTGAATGTTCATCATTAAGATAAAGGTGAAATGCACCAAATACCACACAACTATCGGGTTCTGCAAAAAATACCACTTTCCTTTAAAAACTCCAAAGAACACCACTTTACTTTTAAAACATGCAAAAACTACCACTTTCTACATAACGGACATTAAGTGGCTGACGGAAGGAAAAACACAGGGGTAAATCCGTCTTTTCATGTCTTTTCACTGTTCATCTTCCCCAAAAAAAAATTTAAAACAAAAAAAATCGTTTTCTTTAGAAACCAGAGCAGCAGTTTAAGGGCAACTCCCCTGTTTCCCTTCACCAAATATGGGCTTCTTTTCAATGGAACATAGCCCCATTTGAACTCCACCACCACAACAACATAAACCAACATCCCCTTCACTTGCAAGGCGTCTGGAGTACAATCCTCAAATGTCTCTCGTGTTCGTCGAATAATTTGGAATAAACCAATATATTGTCTATAAAGATTAATACAAATAGATCTAGGTATGGTTGAAAAACATGATGCATTAAATCAATGAATGCAGCTGGGGCATTGGTTAAACAAAAAGACATTATTAGGAATTCGAAATGCCCATATCTGGAGTTAAAAGCAGAGGTTATGGTTTTCTAACTAAATCCTTTATCTTCTCAATTCAATATTTTAGAATTCGAGCCCCAGGTACTAAAAGAAAATCTATTTCTATAGTATATAAAATAAAGAAATTGATAAGATAAATTAGGGGAAAAACAAACATAAAATAACACAACTTTTATTGTTTTAACAAACATACTCCTATCATTACAAAGAAACCATATTTTACACATATCTTATATAAGTTTATTTTTTAACTACTTTTTAGATCTGAGAATTCCCCGATATGTTCGCTTCATAACCAGAGGAACAACTTGACATACTAGTGATTTGATCAGTGGAATCCAAGCTCCCTACTAGTACTGGTCCTTCTACAGCCTCGGAATTCTTTTCAACCCTTACCATCAGTTCAGTGTGGATCCAGGATTGAAGTACTTGTACATTTGATTGTATGTTGTCTATATTATTCAGAGTAGGTTCTTTCATTGCTTTAGTGGTCTATTACAAAAGATGGCCGCAAACTATCTTGATAACCATTAAAGCTTCTTTACTTAACATATGTTCCTCTCGAGCTATTCTCCTTAAGTGAGTATTTTAAGTGTCAAAGTATTGTAAGATTCCTTTTGTGCCTTCTAGTTCTTCTAGTTGCTGATTTATCATCCGTTTGAATTTTTTATTCTTGGCATTGATTATTTTTAAGGCATACTAAGTTTTAGACAACTGCTGTTCCTTCCTAACTAGTTTATCCTCAGTAGAAGCTAATTTTGGTTTATATTGATTCCTTTCATCCTCTATAGCACCAACTATTCTGTTGGGAAAACACTTTCTCCATGCAAGTATAGCTTCCGTAATTTCAAAGAGAGGTGCATAGATATCTCTTGGTGTATCAATTGAATACTAGAGAAGATATGCCTACAGTATTCCAAATCTTTTATTTCATTCTCATCCATAACGAGCCTATAACCAGGATTAAGAATTAATCAATCTTATGAAGAAGTTCATATAAAACATATATTTAGAATCTTAATCATATCAGGGCACAAAAATATCTATATGCACCATAAAATGCAAACCTAAGGGTTGTTATACGCCCCGGGTTTCAAGTCTCTAAATTCTTACTATATATCCTAAGTCTTATCATTTTTATCCCAAGTTTATGCTCTGATACCATGCCTGTGACACCCCAGATCCAGCACCCCGCATACAAGGGGTTGGCTTTACCGAATGCCTACCTAGTTCGCACCAGGACTCGAAACATGTAGAGCAAAATAATAATAACTTCTTTTATTATTAAACTGCCAAACTTTAATGTACATAGATCATTACTTAACATAAAAGCAGAAGCAGGGCTAAACATAACCCCTCTATGTACATTTCTATCAAACTAATATAATAGGTTTGGCCCTCATGCAGTCTCAACCTAGTATTGATAGTGAGTAAAGTCCTCCTCATACCAAGGATCTGTTACAAAATTTTGAAAACAGAAAATAGAAAAACAGAAATGGAATGATCCATTGCCCAGGGAGAGTCCACCATTTTCGCAAACATTTACCAAGTTGCAAAGTTTACCGATGCATATAATTCTGGCATATCCTAACAATTAGCATTCATGACTCATGCAAGATTCAGAGAGCATATAAGAAGGATAAGTGGCGTTCGCCAACGTTCTATGTGAACGATGAACAACAGACCAGCTCACCTAAGAGAATGAGAGGCGTTCGCTAGCATGTACATGAATGCTAAACGATAGACCAACTCATCTCAATTGAAATATAATAAAGAGGATGAGAGGTGTTCGCCAACGTTCGATGTGAACGATGACGACAAGCCAACTCACCTCAGAGAATGAGAGGCGTTCGCCAGCATATGCTAAACGACAGACCAACTCATCTCAACTTAAATCTATCGTCAGCCAACTCCCAACAACTTATACTGATACGTGCCCCAATGATATGGACTGATTTCGAAATTAGGTGTGAAAGCCCAAACCGTAGACCAATTTCAAGGTAATGTTTTAGAGCTTTTTAGGGTATAACTCCGTGAAGAAAAAAAATTTTAATAAATAAAAAGTTATTTACGTGTGATTGAAATAAATTAATGCCTATTAAATACATAATTGTATTTACTAAGAAATTTAAAAATCTTAGTCTAATGAAATTACCACATCTTTCTAGCAATTAGGAAATTATGAAAGTAAATATATATAATAATAGATACGTATGTATGTATATATATATATTAGTTTATATATATATATATATACATAAATAAGTGTATGTATAACTGAGGTAGGTATATATATATATATATATATATATATATATATATATATATATATGTAAAGACTAAAATAAGGGGAGTCAGTATCAGTAAGGAGGAGCTGTCACATTTTGCAAATTTTGAAGCTTACTCACAGGAAAGTTCACGTGAACGATCTTCATCCAAGAAAATAGACAAATATAAGTAGACTCAAGCACATCTAGAATAGATATTCATATACAGAGTCCCAAACTAGAGCAAAGCAACCATAAAACATTCAGGCAGAGAGAGAGGAAGAGGCGAAAACAGAGGTTGATGAACTAGGACCAAAGTAGCGAGTTCTCCATTACACCAGGTAATTTGTCTTCTTTCTTTCTCACTGTAATTGAGTTATAGATGTGAGTATGAACATGTTTTAGATGGTAAAGTACTTAAGGTACCTTTTAGTGTAGGAGAAACTTAGAAATTGATGTGGTGAATTGCTACTCTGCTATGAGCTGTACTAACAGGGAGGAAAACATCAATTAGGCATTAACTGAAATGAAAATAGAGTAATACCCTCTAACCCTTTCTTCTCCTTGAAGACCTAATAACAGGGGGTTAAAATTAGGATATAGAAAGAAAAGAACCCATGTTCCTGTGAAACTATTATTTGTATATGTATGGAGTTTTGTGTAGCTTTAGTTGAAACTCTGTTTTGTGTTTTGAAGAAAAGAATTCTATAGTTAATTTGATCGTGCTAGCTGATTTTTAGTATTGAATGCCTTTGATTCATACATGAGTACTTTAACTAAAGTTATGCCTTTTCTATAAACATTGAAAGGATCCAATGAGTTTAATAGTCTTAAAGGGAAACCTGTAACCTTTTTGTTTCAATACAGAACATTGAAGCTAGGATGTTGCAGGGGATTTAAAAGTTAAATATTTCTTTTATAAAATATCATCTAAAGCCATTCTCATTAAATTTCAAACCAAGGTCCATATTCTTTCATAAAGTATTGTGTTTGATTAGGATTGAAGAAGTAGATGATAAGAATTAACTGGAGTAGTAGTTTGATGTGTGCCTTTACGTTGTTTATTTATAAGGTTTAAATCCGCAGATCTCACGGGTATTTGCAATTATTTGTGATGAATTATACAGGTTTAGGTGACAAGTTATGATATTTATGAGAATTGCAAAAGAATGCAGAAATGAAGTTCCGACGGCCGAACTGGCCATCTGCGTAGTAGAGAAGTTGTTACGGTTCTTTCTATGTCTTCTATTGGGTTCATGACACACGAATAGGCCCAATAGAAAGGGAGCATGATCGAGTCATAAGAAAAAGAGCCCAGAAGGAATTAATTCACCTGCCAGATCTGAGTTACTTCTAATGCAAGTAACGAAGTTGTTATGGAATTGTGTTTCCTAGTTTAAGTCTACTTGTGACACTTGTAGGAATTTTATTCCTACCATGATACATTATTCCTCTTTTAATTCTGCTACCTTACTTGTTATTTCCTAGTTTAATTCTATCTCTTAAGAGAATAGTTAGTATAGGATTATTAATTAGTTTTAGTTTACGAAAACTCGGCAGCAGTATCGTAGTTTTGCTTTTCGTGACGTATTTCACCGGCGTTGGAGTTTTCTTCCATAGCCGACATTGGTTTGCGTTAATCTAGTAATACTTTCGGTGCTGACAATTATTTTAATTCTCAATTGATTAATTGTTTCCGTAGCCAGTATAAGTTTAATGCATGCACTTGTTCATTTTGGTCAGTAGTTAGGATTCGTGATCGATTAATTAGCAGTTAGTAGCATCAGTTAGTTATTAAATTATAGTTAATGCAGTAGCGGAACCAGAAAATAATTAGAGTGGGGGCTAGTGTAATATACGATTAGAGTGTTTCGGCATAGGCTTCAGCCGTGGATCAAGTAGTTTTTCAAGATAGCCTTGCTGCAATAATGGCTTTGCCTGGAATGAATGAAGGCAATAGAAAATCTTCAGTATTCTATCAACATCATTCAATTAGTACTTCAATGAAAAAGAAAACAGCATCAATTGAAAAGTTATTTGAGCTGTTCAGCTGTCACAATATGATCACACTGGCCAAAGAACAGGCATACAATTTTCCAAAGCCAATATTTAGTTCACAAAACTTGCCAATGCATTCACGACAAATCAATTTCGGCTATCCGATCCAAGCCTTCCTAGCACAAAAACATAGCTGAAAGCAATTTAATCTGTCCTTTTCAATAGCCACTGTAATTGTGGAATATGATTCAAGGTGGTACCTTTTCAGCATCTCTTGTGACTGAAACTTCTATGAAGTGTTATCAATAGAATATACACACAAATTCTAACTCAAGGATAATAATATACAAGAAGAGGTATTTGCATGTTAGATCCAAAGCATAGGAGCTTGTGGTATAGCATGAGACAGCTAATCAAATTTGTCTTTTTGAAATGATGTGCCATGTGAAACTGAAATGTACATTTAGACAATGAAAGATATGGCAAAACTAATAGTAATAATGTAATCAATCAAATGAAGAATCAATGACTACCCAAAGCACCAAATTTTCTTCTCCTGGTCCTCTTTTTGCCTCAATAGGTTTCCTCCCAGTTAATAGTTCCAAAAGGACTACCCCAAAAGCATAAACATCAGTCTTATCAGATACTTTCCCATGCTGAAAATACTCAGGAGCCAAGTACCTGTCAATTTTCAGTTCATGGAAGAACAAAAAATCACTGTCAATATTGAATGGCGAATTTGTTGGTGCTTCTGTAACAGTTGTTTTTGAGGTAAGAGATCACATACCCAAATGTTCCCTTCACAGTCTTGCAGAGGAAAGGCACTGAAAGTGCAGGAGTCCATGTTGCTAATCCAAAGTCACACAGCTGCATTCAAAATCATCATCAAGATTAATAACACCACATAATTACTCAGAATTCTTATTGAATTTTTCAGTGAATGAGATTTCTTCCTCACCTTAGGTGTCTTCCTGGAAGACAGAATTATGTTTGAAGGCTTGATGTCCCTATGAACTGTACATCTTTCTGTCCCATTATGCAAATAACTAATAGCCTCCGCAATACCAACAGCAACCTTATATCTGACGGACCATGGAAGGGCAGGACCACCCTTAGTTCCCCTTTTCTTCTCTGCAGATCAAATTTTTAAAAACCAGTCAGAAACAACAACAACAACAACTAGGATTTTGTCCCACTAAGTGAGTCGGCTATATGGATAAAATCCTTTAAATTCATAATATTGCTTCAAATCATGAATACAAAAATTCAAATTTCTCAACTCAACCATACAAGCACCAGCACCTACATACTGCATTACGCCATTACTCATACATTAGTACATTACATTGATATAATATGGTCATTACATTTTACAACATTAAATCTACAACTAAAAGTCTAAAACAAAGAAAATAAATTATAATAACTAAATAACCATTCAAAAAACCAATTAATTGCTGAGAATGAAGAATCAGAAAACTGACCTGAGACTGAGAGAAAATTAAATAATGGCCTACAGCGGCTCCGGCAGTCTGCACTATGGAATTGGAGCAAGAGCACAGCGCAATTGCCGATTGGAATTGGAGCAAGAGTTGGAATTGCCGATTGCAAGCGAGCGGCACTGCGGCAGTCGAACAGATAGAAGATTAGAAGAATATGGGAATTGCCGATTGCAAGCGAGCGGCACGAACAGATAGAAGATTAGAAGAAGATGGGTATTACCGTATTGCCGATTGCGATTGGAATTCTTGATTCTTCAGCTTAGCTGCACAGCCTGCGCCCATTGAAGGAATGAAAAGTCAGAAAGTAGAAATGGGCTCTCCCAGTCTCCCTCTCTGTCTCGATTGTAAATTTTTAAAAAAATAAAAAATTATATTTTATAAATGATAAAACGCCAGCGCCTTTAACCCATACCAGCCCATTAAATAAAAAGAAAAACTTCAAAAATAGAGCAAACCGATTGCAGCAACGCTTGCCGGAGAAAGAAAAAAGAAGACTGCAGCAGTGGAGTGGGGGCTGAGCCGCTGCTGGTGGTAGGGGCTGTTCCATTTACAAGCGGCGGCCGGCGAGCTTGAGGGGGGGGCTAGCCCACACCAGCCCACAGGTGGTTCCGCCACTGATTTAATGCATGTGAGTTGGTTTATTAATTCATTCATTGAACCCGTAAGTTCCATTAGAATTAATTTATTAGTTTGGTTAATATACGCAAGTACTACTTTCGGGCAGTAGCTAATTAGAAGTATCATTTTATTAGTTAGTTTATTATTATGTCTTACTTATTTGATTATTGTTTAATTAGTTTAATTAATATGAGTAACTAATAATTAGATCCAGCATAATGTAAACAGCAATTAGTCTATGCATGTCATGAAATCAAATTGTTCTTAATTAATACGCGTGTGTTCCCTTTTACCCTGGTGTCTATATCTCATTACTTGAATTTATTATGAGCCTGATTCGGTAGAACCAATTAATCCGTCTCACTACTTCATGTCATTTAATGGATAGGTTAATTAGTGGTGAAATTACCATCAGGTAATGCAGGGTAAAGGGTTAGTAATTCCGAACTTGCGACACGCGTAGGAATAACTAAAATCGGGTTTCCCTAATTATTGATGCTGTTGGCATAGTTAATAGTGGCGGCTTTCCCGGCCTGTTCTATATTAATTAGAGTACAACTATGTCTGTGCTTATTTACGGTAGTTGTCAATAAAGAAAGGAAAATTGGGTTATGTCTGTGCTTATTCACGGTAATCTATAACTGATTGATGTATGCTAATTAATATATTCCTGCGTTTATGATGATATGCATGAGATTATAGTATGTTTACATGTTGCTGGATTGCTTTAGTCAATTGATAAGTTAATCTCACTAGTTAGTGTTTTTACTTAAGAATTACAAGTGACTCTATAAGGCACTCTGTGCCCAAAGGTGGTTGCTAATAATTGCTTGAAATCAGTAGAATTAGGAATAATAATCACTCCGTTTCCTGTGGATTCGACCATGCTTTCCACTGTGCTAATCTTAGCTGTTTTGCAGGTCTAATAGTAATTTACTATCTTTTGTTAAGGTTAGCGACACCTCTACCATAGTTCCAGTAATGAAGTAATATAGCTAAAAGCTTTAGAAAGAAAAGTGTTGAGCACCTTAGAATTTGGAGCTCTAGAGATGTGATCTGTTTATGAACTTTTACTGACTAGCTAGAACAAATAGTATCTTACAAGTCTGGATCCTTGGTGGTTTTGAAACATTGACCAGATAAATGTTGAAGAACCCAGAAAGTTGGATGTCATGGCAGTCCTAGGTTTTGTTCCTCTAATGGTGATTAAGATCTATGATTAAAAAATAATTCTTCCTTCATTGATATCCTTAAGAAAATCATACCTATAGCTAATCCTAGGCAAAAATGATGAGATCTCACATAGATAAACGCACGTAGCAGCATGCCTGAAGAAAGGCAAATGTTTTGTCTGAAAAATAGATGAAAAAGATTGAAAATTTTTAATCCTTTCTTTACATTTAAGGACTCGCTTTTGTTCTAATTAATTTTCTTTTTCGTTTTCATTTTCAGTTTCTCTTTTAATGTTCTTTACTCTATTTATTATATGAACTACTAGTAATTCAATTTAGAAGTTAGTTTATCTTTTCCAACATTTATTGTTTATATTTTATTAAATGTATATTTAAATTTATTGATTAATAAATCACTTTTGGTTGTTTGAGTTTAATTGAAATTGATATTTTATTAAATTTTGTAGTTAGTTTGATATAAATTAGTGTTTAGGATTTGAATTAGGGATATATAAATTATAACTGAAAAACTAGAGATTAAAATTTTAGATAATTAATATTGAATATGAATTTACGCTAGAAATTTAAAATTTCGAATTAAAATTTTACATCTTGAAAATAGCTTATTAGAAAAAGAAAATGGCGTGTGTTAGCAATTAAGAAACAAGTTTTGTTAAATCAAAGGCAAGGCAGTCGCCCACTTAATACTAATCACCCATATTTATACTAATTATTTTTATTTTTTGGAACATATTATTTAACTTTTTTTTTTTTTTCCAAATTGTCTTTGGGTGTTACTGCCTCTATGCATTCTCTTAACTAATAGTCACTCAGTGTAGACATTAGTCTATTTTTATTGGTTAGAATTTGTTAATTGTATGTTTACATTTATATATTATTAAATCAGTTCTCGTTGTTTGAAAAATGAGATTTATGGTTGTTAAATTAATTCTTATTTTTTAATTTGAAATGAAATAAATGGTTTTAGTAATTGAATTTAAATAAAATATATATTTTGAATTTTGGTTAGAAACTTTGAAGATGAATTTATAACATAAACAAATTCAAATAGGGATTTAATGGATTGTAATTAGGAAATTAAGGATTCTAAATTTATATTAGAAATTTTAGCTGTGAATATACATTAGGGGTTAAAAAATTCAATTAAGTATCTTGAATTTAAATTAGAAATTTTAGATATTATTTTTTGATAATAAGATATTTAAATCGTAATTCAAGATAAATCTAATTTTTTTAATTAATTCTAATTCTATAGTTTCTTATTAATATTATGACACACAAAATATAATTGTATTAAATTTATGAAGAATTTTGATACTCACATTGTAATTTCTTACCTCGAAAACTAATTAGTACAATGAGCATATTAAAACAATACATTTAAAGAAAACATTTAGTAATTTACACATATAAGTAATTTATTTAATACTAATAAAACTAACAATTATATATTTAATGCAACAAGTTTTATAATAGTAAATTATATGTTTAGACAATACCGATACATAAGATGAACAACGTACTATGTTTTTGGATTTTAGAAGATAGTTTTGTGATATCTTGTATATTTTAGATGATTCATAGGATCGATACACTTGATAAATCTTAATTTCAGCAATGTATTAATCAGTATCATTTTAGTGTTGATGAATTGGGATTTTAATGTATAGTAATTTAAAATATATGTGAAAAATATAAAATAAATATTTAAGTGACTTGTGTAATAACAATATGTTTTTTATAAGGATATTTAAAATTTTAACTATTCAAATTTCAAATTTCTATATTATAATAATAAGAGATTTAAAATGTAATTCAAGATAAATCTAATTTATTTCACTAATTCTAATTCTATGATTTCTTCTCATGATTATCACTAGTTAATATTCTTGTATTAAATAAATGAAAATTTTGATACTCACATTGTAATTTCTTACCTCGAAACATAATCACTAGAACGTGCATATAAATATGATACCTTTAAAGGAAACATTTGATACATTACATGTAAGTCATTTCTTTAATACTAATAAAAATTAAAAACTATACATTTGATGAAACAATATATTGTTATAGTATATCAGTTGACTTGTCTTATATTGTTATAGTATCTCATGTATATTTTAGATGATTCACAGGACCATTGAGAAATGGATGATAAAGAAAAAAATTTCAATTTTTATAATTATCATATAAATCTTTGAAAGATTCACAACTTACGTTGTCTTTCCATTTAATGAATTGACTTAAAATGAATTCTATTAGTTTTTTATTGTATATTTTTTAAAAAAAGTTATAATGCAATACAAGCTTACAATTGTTTGATGTACGTATTACTACTCAAAATTTATAATTGATAAAAACATATACATAAATATATATCTCTCTCTCTCTATATATATATATAATGGCAATATATAATACACTTGATTAGCCAAAAGAAATAAGATATTCCAATTAATTTAGTTATTGAACCAAAATTTACGTCTCTCCATAAAAAATTATATTGTTGTAAAATGGCTACCACATACACATTAAAATGATCACCACAAAGTGCATATTAGAATAATACATATAAAATTGACATTTGATACAATGTACATATTAAAATTATACATTTAAGATATATATTTGATACAACATGCATATTATGATACATGTGAATTGCTCGTTTATGATAAATTTGATACAACGTGCGTATCAACCTGATATATTTAAAGAAAACATGTGAATTGCTCGTTTATGCTAAATTTGTTGCAATCTTTTAAATGATGCGGTGGATGGATCCAACAATTTTCTATGAATGAAAGTAATTTAAGTTATGATTATAATATTAAAAAAATTATGATTATAATAATATTATTATTAATTTCTTATACTAGTACTAAAGATATGATATTGGAATATAAAAAATCTCTCTCCTTTCTCATCTTCCTTCCTTTTTTTTTCTTCTAATTTTACTCTCTTATCTCTCCTCCACTTCCTATGTTTTCTTTACTTTTTTCCGCTCTCTCCCCCTCTTCTTACGCTCACATTCTCTACCTCAGGTGTGATGTATTCTTTTTTACTTTACTTTGTATCATTTCAATACTTATTCTGTAGCAATTTTTTTTCATCAAAATACGAAGATGAGTTATAATTGTGTCTGTGTTTCTTGTCACAATAGAACTCAATATAAGAAAAGAAAGTAGTATTATATTCCTGATAGAAATCATGGTAAAAATTTTTTTAAAAAAATAACCAACAAGTCAAACCCAGAAAAAAAAAATACAAAAGAAAAGAAAAGAAGCCGTCCTCCACCACCGCCACTATTACCAACGTCGTTGTTCTTAATATTGTCATCGCAGTTGCGGTCTAAGCCGCTAGAGCCCGTAGAGTCTCCACCGCCACTTCTTTCTCTTTCTCTTCTACTTTACCAAACATCGTCCCTTTTGTGCCATTACCACAAAATTAGAAGCCACAACTAAAGACCCACCCTCCACCATCAACAATTGATGAAGAGTTTAGTGGCCTGTGTTGAAGAAATTAGGGGAGAAAAAGAAAGAAATCAGTGAGCAAATTAAGAGGAGGAAAGGGGAGAGAAGGTGGTTTGATGTGGGTTTCGTGTATTGAATCTAAGCGCGTGTAAACACGCTTTCTGCTGACGTGGTACCCATATGGCTTTCCACCATCAGGGTAAAAAGGAACATAAATAAATGAGGCCCATGCATAGTGTGTCGGTCCTGTACCGATTCTTGACTAAATGTATTTCTCAAAATTTACTAACTCCCATAATCTACCCAAAAACAACAATGTCACACTAAACAAGATTTCCCCAAATTGAAACTTCAATTTAGCCTATTAATTACCCAAATTTAACTAATTATTGGAAAGCATTACAATCCATCCTGCATTGCAAAAGCTTGTCCTCAAGCTTTAAAATTGGAAAACTCCTTCATTACTTCAGCATGCTCCTATGAGGCTTCAAATTCTTAGGCTTTAAAGTTCTCCTCTGCAACACATTCTTAGGCTTCAAATTGCCTTCCTCGCAATCATTGCCTCCCAATGTACTTCTTGAGCAAAAAGATACATGGAATGTAGGGTGAATTTTGCTATGATCTTCCTTGAGTTTGTAAGCAACTTCGCCACCTTTTCCAGTACCAAATGAGGACCAAAATACTTTGGAGAAAGTTTGCTGCAGATCCTTTGAGCTACTGAAGATTGTCTATAAGGCTGCAATTTTAGGTAAATCCAATCCCCAACCTCCAAAACTCTTTTTGTCCTTTTCTTATCAACAAAGTATAGGCTAAATATTCCGGGTAAAAATATAGCCTAAATTAAGATTGTTTGTAGTCGCGCGCTTTTTTCGAAAATCTTTAAATTCAGCAGGTGTCTTTGAGGCAAGTGTTAATGATCTATATTATTCTAGCTTACACCGTATTTTAATTTAATCAATGTTAAAACCCTTTTTGTGGTAGTGAAGTCGCAAAATGGTCAAAGGAAAAATATTCACTTGTTAACACCACTTCTAATTCTAAAGTTCATGTGCATCAAAAAGATATATAAACGATACAAATTTCATAGAATGAAAAGTTGTAAAAGACCCACTTGCACTAACAAAGGCAAATTGGTTTTTTTTTTTTTTTTTTAAATGAGGCGTAGTGGTTCTTTTATTAATTTATAGTGCATGTAAAAAGTTCCATAATTTCAAAGCCCAATAAAAGAAACTCCCAAAAAGTCGGAAGCAACCACCTTTGCTTATCTCAATCGGCAAGAAACTAGCCATGTTGAAAGTCATGATCTGTAGTAACGGAGGATGCAAGCTTTACAAGGAAATTAAATATATAGAGTTTGTATCATAGTGGACTAAAATATATCTAGTTCACTGCATTACGTAATTTGCATTATAATGACTCTAAAGCAAGTATAATTAAGGTAAAAACAAGAAGAGATTTCACATAGTGATTCAACACTAATTATTTCCTGCGGAGGAATGGGAAGGGGTATGCTCGCAATTATCACGACACTTCTCGTCTATAATATAACAAATATTTGTACTTATACAACACCAAGGATAATCGGAATCACCTTCATTTACACAAAGATTGATATTTAGCTTTTTCTCCCAATGGGCCACAGCCATTTTCTCAATTCTCTTAACATTATCACCTAGTTAAAGACAAAAGGAGAAAACAAAACATCAATTAATTTAAAATGTTCTTCCACGAATTTGTTAAATAATTGAAAAGTGAGGAAAAGGAAGAAGATAAAAAAATAAAAATAAAAAAAAACACACACACATGTGCACTGGCGTAATCAAAAAAATAATTTAATAGGGGCACATTTATATTTACACCACATAATAAAATTTATACGTAAATTTTATATATATATACATACATATATAATAAATTTTATTACACTTTTTTTTTTAATATAAAAAAATAAATCTAAAACAAATCTTCAAAACACATTTTTATATCATACAAGTATTCTCTATATTTCTTCTTTCTTTCTTTTCATACTGTTTGAACTAATATTTATGCCTGCTTTTTTCTGAAGGAGGAGGGGAACATATATTCTACAAATTAAATAAAATAATATTTTTAAAATTTTTATAGTTATACTATGGGGTTTAGGGTGGGGGCACATGCCTCCAGGCCACCACCTTAAATCCGCCACTACACACATGATCGAAACGAGTCCAAAAGTGATGTATCGATTTAAACATTTAGTAACTCATTTTAGCGTAGTATTTAATATCATGATTAGATTTTCATTACGTTAAACAATAAACAAATACCAGAAAATAGTAAATAAAGTATTTGTTGTACTTACATTCTTGAAGAGTGAAAAGGTTAAGAATTAGTAAAACGAAAAGAAAGCACTTCATAATTGAGTTAGCAATTGACATGATTTTTTAAAGAATTTCGTACGGTTAAGGATTTGACGGAAACCTTGGCTATTACATATAATTTATGACTATGAAGTTAGGGAACCAACATATGTGTGCATATATACACAAAATAGCAGAGAAGTAAGTTTAGTAACTAAGCTCGCATATGAAAATTTGATTTGCCACTTCGATTTTCCATGTTCTTTTTGAGAAATTAATGATTTTCAGAATATTCTTAATTGAATATGCATTGCGAATTTTAGATGTTCTTAATAGAATAGTAATCCTCATTCTTAGCTAATCCCTATGTTCAACCACACAAAAAATCAAAATCAAAATAGTAATTAACAAGAAGAGAATATTATAACAAGTTGCCTTCTATGCTAGAAATTATTATACATGCTTGGCATAATTTATTAATAATTGATGATTTGTTGCCTTGTTATCTACATATTTCATCATAGCTGATTGATATTCTTAAAATATACTCGTATTTGATTTAAATTGGTTTGTCAGTTTAAGAAATTAATTAGTTATAATATATCTTATGGGTATCAATTTTTTTTTAAAACCAAAACGAAGTTTCATTAAATTTGCCAGAAATCGTCCAGTCACGAGTGAGAAATGAAGCCTCAAATAATGTCCCAAACTTCCATACAACCAGGCGTTGCCTTTTGCATTATTAGCTAATTCATGACATTTGCCGAACGACTAGTCCACAAAAATCCTTTGCAAGGCCCTTGCTTCATGAGTTCTGCTATGTCCATATAAATTGGAGGGCTGCAAAGCAAAAAACAAGGTGGCCGGGGGAAGCCATCTGTCACCCCAGATTGAAGTTTGGTTTCAAGAATGCTCCTCTATGACCAAGATGGACGCAGACCAAGAGGTGCACTGAAAAAATCTGTGGTTGGTGGTATTTGGACTTTATGAGGCAAGTGTTAATTAAGGGAAATTTAGGTAAAGAAGTAAAAGTTTGCTTTGGCAGTTAAAAATAGGGCAAATGACATTTATACCATTATGGTATAACTCCAGCGATAGTTACTTCTTTGTGTTTTAAAAACATAAGGGAGTAACGCGATATTTTAAAAACACAAGGGGGCAACTGTCACTAGAGTTATAGCATAAGGGAGTAAATGTCATTTGCCCTTAAAAATAGTCCTGGTATTAATACTAGTTGATTTTTAATACTAAAAATATTATAGATGTAATTGACTCTTCTGACGAGACCATACGTTGAGGCACAAAAAATATAGAATTAATGCTTAATCCGACAACTTTAACAATTCACATAAGATAAAAATATAGTGTACTACCAAACAATAAAAATACACTAACTACTATTATTATTAATTTTAAAATAAACTCATACTATATACTAATAAATTTTAATTGGAGGGGCCAAAGATATTAACACTAATATATATTTTTTTTCTAAAATATATATATACATATAGGTATTAGATTTTTTTTCTTTTTTTTTTTTTGGTGTGTAGGGGCGAAGCCTACACTACTAGAAATAGGGGCCTTTTACGACGACTTTTCTGGACGTAAAAAGTCATATTTTCGTCGTAAAAAGTGTTTTACGTCGACTATTCCGCCTCCACATATGTCGTTGTCAGAGGCTCCGACGTAAGAAATCTTACGTCGAGATTGACCGGGACGATGTAAATGAAAATTATACAACGAGTACCTTTTCTGGACGTAAAAGTTCATTTTTTCGTCGTAATTACTCATCCATCTAAATTGTATAAAACTTATTTACAACTTCAAAACTCGTCGTAAAACTTTGAAAACTCGTCGTAAAAAAGTGGTAATTCTATAAATTAAATTTATTAATAATTTTTTAAATATTATTTTTGTAAAGATAATTGCTTAATAAGACAACCTAAACCTAAACCATTTAGATAAAGTATGAATATAGAAATGAACAATTCCTAAATAAAAATGTTTTGCACTAATCCACATTAAAATACTCTATTAATATATTTTAAATAGTCATCAAAAGTAATCAGCCTAACACTTGCAATGTGTTTTCTTTCAAAACTAATCACCCTAACAATCAGAAGGTATTTTCTTTCAAAAGTAATCAACAATTAGCTTTGCATCTTTTCCATCTATTTCTACTCCGCAAAATAGTTTGCAACCTTGCATCTCTTTCTACTCTCGCAAAATTGCTTGCACCCACAAAAAGCCATCAAAGAGCCTGCAAATAGAGAAACAGAGCACACATTTAGTTCCTAATTATATTTTTCACATGAAAAAGAAGACTCATATGATATATCTAACCAATATCCACTTTGGATCAAATATTAATTGTCCAAAAAGTATTTATTAGGACGTAAAAGTATCCACCCCTACATAGAAGATATCATGACATTAAAGCTCACAACACAGCAAGAGATTGTAGAGCAAAAATTCTCAAATAAGCCACATTCCCCAAAGGTGAACTAAACTTACATATTTGCTTCTATTTGAGGTCCACTCAAAGAAACCACAATCAGTCCACAACCAAAGCAGGACTACCTGAGCTTCAGAGGCAAGTGCCGCTTAAAGAGATACACCAAATATTAAATTGTGTCCAAAATTCATCACACAGAGAGAGAGATAGAGAGAGAGAGAGAATAATAATTAAGCGTAAGAATTCTTCTACAACAAAGATTAAACATAATCTATGAGAGAGCTATATTCATCTTTTTACTTTAAAATCCTCTTCCAACGTCAAAACCCACACCTTTTTGTGTTTTTTTGGTTTTATTTTTTTCTTGGAGAAATGGCATCGATTGGTAATTCCCTTAAATTGTCACACAGAATCAGCCAAGTATGTTTCTGCATGCTTTTAACCACAGGAGAAACAGAAACAAGGATACCTAAACTTAGTTTTTGTTTCTCATATCATGCTGTGCAAGAGGATATTTTAAACATTGATACATAGACCTAGGGAATATACTCAAGATAAAATAAACAAAATTAAAGGACATGGCAGCAAACAAGTTTTTTCCAAAGGGGGGCAGTTGGATTCTAGACATACATAAACCATACAAATAAGAAAATAATTCTGATTCCATACCCATGAGGAAGCTCCCAGTACTCATCCCTCGTGATGAAAAGGCAGCAATATGATCACTGTAATCAATGCCACCAACACCAATTACATCGCTTTGATCTACAAGATTATTCAGAGTACCATAAAGTGGTCCATCATTTCCAATCGCAGAAACCATGATTACATTATTTGCTGTAAGTTCCTAGACCTAGACAAAAGACCAATTAACACTTTTTTCATTGTATGATCAACAAAAGTTTCTGATGCAATTGATGTTCGGAGCTCACTACTGTGTCAATAGATTAGACGGAATATGAACACTTCAGAAACTACCGAGCACAAGCAACAATCAACTAGAAAAAAGAAATTTAAAGGGTAATTCCAACACAAGACACATGATGCATGCTAACCTTTTATGAGATAATAAAAAAGTACTTAGGTAGAATTCAAGTTCAAGAGGCTCACTTTCTCAACAAATGGGAGGTCCAGGGAATCCAGTCCTCCAATGCTCCAATTTTCAGCACATCCATATTCATGGCAAGGGCGTAGTTGAATGCATCAAGGAACCACGATGTGTAGGGTCCTCGTTAAAATATTAAACAGAACTCGTCGGAGACTCAATCGTTTTGTCCAGTCTTACCCGTAGTTGGATCCCAGAACCTAAAACAATTCAATTGTCGGAAAAATGATATTACTACTAAGTACAACAGAATAAAAGAAAACAGATTTCGATTCAAACCTCCACTGAAGTAAGTCTTCTTCAATAACTTAGCAGCTTCAGTTACAGTTCAGTGGAGAAAGAGAGATCAATAAATTTGAAATAAAAGTAAATTTGGAAATCAGTTCAGCAGTGGATGAAGGTTTCGAAATTGAGATTCTCCGATGAAAATATAACTTTTCCTATTCTCCATGATTTAAGATACTTTGTCAATGAAACAAAAGATAATTCAGAAATCACATCAGTTGTAGCTAGTCAAAACAAACTAAGAGACTATGTATAAATTTTAGAGTTATAGATCCATACACTTCCAAGCTTTGACCTTGATAGTGCTTCAAGGGTTGCTGATTCTGCTTCCTAGATAAATAAACAGGTAGATGTGTTAGAACTAGAATAATACTGCAAAAAGTCACTCGAGACATATACTTGGAAGCACGTGATAGCAGTTACCATGTTGTCCCACAATGTTTCAGCTTTTCGAGATTTAAGCTTGGGTTTAAATATATATCAGGATTCAAGAAAGCTTCAACTATAAGTTCTTAACTTCTTCTGTTTTTTTTTCCTGCTATTTCTTTTTTTTCTTTTTATACTAGGTGAAATCCCAATTATCAATAAGCAACCTAAGAGGGGGAGGGGGTGAATTAGGTTCTTTGCCCTTTTAAAAATATTTTCTACAATGAAGAACAACTTTGAAAAACCATTTTCAAAGCAAGTGTAAAAACAAAGTTTACAAATTAAGTGAGGTGTGTGATTAGTGTTTTACAAATCATAAAAGCAAAGTAAACAAAGAAAGCAAGAACACACCAAATTTATAGTGGTTCGGATTCCCCTTGAATCCTAGTCCACTCGACAAGTTCTACAACTTGTTTCCCTATCTATGAAACACTTAAGGGAGTGTTCCAATCCCTACCAAAACACTTAAAGGAGTGTTCCAATCCTTACACGTGCCTAATGGCTAACAATGAATCTTTTGCCCCCGCTCCTTCCTCAAGGACTTAGGGTCTTACTCAAGACTTCATTGACTAGCTACAAGGACTTTTGCTCAATCAACCTCTTGATCAAGACTTTCTCCCCTTTGCCTAATTTAACTCTAAACTAGGACTTTACAATTGCCCTAACTTAACCCCTTGAGTTGGGTCTCTCCTTTCTACTTGCTCCCCCTTTCTTCTTGCCTAACTCTTTCCTCAAGAGTTGGACTTTTCTTAAATACAAATTGCCTACACTCAAACCCTTGAGTTAGGACTTTTCTATATGTGCTTACAATGATGAAATACTCCAGAAATGGAGTTTACAATTCGATACAAAAACAGGGCACAAGTGCCTCTTGACAATCCTACCTTGACAAGCTAATTTGACATATGAATGATTGAAATGAAGCTTGAAAGTGTTGTTAAAGTGTAGGAGATGTTGGGGAGAGTTGTTCCTTAAGTGCTCTTGAAGTGGGGGTATTTATAGGAGAAGAGAGCTCTTGAATTGGATGAAAAACGGACAAGAAAATTCAAACCGGAGAGCGCCGCGACAGGCCTCGCGAAATCGCGGAAAGCTGTCGCAGGTGGTCCCTGCATGGCGCGCGGCGCCCAGCGCGTGCTGCGTGTGCCTGCGTGCGGCGCCTCTGTCGCGGGTCCCGATCGCAGGCGCGGCCCTGTCCCCTTGTCGGCCACTGATTTGACACCTTTTTCGTTTGCTTGCCGTTTCTTCGTTATAGCTCCGTTTTCTTCGCCGTTTTTTGCGTTAGTTCACCCGTGAACTCTTCTCTTCATTTTATGACTTGAAAACACCGTGGGTCCCACCTTGGGACGTGCTCGGTCGTATTTTTCTTCTTTCTTCATTTGCTTGCTGTTTCTTCGTTTTAGCTCATTTTTCATTGCCCTTTTTTGCGTCGGTTCTTCCGTAAACATTTCCCTACATTTTCTCACTTAGAAGAACCATTAAATTAATTCTCATATTTGTTAACTCATCAATCAAAATAAGGATTAAGACCAACCGGGTCTAACACTAGGGTTCATTTGAGCCAAAAACTCATGACATTCAAATAATTTTAGATGACATAATATGCCTTACATCATTTAATCTAAATTACTGGAAATCAGAATTAGAAGTGAATCAGAAACATGGATAACTGGATAAAGAGATGTTAAAGATATGATCAATATAACCAACCTCGCATAGGGGATAAAGAAGATATATAATGGCAGATATATTAAACTATAACAAAAACATAGATATAGGCAAAAAAAAAAAAAAAGAAAAAAGAAGATAGAAACCGAGAAAAAAGGTTCACCTCAATTGACAGAAGCTTGGACCGGAAAAAAATTTCACGATCCTCCTCCTTGAAAAGATCAAGCACAAACACAAACCAAGAACTGTTAAAAGGATGTTTTGGGAGTAATGCATGAAAAAAACATATACCCTAATACCTTAAGAGATCTTGAATCCACTTCTGAATGCGCTAGAATGGGAGAGACATGGCCATCAATCACCTAGGATTATTCGCATTAACTGGAAATGGAAAAGTAAATACAAAAGGCGAAGACACATTACAACTTCTCTTTCTTTTAACCTGTTATAGCTGTAGATTTGAAATTGCATTCTTCATCTGCATCATTTCTTTGAGCCAGTACCTCCAAATTGTTCTCAAGTATTCATCACTAAATTCACCAGCTATTGACTGATTCTCATAAACCATTAAGCACAATATCTTCTGATACACAGTTTGCATAAACTATGGTTCTCTGAGATGGACTGTTGGTTGTAGTTCTAGACTCACTGTCAGGAAATGGTAAAGTGGTCTAGATAGCTCATTTACATCCATTGGTTTTGTTATTTGCAGTAAAAATCTTCAAACAGCTCACCAGACAAAATACATAAATATTAATTTTCATCAAAAGGTACCATCAGCTCATTGTATTCTGAGTGCTTGTTAAGATCTTCTTAAAGACCTAATCTATGGCAGCCAAAACAAAGTTAATAGAAGAATCCTAGACTACTTGAAATTTATGCTATACAGAGTGCATAATTAGATAATAATACAAACAAAATATAATTAAATTAAAGAACTAAATAACTGAATAATAGAATTGAGATTGTACTCATCTTTTGACATCGTGTGGAACACAAATTAGCCCCATGTTTGAGCATTCAGGAAACTTCAGGAAAAAATTTCGAACGCTTCCGCCGTCCTGTCCAAAACCAGAATCGATAGAAACCTCAATATGAGGATGACAAAAACCCGAACCATAAAGAACCTAGAGTGGAGAGGATTTCTTCAAAATCAAAAACGGGATTCGTAACTCTGGTGTCTAAAATTTGAAGGACTTCGCTAACTATAACCCCATGTTTAGGCCTCTGAAAATCTAGCAAAATTGTTTTGGATTAAAAACAGGGTAGATTGTCGAATCAAGTCATTTTACCTCTGAAATCTAAAGCAATGACATAGTTATTTTACCGTCCAAGGCTCCGCGGAGTCGACCGGATGGCGAGCGGAGGCGACCTGACGGAGACCGGAGGTGACCAAACGGCGAATGGAGGCAATTTTGAGGAAGGGCGAGATGAGGGACAAAGAGGGATTAGGTCGAGTGGATGGAGGCAATTTGGGCTTAGCGGTAGGGAGTGAATGAATTAAAAAGTAATAAGATTAGATTTTTTACGGAAAAAAGTAATAATGTGAAGAAAATATAGGATTTTACTTCTTAATTTATTTTTACAGCCAAATTAGGGTATTTACAAGGATATTAGGGTGTCCCTGTATTTAAAAAGTAAATTTTACGTCCAGACTAAAATTCTCGTTGTCATGCAACATTAGTTACGACGAGAATCCCGTCTAGTCGTCAAGTTTGGTCGTAAGAGACCCCTATTTCTAATAGTGCTATCTAGGCTTCCATTATGTTCCATTGTTGTCCTTTCCAAACCGTCATATAGTTAGGTGGCGATACTTCTGCCCCTAAAATTGGTACGCACACTACAGACGATACATGCTGTTTTAACATATATAATGGTGATACATTGACAACTAAAAACTCTACATCAGAGACTAAAGAGATGCATCACACCAAATTCAATACATGATATATCAAACACTAAACTTATAACAGGGATACATTAGCAATAGCTAAATCCAATACAAAATATATGAGAGCCTAAAAGTAATACGCGTATTTTATAATATACAAGATTACTTTTTAGACTAAAATCGATACGCAGAATCGAATGCTCTGACCCAGTGAATACAAGCTGTTTTTGTTGGCTTCTAATATGCTTGGTGTACATTGAGTGTATGCATGTACACTCCACATACATATAGAGTAGCAAATCAAAAACTACGTTTTAAAATTTTTGGAGGGGTCCAGTACACATATAAAAAAAAAATTAGACAATTAAATACATTGTAAAAAAATTTAATAAAAAAATATACACTAGTAATAAGGGTGCATGACAGGGTTGGATGGGTCCGGGGACCACCCCAAACCCCAACCCCCCCCCCCCCCCTCCCCTGCACTTGGCTCCACCCCTGTATATATAGCTTATATTTTATTTTATTTAAAAGCAAAAAGATAGAAGCACATTTGCATCATCACGCGCGGTAATAATTTACAATCCCATAAAATTTCACATTTTATGGACACATTTGACAAATATGTTTTTTTCTTTAATCAATCACTATGTGAATTGTACCTCACATAATATAGGATGAGACTTCCGACAATACAATAATAACTCGGACTTAAACCGATGAACACAAACAGCACATTTTTTGGCCAAACACCCCAAAAATACACGCCATAGATTGAACTTAGTGCCTACACTCCAAGAATGACTTAAATATATAGAGTTTGTATCATAGTGGACTAAAACTTCGTGCACTACATTACATAATTTGTATTAAAATGAATCTATGGCAAGTATAACTACGGTAGAAACAAGAAAAGATTTCAGATAGTGATTCAACACTAATTATTTACCGTAGAGGAATGGTATGGGGTATGCTCGCAATTATCACAACCTTCCTCGTATGTAAAGTAACAAATATGTGTACTTGAACAACACCACAAATAATCTGGATAGTTTCTTTTACACAAAGATCGATATTTAGTTTTTTCTTCCAATCGGCCACAACCATCTTCTCTATGCTCTCAACATTAACACCTAGCTAGAGTACAGAAATGATTAAAGGAGGCGCCCCTTTGGAGGCGGATGTACAAACACCCGCCTCCAAAGGGGCCTGAAAAGCCATTGGAGGCGGATGCAGCATCCACCCGCGTCCAATAATTAATTATTGGACGCGGGTGCATGTTGCACCCGCCTCCAATTCTCGTTTGAGATGAGAAAAAGCTTTGCACCCGCCTCCAATAGTTAACTATTGGATGCGGGTGCATTTTTCCAAATTTTAATCAATATTGTTTTGAAAATTCTCTTTGTTTTGGGCTGTTGAAAGTTGAAAATAATTTATTAGGATAATTTTGAGAATTGAAAATAATTTTGAAAAAATGAGATAAATTTTTAGATAATAAAACTGCAAGTTTTAGAAGAAAATATATAAATATATATTTTCGATTTTAACTTCATATACATGAGTATATGTAGCCTAGTGGTAAATTTAATGTGCAAGAGTCAAGTGACTCCGTCGGTGCGAGTTCGATTCCTATCGAAACCATAAATTAAAGAATGGAAAATTAAATTTTTTATTGGGAGAATATTGGAGGCGGGTGTAACGGACACCCGCCTCCAATAACAATTTATTGGAAGGGTCATTGGAGGCGGGTGCAACATGCACCCGCCTCCAATGACCCCTCACAGGGGAGGCGGGTGCGGGCCCTCCTTTTGGAGGCGTCCGCACTGGAGGCGGGTGCACACAGCGTGCACCCGCCTCCTAATGCCCTTAGGACTCGCCTCCCCTAAGGCATTTTGGTGTAGTGTAGCTAAAAAGAAAAAGGAGAAAACAAATTTACATCAATTAATTTAAAATGTTCTTCTGCCGAACTTCTAAAATAATTGAAAAGTGAGGGAAGAAAAATACACACAAAAAAAAGATCGAGATGAGTTTAAAAGTGATGTATCGATTTGAACATTTACTGACTCATTTTAGCGTGATACATATCATGAGTAGATTTTCATGAGGTAAAAACAGTAAATAAATACCAGAAAATAGTAAATAAAGTATGAATTTGTTGTACTTATATTCTTGAAGACTGCAAAGGTTAAGAATTAGTAAAATGAAAAGAAAGCACTTCATTATTGAATTAACAGTTGACATGGTTTTTGAAAGAATTTCGTACAACTAAGGATTTGATGGAAACCTTGGCTATTACTTATAATTTATGACTATGAAGTTAAGGAAACCAACTTATATATGGGCGAATTATATTTCCCCCCCCTCCTCCTGAGGTTTGGCTAAATTACAAAAGTAGTTTCCTAGTTTGGTTAAATAACAAAAATACCCATTGACCAGCGGGCTAGTTACAATTTTTCCCCTGAGGTTTGGATAAATAACAAAATCACCTTTATAGTTTGGTTAAATAACAAAAATTCCCCTTGTCCAACAGGAAAATTACATTTTTCCCCGAGGTTTGAATAAATTACAAAATGATCCTCCTAATTTAATTATAAAATTGACCCGTTTAAAAATTGAAATATGATATAAGCATTATATACTTGGGAAGACTAAAGTGCCCCTAACTTAATCTATTTGAAATTTGAAGATCAAAATATCATTCACAAAGACACAAATGAATGCTTAAAATCAACCAAATGTCATTCACTTACGGCCTCTTCTAGAATTGAAAAAGCAACCATCAATGATGTATTTGTTTGAGAAATAAAAAATAAATTAAATTTTCTCTTGTCATAATAAATCATGGATTTTAAACACTTATTTGTGTCTTTCTGAATGACATTTTGAACTTCAAATTTCAAATAGATTAAATTAGGGGCACTTTAGTCTTCCCAAGTATATAATGTTTATGTCACATTTTAATTTTTAAATGGGTCAATTTTATAATTAAATTAGGAGGATCACTTTGTAATTTATCCAAACCTTAAGGGGAAAAATGTAATTTCCCTGTTGGTCAAGGAGGATTTTTGTTATTTAACAAAACTAGGAGGGTGATTTTATAATTTACCCAAACCCCAGGGGGGAAATTGTAACTAGCCCTCCGATCAAGGGTGTTTTTTGTTATTTAACCAAACTAAGAGTGTGCTTTTGTAATTTAGCCAAACCTCAGGGGGCAAAATGTAATTCGCCCCTTATACATATACACAAAACAGGAGAGAAGTAAGTTCAGTAACTAAGGTCGTATATGAAAATTTGATTTGCCACTTAGTTTTTCTTTTTTGGGAAAATATCAAAACTTCCCATGTGGTTTGGAAAATTTATGCATGGTCCCCTCATAGTTTAAAGAGTTACGAACAAACCTCATGTGGTTTTAAAAGTATACCAGAAACCTCCTTGTATTTTAAAAACTACAAAGAACTCCCCCGTGGTTTTGACAAATTACCAAGAACCTCCTCACATATTTGAAAGCATAAAAGGGTTCAAACTAATTTTAACTATATGTTCTATAAAGTTTTGAAAACTACAAGAGAGTTTTGTGTAACATTTTAAAATCACAGGCGGGGCTTTTTAACTTTTAAAACACAAGGGGATTTTTATATACTTTTGAAACCACATGGATGTTGTCTGCAGCTTTCTAAACTATAAGGGAGTCATACATAAATTTCTCAAACCACGAGGGCTTTTGATACTTTACCCTTCTTTTTTCTTTTTAACAAATTAATGATTTTCCAAATCTGCTTAATTGAATATGCATTGCGAATTCTAGATGTTATCGATTGAATATTCATCCTAATTCTTAGATCTTGCATCCTAAAATTGTAATCCCTCTATTCAACCACACAAAAAATGAAAATCAAAATCGTAAGTAGTTATTTATTTCTTTTAGGTTTGCCTCAAATATTGATTTAACATTGGCAAAAAAAATTTTTAAAAGAACAAGAAGAGAAGATTACAACAAGTTGCCTTCTATGCCAATAATTATTTTATATTCTTGGCTTAATTTATTGATAATGTGTTGCCTTATTATTATCTACATATTCCATCATAGCTGATTGATATTCTTAAAATACATTCGTATCTGATTTAAATTGATTTTTCAATTTCAGAAATTAGTTAGTTATAACTTATAAGGGTGTAAATCAGTTATGATATCATTTATATTTAATTATAAATTCGATTTGTAAAAATATCTACCTTTTTTTTTGAAAAAGTAAAAAATCTTCGTATTCCTTATATTAATTTTGCTCCAGTACATTACTCTTTTTTTATTCTATTATTTCTATTTTAATACTCCCTCTGTTTTATTAAATGAGTCCACTTTAACAAATATCTTTTTTCTAATAAAAACGTTTATTGTCAAATTTTTTTACTCCTTTTACCCTTATTAAAATAATTATGTGGTCCACAATTAACTAATATTTAATAAGTAAGTATATAAATAGAACAAATTAAGTCGAATTAGTTAGTTTAGATGTTGTGCGTTGACATTCATAATAAGTTGTACATTGGTCAAAGTGGACTCTTCTAATGGAACGAAGGAAGTACTTTTGTTAGGCTTAATTACTTTTTCGAAAAAATCTTCACCTATCCTGAGGGTCAGTGACCCTCTCTTAGGTATGGATATACATGTCATGTGACATGTCATCAAAAATCTAACTAGGAAAACCACTAATTAATCCAAATAATTATTGAGTAATAAATTTTCGGTATGTCTAAACGCAGGGAAAGAAAATACTAAACGCAAGGAATGAGAGATAGTATTTTCCATTTATACCTAGATTGCCCCTTCTCACTCATAACTCCCACCAACCCCACTATTATTATTATTTATTTATTTATTTATTTATTAATCTTATATGATTAATTGTTAAGATAAATGTTATAATTAAATATGAATAATTTAGACATTATATTGAATTGTTAGACTTTTTTTTTGTATTTAATGTGCTTAATTTAGACATAAATGCATTGTAAACTCATTTTAATTTATTTAATATTGGCATTATTTTAAATTTTATGTGTGTATAACGTATTGCATTTATTTGTACTATTAGTGTTGATGAGTATATTCATTGTTAAAGTTAATATTATAATTAGGTGTGTATGATTTAGACATTATAATACATGGTTAGATTTTTTAAAAAAATATTATTTATGTTTAATTTTGAAATAAGTGAATTGTGAAAAAAAAAATGGAGTAACAAAAGTGGTTAGGCGCAGCAAAGAAGAAGAAGAAGAAAAAAAAAACAAAAAATAGAAAAACTAAGGTGGCAGAAGGCTTGGAAACCTTTTCTGGGTTAGGATCCTAACCCCAAAATAGGAGGTTTGGCGCCCTAACCCTCTTTTCCAGGGTTAGGAATCCTATTCCCTGGGGTTAGGAAAAAGGAGGTTAGGGCGCCTAACCCCCTTCCTCGATGTTAGGAATCATAACTCCAGAAAAGGAGGCTAGGATACCTCTGGAGTTAGGATACCTAACCACCCTAACCCCCTTTCCCCGGGGTTAGGAATCCTAACCCCAGAAGAGGAGGTTAGGTACCCTAACCTTCTTTTCTAGGGTTAGGAATCCTATCCCCAAAAAAGAAGGTTAGGGCATCTAACCACCCTAACCTCCTTTTCTGGGGTTAGGAGAAAAGCAGGTTAGGGCACCTAACCCCCTTTCCCTAGGGTTAAGAATCCTAACCCCAGAAAAGAAGGTTAGGGCACCTAACCTCTTTTTCTGGGGTTAGGAGAAAAGGAGGCTAGGGCGCCTAACCCCCTTTCCCCCGGGTTAGGAATCCTAAACCCAAAAAATGAGGCTAAGGCACCTAACCTCATTTCTCTGGGGTTAGGACCCTAATCCAAAAAGGGTTTCCTAAGCCTTCTGTCACCTTGGATTTTTGTTTTTTTTTTTCCTCCTTCTTTTTGCAGTGCGCCTCCCTCGCAAGGAAGAGGAAGCCAGAAATGGGTTTCCATAATATGGAAACCGTTTATGGGTTTCATAATATGAAATCCATTTCTTCGTGTGTATCACATGTAAAAGTATTGTTTGTTCTTTAAATAAAAAGGGAAAAAAATTGTCAGTATGTAAATAAATATTTATCTAAAATTAAAAAAAATACACTAAAATATGTTGTAATTATTATTATAATTCGAGGGTATAATTGTTGAAATTAAAAGTTTATGAGCCAATTTATGATCCAAAAAAAAAAAGAAAGTTTGAATGCATTTATACAATGAATTCTCTTACATATACTATAAAAAATATTTCATCTATTTAAATAGGCCTAATCACTATTTAACGGCACTGGATCCTCTGTTACTCAATTTGTTACACTTCCTGTTACACTGCTTAAATGATTGACACGTCTCATCTTTCTTAACCCAACTTAAATATTTAAACTCCAGTTAAATATTTAATTAATTAAAGATAATTATGATAATAACTAATTTTTTAAGGAAAAAATTTTTTCTCACGATTCCTTTCCTTTCTTTATCTCCTCTGCTTCTTCATCTACCCCTCTCCCCGCCGGCGGCTTCACCTTCTCACTGGCAACGGCAGCACCATGGCTTCCTCATCCCTTCAGTATCACCACACCACCAACTCCAACATTTTATATTCTTCCAATCGGTTTCATCAGAGAGCCTTCTCTGACTTATTTTCCTCAACTCATTAGTTTCTCTCAATCTTTCTCTATTTCTCCATCTTCATTTAGCTTTTGCCCTTCAAAAAAATAGTGTAAAATAATTTGACGAATTGGGTTAACTCATTGGGTGGATTGATTGGATCATTGGACGATGCAGTTGGTGGAATCTTAAATAATTTTTTTTGTTCAGTTTGAATAATGCCACTTCCATGGATTTTCAGAACGCATTGATTCAAACAAACTCAATTGTTTGGATTCATGATAGGAATATCCCTTCTTATCCCTTAAGGACACCCCCAAATTTTATGCACCCCACGTTTAAGTTTTTCATTATGTGCCTTACATTAACTTTTTTCTTACATTAGGCGGCACTTTTCTGATGCACATATGTAAAAACTTGGTACCAAAGATGCACCCTGACAAAGAATTAAATTTATGCATAAATCAGTTTTCCTTTCTATAAATTTTTTATTGACACCGATGCCAGCGAGAAGTTGCTGCCGACGGGAAGGGGAGTAGATGAAGGAGAGAAGATAGGGAAAGGAGAGGAATCATGGGAGATTTTTTTCCCATAAAAATTCAGTTAATATCTTAATTATCTTTTAATTAAGTTAAATATTTAAGTTGGGTTAAGAAAGATGACACATGTCGACCATTTAAGCAGTGTAACAGGAAGTGTAACACAATTGTGTAACAGAGGATCCGGTGCCTAATCAATTTCAGTAAAGATTTTCAAAAGGATTAAAAGTCAATCTCGATCTTTGTTATCTAATTTTTCTTAGACTCATTTAGGGTGGAGTAATTATTTCTCTATTTTTTCCCGCTCATTCTAATATACCTATATACACACATATATATTACATTATTTAGGTTTTTTTTTATTTGTTGACTTTATTATTTTTTAGTGATAGTTCAAAATTTTTTTATATTTATTTTTAGAACAATAGTTCAAATTTTTTTAATTAGCTAATAATATATACATATATATTACTTTGTAATTTTTTTTTATCACATATTAAATTTTAATAAGAAAAGTGAAAATTTCTTTTTTTTAAAGGGTAAAAAATAAAGATAATTTCGTCCAAATATCTATTGATAAAGTTGGATTAGAAAATTTCAAATGATCAATATACACCTAGTGTTAAATTAAATAAAATATTTAATTATACACTTATGAATATTCTTTCCTTAAACAAGTTGATAATATAAAATTTAATTATATTTGACTTTGAAAAGAAGGGCAATAATGTAAAATTACAAATTTTTAGTGAAAAACTTAACATAAATGTTAGAAAATAGGTCTCAATGACACTTTTTGAAACCTCAAGGGATGTGATTGCCACTTTTTAAAATCTGGAAGGGTGAATGATTTTTACCCTATCATTTAGGTTATGTTCGGATTGTAATTCAAGTAGGAAATTCATTTTGGGGGGAAATTTTTTCTTTGAGGAAATTATTTTCTAAGAAATCGTGTAAAAAATAGTCAATGATGATGTTATTTTTGAAATAATGTGAGTATAGTTTTAGAGAGAATTTTAAATTTAAAATTTGATAAAAAGACTGTTTGATTGTAGAAATTTTTTTGAGGGGAGGATTGAGGTGATGAATAGTGGTGAGCCTTATAACCTTGAGTTCATGAGTTGGACTTTATGGGATTTTAAAAAATAGATTATTTTTTTTTTAAAAGTTATAATTTTCCTTAAAAATTGATGAAAACAAGCATAGCCTTAATAATTTCTTGACACTTAGGTAAAATGTAAGAAATACTCCATGGAAACCGATATTTTTTTTTTTTTTGAAACACATAATTTGTTTTCAATTTTAAACATCACTTCCGACATATGGTGGACGTCGAAAGTTGCTTTCCGTATCCTCAACTTTATGTCTTAAGTTCGTCCGTAGTTTGACCTCTTCTAAACTATTTTTAATTATCAATTAGTGAAAATTTCCAACATAATTAATCTTATGCGCAAATCTACTTAAACCACCTTCAATTTATTTTAAGAAAAGAGGGTGGTCTTCTGTGAAATTTTTTTTGGGAGCCCACATTGTACTTTTCACGTGAACAGGATGAATTTATATATATATATATATATACTTTCAAATTGATATAAAGAGAAAAAAATTGATACTTTACCAATATTAGTGTCTTTTAAAAAATATATATCATTTTAGGAAAATAAATGAAGTGAAAAAAAAAAAAAACAAAACTGATACTCATGTACTCGTACCAATGATACTATTCATGAATATCAGTGAAACATGCTATTACAATTAAATAAAATAAAAAAAAAACTCAAACAAACAACAATTGCTATACTAAAATTACAAGAGTGATAATATCACCCTAATATAGTTTGAGTGTATCACTCTTATGTTGCATGCAGTGTCACTACTCTTCTAAAAAAAAACAACGGTAAGGGACAATCGCGCCCATAGGCATAAAGACACGGTTGCTCGTGCACCGTCTCATGTATAAATCATGTTTTTTTACATAAACCCACTTCATGCCATTTTTTTTGAAAAAAAGTTGTGTCTATCTTAACTTAACTCAAACAATAAGCTACTCTTCTATTCCTATAGTCTCTTAGTTTGAAATATGAGTATTTTCAGGAATATAGAAAGATTAATTAGTAAAACATCTATTAAAGTTGGGGATCAGATCTTCTGTCCACTTTATTTGTGTCTTTCCTATCCACCCTATTACAATGGAGTGTAGGATCCACATATCACATCATGGGACCCACTACTCCATTGTGAAGGATAAATACGGAAGATAAGAATAAAGTAGACAGAAAATCTCATGGGCTAAAACTGAAGAACTAATGTAACGCATGTACTAAAATTACAAAATGAACCTTGTTGGGCATATAAAGTGTACTACATTTCTCGGTGGTAGGGTTCCAATCTTATTCTTAAAGGGGTGTTGTGTAATTTGGTAAAATAATAGGGTTTATTTAATAGTTTCATCCAAAGTTCAGGGGTAAATGAGACTCGCTGTCTTTTAAAAACACAAAAATTTGTATTTGACGAGTCTGACGTTGTACATCGAGTTTAGCTGCAAAATATCGCGTAAATGTTATTGAAATACATATATCAAGCGTTTAGCCTTTAATGTATCGAGTTCATATGTTGATGTAACGCGATTATGAGTTAGTTGTTGAAGTATCGTGTATCGCGTATTGAGTTTAGTTTCTGATGTATCTCGTATTAATAAAAACAGGTATACTGAATCTAGCACAATTATCGGACTGTTAGACGATCAGACAGAGACTTCGGCTTCGTTTGATAACCATGATTCAGCACTTAAAATGAATGATTACGAGCTTATTCGTATTACTGTTAGTCATAAGTCTTAATGAATTAAGTGGTTCTGAAGTTAAGTGCTTAATCGATTAAGTGCGTTTGATAACGAAAATTAGAGTAAATTAATTAAATAAGTGGGTATGAAAAACAAGTATAATTTCAGGCTAACAATTAAGTGATGAGCGAATCAATTATGACTGAATCTGAATCGAAATTTTTTTTTTCTCTTTAAATTTTCTCCTTTTTTGTATCATTATTTCTTTTTTTAATGTTTTTAATACTTTTTAAATTTGATCAATTCAAAAAACAATCAAAATAAATTAATTTTATAACTATAAAAAAAATTTAAAAATAAATTATCATCTATTTTTATAACTTTATTAAAAAATATATAAATTTAATGTTAAAAATAAAATATTTTTTATTTTTAATAATTTAATAAGATTCAGACTTCAGTTTTCAATTCAGACTTCAGTCATAATTCAGATATTAAATTTAAAATTTTATCAAACAGAGTCATTTAATGAATTCAGATTTCAAACTTCAGACTTAAGTTTTCAGACAGACATAAGTTTTATCAAACGAAACTTCCTCTTTAAGAAAACCACCAACAAAGAATTCATTCTGTGGGTAAATGCAAGGGAACAAATAAACTCCTTCCTGCCAAATGGCAATGCCAACATCTCTTCATTTTGGACGCCGGCATAGCTTCCTCCTGCATTTACAGTTATACACAAACCAAAACAATCAGAATATTAATTCAACAACAAAAATACTTACAATATATTATTAACCTCATATCAATTTCTCTTCTGCCAAAGCCATGATTTGTCAATGTTTGAGAAGAAAAAGAAGAATTCAGCACCATGATGAACCAGCAACCAACGACAATGTAAAGGAAAAATCTGGAGACAAACCAAAATCCCTTGCAGAAGCCAAAATTTGTGTTGCAACCAAGTCCAAGAAATAGACTGGATTTCGGTAGTTGTCCAGCTTCCCTTCAGGTTTCTCCTCGGGCATCTTGTCGTTCGCGCGTATCGCGTGATGACAAAGGCCGTCCCTTACCAATGGGAACTCGTCCCTGACATGATCAAAGATGATCCAGTCCAAACATACCACTCTACACCTCTGATTGGTGTTGTAAATAATGAGTTATACTCCCTGGAGGTGTCTTCGAACCGACTCAATCTACACTTGCATCCAGATCCTGAAGCAACTGAACAGCCATGGAAGCTTCTTGATAGTGGCACAAATAGGTTTAGCCTTTTCATCCTCAACTGTGCCATTATGTTTGCATAATTAAGCCTCAAATCTATCTCAGTCTGGCTTGTTCGATGGTGTTTCAATTTGAATTCGCCTGTTTTTTTTTTTTTCTTGTTGATTAAATCGTCAGTTGAGTCTTGATTGTGATAATAAAAGGTTGCTAATGATGAATGTAACAAATCCATGCATGCTCAAATGAATATACATTTGTGCATAATATGTGCATAACTTGGATAAAATTATTGATGTTGCTCCAAATTCAAATCATTACTATAAAACGGACCTTCAAAACCAGTAGGTAATACCGGTTGTTGATACTTATGAATATTGAGGACAGGTGTCATAAAAAAATTACTGTAACGGTCTACATGCATTATCCTTCCCCTTACGTTGACAGCACCTATCAAAATTGAAGTCAAGTGTCACTTAAGCCAAACAGTCGTGATAGCTATTTGTATCCCACTGTCACTATGAATAAAAATGATGCGTCCCTTGTATTGAAATTTGGTCAAATTAAGGCCAAGTATCAATAAAAGAAAAAATAAATATTTTGTCAAACTTATTTCTTCGCAAATGGTTTAATAAAATCATGTAAAATATTTTGTGTTTAAACAAATAAAAAGATAATTTTTAATGGGGCGACATCATGCAGAAATACATATATGTGGTTCCCCGCTTCCCCACATGTTGACACATGGCAAAATTGAGAGTGTCATTTAAAAATAAATGAAATGGTGAGGACTGTTTACATCTCCCTTTTTTTATGAAACAAAAATGATAGATATATTTTAGACAAGTGGGCAGGTGAGTGAGTATTTTTTCTATTTTTATTATTAATTGAGGCACGATATTATCTTAAAACGAAAATAATACACCAAATTTCAATTTAGTAATGTACGAAATTTTGTTGTGGAAGAAGTTTAATATTTGTTTATTTACTAGTGGGAAGTGTAACAAAAAATACTTGATCGACATATAACTTTTCATTATTCATAGAGTTGTACATGAAGTTGGGTCCAACATGGTACTTTGATATATATATATATCCATGAAACTTTAACATGATAATTACCAATTTGTTAAAGGAAAAATTCTCATAGAGGGCACAACAAAATTTAAAATTCTTTAAAAGGTGTTAAAATTTTAAAATTCCATTTAAGGGCATAAGAATATTTTGATTCTTTAAATAAATTATTGATGTCCACTTTATCCTTTTATTCTTAAGTTAATGTATAATAAAATAAATTAGAAACCCACTTTCTTAAGGACTCATCATTACATCATATCGTCATTCGTCATTATCATTGGGCGATGCTGCCATTATCGCCATTGAATTTTTCTGGTGATGCTGCCATTATCAAAACCCCTTCGTTCTCTGTTCATCATCTAGACAAATATACAATCTATAAAGCAATCTCTTGTTAGATTTAGTAAACTAAAGATGTGAATTTTCCACGCAATGCCAAGTTAAGTAAAATGTAGCTAGATTGTACCATTCCTGGGCTAATGTCTTCAATGGATTCTGACGTGAATAAAAATCCTGCAGGTAGACGATTCAAATCACAATCAGGACCATCATCAATGAAAAACCCACTCAATTTATATGAGTTATTTATGCTGCTTGTAGTTTGGGGGATTCACTATTAAGTTGTCTTCTCACTCATGTAGATTATCCTGCAAATTCATCGACATAAATGCCTTGATTTGCTTTCATGTTAAAAGGGGAATTCAATTTGTATGGGCAGTTGAAGGTTGATGAACTTTAAATAAAAATTTTGAGCATTCATTAATCTCAAATTAGTCGTATTGATGCTTTTTGTCACTAGGTTTATTAGAGTTAAACCATCCTGGAGAAAAAAAAAAAAAAAGGAAAAGAAAGAAACATCCTTCATGCTCGAAGAAGACGGACCAACTGGTTGCAGCTTGCTGGCATTGGAAATTTTCTTCCGATTGAGTCAAGCCTTTTTGACCAATGTTTTCATAACCGGACCAGAGCATGAACCGATTAAGCTAAAAGGTCGATGGGTCACTGGGTTAACTGGGTCAAACCGGACAAAAAACTTGGATGATGTCATAATTACATTATATATAAATATAAATATATAATATTATATAAAATTTGTATATCCAAATCATTTTATGCTCAAAAGTCCAAACATACAAATGTGGAGTATAATAGTATTTTATATTAATTAATTTTTTTAGTACTTAATAATTTTGAGTTTTAATATTTATTGATTTAGATGGTAAAATTTTAGAAATTTGAATTTAAATTAGATACTAACTATAGTAAACCTTTGTTTACTTTTGAAGTTTAATAATATTATCTAATATAATATATTTAATAAAGAGTGTTCAAATAAATAATATCTCTAGTATAGTTGGTATCTCTTGAAAGTTAAGACCTTTGTTTACGCCAAAGGTCATGATTCAAATCATATTGCTATCAGTACAATTTTTTGTAAGAATAAAGAAAATCATATAAATAAAAAAAACAAAAGACCCGGTTCTTGTGGGTCAAACCGGGTCACCAGTCAACCCCGAGTTTGACTAAGGTTGACCGGTTTGTTGGAAGTCTGAGTATAGGACTAAACCCGGACCGCCTTGGTGGCCGGTTCCCAGTCTAACAGGTTCGGCCGGCCGGCCGGTCCGGGTTTAATAACATTGTCTTTTACATAATAGATAAAATATTGACTTTTATTCATAAAAAGGTAAATTGGACACTAAAAGCTTACATAGAAAATTAAAGTATTTTCACACCCTTAAAAGGAATTTTAAAATTTTCATGCCCTTTGGAAGAATTTGAAGTCTTGCTAATGCTAATGTGGTTTTTTAAAAGAAGATCCCTATAGATTGGTGCATATTAAAATTTAAAATTAGAATTATTTCTAATGTTTTGCTCACGCTATTCAATCTAACACACTTTTTAATTTACTTTGAACATAAATTTTCAACTAAAAATTTCCCTTCAATTATGGATAAAATTAGTAGGGAGGTCCAATAAACATTGGCAAAAGGTGCAATCGTACGTTAATTTTATACAAAAATAAATTTCATATTCTAATACGATTTATAAATGCATAATTATCATTGGGAATCCTTCAGGAAGTTTTTTGTCACCGTCAAGTTGTGAAAAAAAAATCTAAAGTTATTTTAAAAGAAAATTAACGGGGATGTGCAATATTATTGGGCAGAGCTTGAACCTTTATATTTCATGCGGTCTGTGTGCAATCAATACTAACGAATTGTAATGGTCAATTTTGTTTCCCAAATTTGTTCGCATTGTTGATTTGTGAAAATATTTTTAAAATATTTAAATTTAATTGTGAAAAAATAATTTGGGATATGCTTTGTAGCTAAACAAATTAATGAGATTTCTGATAAAATACTTGCACCTCATAATAGAATTTGATGACAAACTTTTATTTGTCCAACTAAAGACTTAAATGCAGTTAAAAAAAGTCAGCACTCTTACATTTTGTTATATATAGGAAAATGTTAGGGTGGAGTCATTTAGTATTGACTTGCCATTAAGTCATTGTTACCATGAGGTGCACCACACACAATTATTGCATTAAATACATGTAACCTGCTATAGCAGGTTATAACAATAGGTAACAAGTTATTATTTTTTTTTAATATTTGGTAACAAGTATATATTTGTGCCTAAAAGAAATAATAAAGTATTTTAACATAAAAAGTTTATTAATTCTTACAACAAAATTTTAGATTATTGGTAGGCGTCTGTCATGAGCCCTATCAAATGATGATAAAAGTACCAAGTACCTATAGCAAAAATATTAAAATAGTATAGCGCTAAACAGGGTCGAACCACAGGGAACGGGATGAATAAAATTCCTATTGAACCTATTGAATTCAGAACTGTTGGTTTGTAACCACCTTTATGAGTCAGATGACTCGAATGAATAGATTGTGATTAAACTAAGCGAGCAATTTATAATAAAATCAAAGAACAAAATATTAACCTGAGCAAGGTTATAAAAAGGTATCCGGCACATGTAAATTCACAGTAACCACATGTAACATCAATCATAAACTCAGAGATACATTAACATGCATATTGTCAATCAGTTATAGATTGCTGAGATCCGCTACAGACACAACCCAATTCCCTCTTAGTTAATTGACAGCTAGCAAGATCCGCTATAAACTAACTGTTCTCTAATTAATACAACTAGGTCGAGATCCGCTACAGATACCTTGTTTAATGTAATAACAACACTACAAACTAAGAGAACCTGATTCTAGTGTTTCCTAGTCTGATCCACACCCAAGAAACACTAACCTTTTAACCCCTTACTACCACGGCAGATAGCTTTACCACTTATTAATCTTGTCCATTAATTATTATCTTAACTAATGGGGACTAATTGGCATTACCCATATCTACTTAAGTTGTACATGCTTAAATAGAACAAGCAATCGGCATTATTCTGGCATAAAGGAGCATATTAAAGATACGAGCAATTAGGTTTCATGACATTACACAGGTTACTGCTTCATTACAATTAAGCCAGATTAACAGAATTAACTACTCATGCTTATTAAACTAATTAAAACTAAACAAACAGAATAATACATATTAGAAAACTAAACTAATTAATTAATTACCTTCCTACTGGAATTAAGCTAACATGCAAAGAATTAACTAATAAATTGAACTATCCTAACCAACTATTAATAAATTAATAATATTTATACTAATCATTCAATTAAAGCAATAGGACCGAGAACCCGCATGCATGCATTCAGATATGTTTAATTACAATTTACTAATAAATTAATAATATGCATTCATGCATTAATAATATAATATACTAACATGCATTCATCATTCATGCATTAATAAATTAATCATATACCACTGTTAATCAATTAAACTGATGACCTACTGACCGAAAATAAATTAATAAATTAGTTTACTAATCTACTGACCAAAAATACATGCATTAGCTAGTTCTTTGAATCAATTACACTAATGAGAAACGGTAACCGAAAAGCACAACTAATCAAATGAAATCAATTCAAATTCACTGATAGAAAATACAGAAATAAACCAACGGGTAATGATAAAAGAAATACTGACTGTTATTAAGAAATCCCCCGTAGGTTGGCCGGCAAAACTTGCCGGAGAATTACTCCATAATTTTATAAATAAGAAAACAATAAACTATATAAAACTGAATTACTCCATAATTGCTCGAGGCGTGGAATTGTCCACTGGTTTGTTGCATTCGTCTCCTTCTTTTGTCCGGATATAAATAGTCTTCCGTTGAAGGGTTAACTTAGGCGGGATCGTAAACTTAGTAATTGGGCTTCAGGTTGGGCTGAGGGCAAACCAAGCACACCAATGGACAATGGTGAATTTTACGAATTAAAAAATATATATATATATTTGTGTATAAATTAAAATTTGTAGAATGCCTATCCACCAAACGGCACAATTTGATAGTAGTTTTATGTGGAAATTATTATTATTATTTATTGGTAATTTTATGAAGATGTGCAATGTGTATCAAATTAATGAACAACCATTTATAAAACCATGTGCAATGCCCAATTTCATTTCATGTAAAATAAATTATAAACTTATGAAATTTTTTATTTATTGATCTTTTATTTTTGAAAGAAGAAAATTGTAAAAAAGAGAATGGTCCAGATCATCGTGCAAGAGGAAGAAGGAAAAAGTTGATCCTTTGGGCTATGATCTTTTCAAAATTAGAAGAATCCTTCTGCCAACCAATCCACATTTTGTCATCAGGACAAGACAGAGACAAAATAAATTGCTTGTCCCAAGACCATTTAGTTAACCTATAGAAATATTATTGTTCACCTCCCAGAAGCAGTAATAATCCGTGACGCTAGAGGAAGGGAGTGGCATTCGTGTCTTAAAGATTTCAAATGATTCACGTTTTTAGAGGTTCATGATTAATAAGTTGATTATGCACTACTGCGTACCCATCATTGAGCCGAAAGGGGAAGTCCAAAGCGTGACCTTCAGAAGGTGGAACGTGGGCAAGAACAGCGTATCTTACGTTTAGAGAGGAGATAGGAAAGAAATAGTGAAAAAGAATCGACTTCAAGAGGGCCAAACGGTGCAGCTTTGGACGTTTCGGATCCAGGGAAACCTGAATTTGGCCTTTGTCATTCTTCCTGACGCAATTTTCCAAATGATTAATGACGTAAATGAGAATGTTGGTGATAATTCACAAAAGAGTTTCAGAAACTGCAATTTTCCCTATCTAAGATGACGAATGAGCCTTAATTGCCTATATACATTGAGTTTCACTGTTCTTGTTTGATTTTTATTTTTCATGTTAGCTCAAGGATTCACATTCAATCTGCCATTGGTAATTTACTTTATTAAACAGCTGAAGATTGTTCGATCTGACTAATGTCCAATGGAAGTTGAAGTTGCCTGTTCGATCTAACTAATGTCCAATAGAAGTTGAGAAAGTTGCCCCACAGATTCAGTGGAGAACTCCTCCAAAAGTAAGTTTAATAAGAAATGATTGCATCATAATCTTGCATTCCTCTTTGCCAGTATGATGGTAGTGGCAGAATCAGACCCCAAGAGTTAATAGGAACAAAATACACCCCTACTATAATTTGTTTTTTTTCAATGCATAGTAAATATATACATTTGTTTTTTTGTAAGAGTCCCATTAATGTACTGTTAATGAAAAAGATTGATACGAGTGCTAAATTATACTGATTTACAATTGGGCATTTTTAAATTTTATATTTACCTACAAAACAAATTCACATTAATTTGGGCATGACACATAAACTTTAATCATATTGCACATCTCTTTCCAAAATGTTGCACATTCATTTGGCATACATTGCACATCTCTTTCCAAAATGTTGAACGTTCATTTGGCATATATTGCACATTCATTTAGTATATATTGCACATCTATTTTTAAAATGTTGCACGTCTCTATAAAATTGGAAGATAGTTTGTAAGATAATCTTTTTCACATAAATAATCCTTAAAAGGTCTCAATAGTAGTACCTGAAATTAATTAAGTTAAATTCTTCAAATTTTAATTTACGTAAAAAAATAAAATTAACATAAGATGAGCATTAATTTCACATCAACTTTAAAATACAATGCACATCTCCATAAATGTTTGGATAAATGATAATAACCACCTAATAAATTCCATATGACATTTGACTTTCATGCACTCGTTAGTCCGTTAATATTTTGTTTCACTTATTTATAGTTTTCCTTTTCAATCCCTTATTTAAAAAAATATATATATTGAAAGGAGGATTGGTTACTCATATTAATAAGTGCATAAATAAATAAATTTAAACTAAAGATGACTGACAACTACTTATATTTAGAATAATATATTTTTGGCTGTTTTCAAAGGGAATAATCATTATGAGCGGGCGCTGGTTCATTCTTTCGCGGGGCTAAAATACTCCTTCATATCTGTATCCCAAGAGACATACTCACTCACTGTGGTCGTCATCTTGATCATCACTGCAGTCTTTTGAAGAATGTGACAAAGAAGTTATGGTTATTTTGTTTATTGAATGATTGAGCCTACATTTTTTTTTTTTCTTTTCTTCTTTTAAAACACAGACTTTGGAAGGCTGAAAAATTCATTATGAACCCAAATCTAATAAATTACTTATATATATATATATATATAATATTGCCATATTAAAATTTTGGATCCCTCAAGCTATTGGGCTCTCGGCTGTCACCCAAGTTTGTCCTAGGGCTCGACCTACTCTTGAAGAGTAATAGCAACTAATGAATTAATAAAGAAAAAAAAAAAATACTAATCTAGCAACAGTACACTGATGCTCCAAATAAGAGTTAGCTAATATTTCTTCAACAACAAAGGATAACTAAATTAATTTATATCGAAGGAGTATCAATTTACTCTTGAAAAGCTAACTGCTATACTCGTTCAACAGTAAAGTGATACTCGGAATTCTTTTGAAATTGTATCAATTATTAGCTCCTCATCAACAGCAAAGTGAATTCGCATTAATAATAATAATAATAAATAGTTGTTGGATAGACGTGTGCGTGGATGACGCTGCATCATATCTATAAACTCGTTTCACCTTTACTTTTGCATATTTTGTATATATATTATGGTTTAGGAATGATAACTTGATACGTAATTAGTGGTATAAATCATTCGAAGTGTTTGTATAATTAATGTTAAAATGTAACGTACTAACTATGAACGAATTAGTATCAAAATGGTTGTAATTCATGGTGTAACATCCAAATGTCAAGAGTTCGATTATTCTTCTTTCAAAAATATCTTTGACTAGTCCAAATGGGTGAGGGTGGGTTGCCGTGGTGGATAAATCCATCTGATCTTTACCTTTTATAACTTGTTTATTTTTTCTCTCTCAAATCCGTAATTTCTTCTTCTTTTAATCCTACGATTGAATCATTTTAACCCTAAAGGGATATCATTCCATTCAGAAGAAGAAACCTAGCTACAACTCTACGTACATATTAATTTACTTACCAAAAATATAAAAATAATCCCATCGCTCGATAGAAAAGCGCTAGCTAGGCACTCAAACAAACAAACATCAAATTTTATAAAAAGAAACTCGAACAAAGCAAGTATTAGATGAGATGAAGTAAACTAAATTTGAAGGCACCAAATTAATTAATTATTAAAAGTGCACTTGTATTCTGTCGCACATGCAGCAGTAAATTAATAAATTAAGTTACAGAGTAACTTGGGAAAGTGGAATGGAACATAAAAAGATCGAGGGAGTAGAAGAAATTAACATCCTCTATGAAGCTTAATTAATTTAAACTTAATTTTTAGGGCCGCTGTCGCCGGCACCAATATCACCACGAAGTCCTTTTACAGCATCTGCTATGCCAGCTCCTACGCCAGCTATGAAACTTCTGGCGCCACCTAAGACACCTCCTCCACTTCTTCCGCCGCCGCTACTAGGTTTTCCTCCGCCGCCAACTTCTAGTTTAAGTACTCCAAGGGGATGAGCGACGGTCAGCTTTCTCGGAATGTTAACGTTTAGTTTAACTACACAAACTAAATTAATAGGATCGAGAGGTTTAATTAATCACTTACTAATGAAAATTAGGGCAACGAGAATGAGGAGCTGAACCCATCTTAATTATGATCAAGATTCAAGACTAATAAGTAAGACTTCAACCTTTTTCCCTGCGGTGCTTCTGGTCAAGACTCGACGCTACTCTACTTGGCTCATTTGAACATTTATAATATGGTAAATTACATTTATCGCTTCAAAGTTTTTCAAAACTATCAAATGTCCCATAATCATCCCCTTCAATTTATTTTGTTCTGATTTTGAGTCATAAAGAGATTAATGAATTATCATGCTAATATCTAATCAAATGTAACCGAAAATTTATTAAAACCTTATGTGATATGGCAGCCAATGCATGTGATCACCAAATTAATAAAATCGGACTACTTAGGACGTGGCCACTGTTGGGATTAACGTCTCCAATCCCGCTATTCGTCAGTGGTAAAATTCCAGAAATTACCACGGTAATAAATAAATAAATACCGTAAAGACGAAAAAAATAAATGCACCGAGATTTTACGTGGAAAACCCCTAAATAATTAGGAGTAAAAAACCACGGACCCGAGAGGGTAAAATTTCACTATAGTGTATGGAGAAATTACAATCGCTCAAATTTCCCACTCCTTAGAATATAACTCAATTCTAAGACACTCAAATTTTACCGCTCTATTTTTACCTCACATAGTGGGTGTGATCCAGAGCACCGAAAAAAAAAAAACCTCACAGAAAGAATACTACTCTCTGATTTTTTTTTTCTCTCTACAACCTTACAAAAATAATATTTTGTAAGCTTTGCTCACTGCTCTTCGTTGATGAGATGATGCAAAAATCCTTCTGCCTTCTTCTCCATTTATAGGCAAAGCCTTATGCTGAAAACTGCATAAAAAATTTCACAAAAGAAAGAATTGGTCAACAAAGGTAGCCCATTCCTTTTTCTTTTTGCCAAAAAGATACAGCAGCCGATGGTTTTGTTTGGTCAAAAATGAAGGCTTCTAGAAAAGTTTGGCTGGACTCCATCAGCCACCACATGTATATAAGCCTTACTTACATTCAATTCTTTTATACCATACTCACCGTTCTCTAAAATGTGTCACTAAAGCAAAAAACACACAAATTAATAAAATTATAAATTTTGTCCTTTTTACTCTTAATTGATATTATATTTTTGGTCTCTTCCCATTAATTGTCATACTTGTGTCTTTAATTAATCAATCTTTTCTCTTTACCTGTCAGTATGCGGGAGCATGCTCTCATTTTCCCCAATATCAATTCTCCCTCCCTTTCCGAAATTCTCTAAATCAACCTTTCTATTCTCTATTTTTGTCTGAATTTATGGATTTAATGTTGCAATATAACATGTAAAACCCATTAATTTTTTTTTTTTTTTGTAATTTTTTCAATAAAAAAATTCAATTGCTGAACTCATCCTTGTTTACTTTACGAAATCAAAAAGGCTGTAGCTACTGAGCGTCTACGGTCAAGCATGCATCCACCAACCTTAGAGACCCAAAATCACTCAATTTTTCTTCCTTCATGAAAGTGATTTTTTTTTTTTTCCCCGTTAAGATTACTTAGATTAGTATGACGAATATATTACAAGTTACTTTATCAAATGATATAATGTTGGCAATTTATATTTTCTAATTTGGGAAAGTATAGATTGTTATACTAATGTTGCAATTGTTTATAAAATAATGCTAAATATGTCTATTACTGTAGCATCAGCTAAATGAATTGACAATTTTGTTTATTGAAAAGAATATTTTAGAAAGTCACGATTTAAATACTTTTATAGATGATTTTGCATATAAAAAAACTCGAAAAAGCCATTTATATATTACTTTAGAAGCATATTTAGAGCCTCTTTTTATATATTGCCCCGAGACCTTGAGCAGGCACTCCAAAAGAACCCCTGGAGAATTAGGAGGTGATGAACTTGCCTGAAATAATTTGGAAGTGTAAAAGAAGAAGATTGAACATTGAAATAGTAGAAGTCAACTTGAGGAAAATTAATCAGATAGTAATCCACTTCACTAGGGTTTCAAAACAATTGAAAGGAGTACGTCTACTTTGCTGGTCTTGCTTTGTAATTCATGTCATACTCAAAAAGTTCATTTAATATTATTAAAAAGAATAACACAAATTATACTCTTTGAATGGAACAAAAAAAGTACTAAAAAAAAGTTCACATGACATGTGCACTTGTCATGTACATGTCACGTGCATTCTTTTCTATTAGCGCCTGCTGTTTCCGTAGACAAAATATTTAATTTCATATATCAATTTAAATATATGATTTTGACACTATGATACACGAATAGTTAAGTCATTTAGGGATCAGATCGAAGGTCTTTTCAAGAAGTTCTGAAACAGCAACTTGCCCATCTTTTCGGACAGCTACACTCTAATATAAAGCCTTTTGTTGATTGATCAGCTCCATTTATTCATATTATACAAAAAAATTATATTACAAAAAATGAATTTTGTTTTATTAAAATCTTAATTATGTAATGAAACAACCTCTCAAGTTTTTTGGCTGTATATCTTGAAAGTAAGTAAAGCATGCATGAACATAAAAGCAACATTATGAAATAACCCTATTTATTTTTGGAAACAACAGAAATACTAATAAAATAAAATTAAAAAATTATTCAAAATCGTCGAAGAACACGGCGACAAACATTCAACAATATTTTTGCGGAGTTCATGGCTCGAATATCCCTTCGGGATTTTGAATCTCATCATTGGAATTTCCGGCATTCCTATTCCCATTTCAATTTTCTTGTGAATGTTTCTATTCAAATTTTGCCAGACAGCTGCAAAATAAGCCTCAAGAGCAGCGGCACTACTCTTTCGAAACTCTCTTGATGATCGGCATCCGGTCTTGGTGCCACTGTGGGCAAATGAACGAGATTCCGACGGGAACTGGCATAAATTTCCTCAGTCCCTGTGTGCTCATTCGTCTTCTATTGTTTTATTACAGTTTCTTGTGGTTGGAGGTGGGAATGCTTCCTCTTCTTATGAGCAGTACGTACTAGTTGATGCTGGGGATATTACTTTTTTTTTCTTCTTTAAAATGTATTATCCTACAACTTCCAATACAAAAAATAAAAAAAAATTCCAAATTTATCATTGTAGCAATAAATTTGGAGAGAGAAAATTTTCATTAATCAACACAAAAACTGGTGTAACAATCACTACTACAAATTGGAGCTGTACCAACACCTCAAAAGTGATGCTTTTGGCCCTAAAAGTGTTATCTTAGGCCTAAGGTATCACTTTAAAAAGTATCTCTTAAAGTGATGTTACCTTAGGCCTAAGGTAACACTTTTTACCTTTTATACAACATTTTTCTAAAGTGTAGCAATAGGTAGCTAATGTAACGTTTTTTTCCTCCCTAATGCATTGCATTTCCTCTCCCTAATGCAACCCTTTTTCACCCTTGATGCAACGCTTTTTGGACCTGATGCAATGCCTTTTTGGGGCTGTTGCAACGCTTTTTGGGCTGATGCAACGCTTTTTGGGGCTGTTCAACGCTTTTTGGGGCTGTTGCAACGCTTTTCGCCCCAATGCAACGCTTTTTCGCCCCAATGCAACGCTTTTTAGCCCCAATACAATACTTTTATGCATCTGTAACATTTTTATACAAATATAATATTATTGCCCATATGGTATCATTTATTCAAATCCACTATAAAATTGATAATCCAAATACTCGTATTACAAAAGTATTCATAGAGTTCTATATACTATGATTACAAAAGTATTCATAGAGCACAAGACTTCAAAAAGTCAATTAAAGAATTTAAAGCGCTTCAAATCTTGAGCTTCACTTAAGAAAGCCTCACTTTTGAACCTGGAAATTTTCACAAACAAAATGAAATAGACAATTAGATTCTAATAAAAATTATAAACAATCACAATGTAAGTGCATAAGAATCCAAACTATAAACTAATGAAAGCACAAAAGTTCTCAACAATCAATGGCTAACTATAGCTTCAACAATAAAACAAGAGAAGAATGTACTGAATGTGGAAAATGATCCTCTACCATATTAACTACCATTCAGGAAATTAATAACATAACCCAATTCAAGAACATAAACTTAAACCTAAAAAACAAAGTGCTTAAGCAGTTAAAGGGATTGTTCTTGAAAGGTATATCAGCTAAGCATACTTATTACTTACCAAGACATCAATAGAAAGCTTCAGGCTCAGAACCAAAGGATGTCCATCTGGCCCAGCAATATCATTCAGCAACACATCAGGGAAAGTATCCTCAACCTAAAAGAACAATGATATGAAGATCAGTTCAAAACAGGACAAGCTTCAAGGGTACTAAAAAGACACAAACTTTTATTTTTGAATAATACTAATACTTATTTTTTTAATGCAAACCACCATTAGATACTGATTACTCAAAGTAGGCCCAATTTCTCAAAGAAGAGATTAGAGAGTGTAGCCCTAACATCCGCCTCGAAGACCAAGATGATATTCTCAATAGGATATAAGATTATATGCTTTTGCCAAAAATTTTTCATACTTATGAAAATTTTCAGTGTCAAAAAATTCCTCCGTTACAGGGGTAGAGAAAGGGGAATTGATAGTCGCTATTTTAGGAGCCTAAAATAGTTTTGAAAAGAACCAACCCTAACTAAGACCTGCTCCCTCTCAAAATAATCCAAACTGATCTTTTCCATCCAACTCTTAAATACTATATCAAAAAAAAACCAACTGCAATAATATTCCACTCTCGGTTCTCAAGTTTAGAAACTATATGGTTTATGATCAGAAAAGCTATTTACTTACACTTTTAATAATAATTAAACAGCAATTTAAATGAGTACCTATGAAAGCTAGAACAGTTTGCATGAAATTTTGTGTTGGTTCTTGGACGAGGCCAGCCAGCAAAGATTTAACTAATAGTGTTTCAGGGAATTCAATAGTGTTTCAGCAAAGAACAAGTGATGATATGTTCATAAAAAGATTAAAACCCATTGAAATACGTACTACAAGGAGAATGCATGGGAGTTGGGAACCAAGGCCCCAGCCAAGGGAAAATCAATAAGGACTAAATAAAAATTCAATACTCATGATGTCACAGCTAGCAGCAAACAACGAAACAGAACCACATAAAAGCGACATTTTTAGACTAATGCATCCAACAAATATGAAATTTGACATTATTAGGCATGATTAGAGGGTCTAATGCTGCCCTGATGTCAATGACTTGTATTCCTCACCGTAGAGCAGGTTTCAATACTTATCATCCATTTATCTACCAGATTCTTCTCTAACTCTCCCCTTACATTTTGAAAACAAAAGGAACAAACAAACAACACACGCACACACACAAAAAATTAGGCTACTGAAAAAACTCAGTTACCTCGAGTCATACTAGAGATATGCGGCAAGGAAAACTGCACTGCCAGATAGAGGTACCTGAAACAAAAAGAGAGACCAACATGTCAAAACTTTAGTAAAATGAGTATAAACAAACACACAGTAGCAATAAAATGTCCTTACACATGAAATAAGATCAGAGACAGCTAGCTTGACATTTCAATATAATCCTAGCATGAAAGGATCATGAAGATGTCATCAAGTGTCACCCACTGGAAGCAAGAAGATGAAATAGGTGATAAATTATGCTGCCAATATGAAAAGAGCTTACATGGAAAGTAGGGCCAGAAGCAGTTGACTCAACTTCATCATACTTGACCTCTTTACTTTCATGATGCAAAGTTCTTTGTAGAGAGTCGGGTAATGTTGAAAAGAAGCTCCGTTGAACTAGAATAGCTTGCGAAAGCTGCATACATTTTAACAAAATCTGATAGATTTAGAAATTTCACCATAATGTTGAGACAATTTTGAGATGAACACTCCACTCACAGGTGAAGCACAAAGGCCATGAAAAGAGCTTAAAGATAAACTAAATGGGACAAAATGACTAGGATGAACCAGTTACCAATCAGAGTTCTAAAAGCTACTACACATGGCCATAACAAACTATTGACAAGCTTAGCTAAGCAAAGAATGCAAATAAGGACTTTCAGAGACAAAACTTACAAAAACAGAAACCACAAAACTCAACCACAGTGACAACACAACCAATAGTTTTCATTTAGACAAACAAATAATGAGAAATAAATTGTGTAGTATGTAAAAGGTAAAGTATGTTTGGATGTATGTACCTCTTTAAACTGTTTATTTCTGGATAGTTCCACAGACACATTGTAAAGTGAAGCAAAGAGATGCTTAAGCGTGCTATACTTTGCTGCATAAACGTGCGGATCACCTCATCAGGCCTTGCCCCTGCCCAGACCCCCTTGCAAATTCACAATGGAAACCCTTTACATCTACAACTGTTTCTTTGTCACACAAGAACCACATTTACATTAAATTCAGAAGGTAAATAAATGCAGATGTCCTTTATCCCATAAAAACCTCATTTCATTGAACTCTGAAGGTAACTAAATGCATAAAACATTGTTTCCTCCTTGAACTTGAAATACCAAATAAAAAAAATACTATTACAATCAAACTTCATCAGTCAACATATCTACAACGATTGATAGGCTAGGTTCTTATTTTTTCTCTTTCAAATGAGCTGTAGAGATAAATGACAACAAGAGATGAATGTAGGCAAGAAAGTAAATTTGAAAGTAAACGATAGCACTAAATTTAATTCGTATACAGCGCTCCCATAGTAAAATAGATACTAGCAAACAACCAGCTCACAACCAACCCAAAATTAGCAAAGAATTTAACAACTCAAAGAAAAGTTAACAATGACTTATAGAAAGGGAATCTATGTGTTGTGTCTAGCAAACTTTTCTTGCTTTTAAAACTCAAGGGACTCACAGATGAAGAGTCGAATGATAGATCCCTTCAACACCCTAGCAAACAACTACCACTGGTGGGTAAAGCAGTGGCTCACTTTTTTGTGCAAACATGTTGAGATGAAAAAGCACTTTAAATACTCTTTCAAAGAAACCACACAAAATAACTACAGCAGCAACAGCTGCAGTATCTGAATTTTGACTGTAACTTCTCTTCGGTAAATAGTTTCAGGATTTGAGTTAAACCAAAAACAAAGGGTAAGTTCTCCCGAAATTCAATCATTCATTGATTCAATAGAAGATAATATACAATAACAACTAAGATTATCTTTGGAAATACATGTAAAAAAATGACTCAATTTGGTTATATTAAACAAGAAGCTAGAATGCAGTGAACTACTACAACCAAAGAACATAACTAATGATTTAAAAATAAAAGAATATCCTTGGAGCTAATGAGCAGTAGCTTAATTGTGTCAAATTCACCCTCTTAATTAATCTGCACTATGACATTAGCAATTAACTGGGCCTGCATTTAAACATAAAGCCATAACATGAACCAGTACTACTTCATCCAATAGCTCTGCTTCCTTGCAACATTTTGCACCATTTACAAACCTGATTGATTAATACTTATACATATTCCTTGACCAAATCATTTACCTTTTACAAACCCTAAGTGACACCCAAAATTAAGTATTTTTTTTTACAGCATTAAATCAGTCAACATTCAATCTTAGCACAAACCAATAGAACAATTGCCACTACAAATTAAAATTCTCGGCAATGAAATCAACAAATCAAGAGCTTAAAAACTTATGTGTCAAGAAGTAAAAGACCACCACACCATTCGAAGCTTTGCTAAACTGCTGTGTACTGTCTTTCATTTTGTTGGGCTGTGGGAGGCGAACGACCGCGCTGTTGGTGGCGGAAGACAGTGCTGCGGAGAAGTGTGGTCAGCAGAAATTTGGGAGAGAATATATTGGGGGCTTAAGGGGGGAAATGTTTTAGCCGAGCAGGAGAAGGAGCTCGACAAATCTCGCCGCTAGCACGATGGAGCAATTTCTCAGTGCTACACCCTTCCTTGAAGCAGCTTGTTGAGCACCTGATTTTACAGTTAATCTCCGTTTGGTTTCCTGGTTCCCTCTCCTCGGTGTGGTCTTTGTCTCTTTCTCTTTCTCTTTCCCTTTGATTCTGGTCTATTAAAGGGGATCTTTTTGGGGGTAAGATCCATTAAATGGCAAAGAAACCTCGGAGATCCAAAGCACAAACCTAAAACAAGGAGAAGCATTATAAAAGGGAAGGACATAAGAACTCAATTATTTGAGGACAAGTTGCTAAGTCATACCAGTCAACTCAGTGATTTCCCTGACTACTTAAAAATTGACCATTTCAGTAAACATGAGTAAAACCACAGAGCAAAGAACAATAGACATAGGACCAAATATGCATCTTCACCTAACAATTTCAATACAGAAAAGAGAAAATGCACTATATCTAAGCAGATTTTAAAAAAAATTTGCCATAAAACTTGATATGGAAAACAGTGCTTACATTTATAGTTTAACAATGACAAAGATTTAACTAAAGATGAATGGAAAATTACCCATCATACATCAAAGGACATAGTGAAGGGTACATGATGCAACATCCTCTCATAGAGGTAAATGAACGTCAAATTCTCAAAACTGCTTACTGAAGCACACATTTCCAACTTTCAAAGGTATAAAAAATAGTCAAATTTGACAAAAAACTTAAGATAAGACACTAATGTTTCCACATCGAAATCAGACACATACAAATGGAGCTGTGATAATCACTAAGGACATCTAGAGAAAGGCTTAAAACTAACAGGAATAGTGAAATAACTAGACACCAGCAGAAAGAGTCGAAATATTCTATATATATCCCTGTCTTGCACAATCTAGCCTCTTCAATGATTGAAGACAAATTTCAAGTAAAATAAAATAAAATGAGAATGAAAAAAAAATGATGTTCCTACCATTCCATAAGATTAGGTCTGAAAAATGCAGGCAATACAAAAAATTTGTTAGAAACTAACCTAAACTACTAAATTATCAGTAAAGTCAACCACTAGCCAACAATTTTCCAGAAAAGAAATTAATTTAACCTCAAATTAAATTGTTGTTGAGGTGGAGTGTGCCTCCTCAATCTAAGCCCTAGATTACAGAGGAAATTGAGATGCAGGCAGCAGGGTGATGCCGGAAAGTTGCCGTAGAGGTGGAGTGGAGTACTGGCCAGAAGCTAAGGGAGTCAATTCTCGCGAAGCCAAGAACATGCACGTAGAATAAAGTCGCACGCTGATGCCATCGATAGCAATGTCGAGACTAATTGCTTTGCCGAGCAGGAGGTGACCGAAATCGAGAAATCACCGAGGAAAGCTGATAAAAAGGTTCACCATATCACCTTATCGATGCCCTAGCAACCAAAGGTTGAGCGCTGGCGGTGAGTGGATGAGGAGCAGGCGGTAATTTGAGGAGGGCTGACGAGGAGAGGAGGAAGAGAAAGAAATCAATGGTTTAGGTCATAATTAATTTGGGGTAGAGGAAGATGAGGAAACATGGGTTAAAACTTATAAGAAGAAACCGATAATTTTTTTTTTCCAATTTTACCCGTGACCAATTCAGCCTAAACCCTAAACTCTAAACTCTACCCCTAATCCCCAAACTCTAAAACCTACATTTTATAAAGTGTTGTAGTAGGCTAAAAAAGGGTTGCAGTAGTCTAACAAAAAAGTGATGCACTAGCTCAAAAAAAAGGTTGCAATAGCCTTTAAAAAAAAAGTGTTGCACTAGCCTCAAAAAAATGTTGCCTTAGCTTTCCAGCAAATGCATCATTTTGTAAAAGTGTAGCATATTGTAAAAAGATGTTGCATTAGACTTCTATAGTTACACTTAAGTATGGTGATGCATTTTTGTTTAAAATTTTGTTCTATTGTAACATTTTAAAAAATGTAACCTACAAAGTGATACTATAGGCTCAAATTGTAGTAGTGAATTAATTGAGAGAGGAAAGACAGTACACATTAGTTTAGAGTAAACATATGACAATTCAGTGTTTTCATTAATTTGTATGAATTCTTTCCGAAACTACTCTGATCTTTAGAGAACAGTGGGAGTAGCTATATATCGTTAAAACGAAATCAAGTTTTAAGTTAAGAAAAATTTATTTTTGTATTCCTTTCTTCCCTCTACTAGTCTGCTGCGTCTACCTCTAGGGACAAAGAATGGAAAGGTTAAAATGATACATTTTAGTAGTAATTAAGGTTCAATATCTTCAGTAGTACTCCTCCACGATGATTCCTTTCTTCGTTAATTATTTTTAAGTAAATGTTCAACGTTATCCTAAAATATGTTTGAAATACTTGTCCCAAACAGGGCCTAGCTAAGCCTTAGGCGTTTGTTAAAATTTTATTTTTATAATTTCTTGATCAATGTGATATCTTTTCAGCTTTTCCTGTTTTTCAATTATATATCTTTTGCACACTGCATGCACAATAATTTCTTGCTGATTTCTGCAGTTCATCGTTGTTCAACCTACGTTTGTTCATCAAATTATTAATTTTTTTTTCTTCTGAAAAAATGCGAAATAATGGACTTACTAATTTATACATACTAGGAAACGAAAACGGACTGGAACTCATGATGAGAATGTTGAATTTAGGGAAGCTAAGATGTTTTCAGTGTTTGAACCAGAAGTTCTGAAACAGCAACCTTTTCTAGATCAGACTGCCCAATTTTTGCCCCGCTGCACAGTAAAAATGGCTTTTAATTTGTCGATTCAGCTCCAATTATTCAGACACTGGAGCTTCGTATGTATTGTTGTTCATCAAGATAGCCATGAGTTCCATTCGTTACTTTTCTCTTTACTAGAGCGATATTTGAACCAATCTAAGGTTTCAAAGGAAAGAATATATATATATAGCCTGCAAGCGGGGTCATCTCAGTACTTGTCTTCAATAAGATCTAGAGCCTGTTCTTTTTGTTTCGTTTTGAAAACGATTTTGGTTTCAACAGTAAATTTAATATATTTTAATCATATTCCATCATTTCCAATACAACTTTTTACTATTCAGCATCTACTTTTTACATTTCAATACACTTTTTACATTATAAAACTATTTTCCAAAACTTGTTTTCAAACTTAGTTTGAAACCAAAGATAAAGAACAGGCCCCTAAACATTTAGAAAAAACAGAGGAATGGTTCCATAATTTCAATAGCTAAAGCACAGAAGATTTAAAGACACCAAAAATTTAAAAATGATTTAGATCGAATTGGGTTGCAAGACTTTAGATTCGATCTACACATTAAAAACTTTTTGGAACTTCCATGTTTTAAATACTCAAATAACAGAAAATTATAAAATGGTTTAGATGGAATCGGACTACAGGCTTCTCGATTCAATATCTAAGTCATTTCTAAAACAATAATATAATTCCACAGCCAGATCCGAAACACAAAAACATAAAAATACTAAGCATTGTACTAAACAAAACCAAAAAAGAAAATTTTGATTATTACCTACAAAAATGGTTGAAATTGCCCATTTTCTCGTACAAACCAAAGACATGACATTTTCTTCTCCATTGAACCTAACTAGAACATAAAACAATATAGTGTCAAAAAATGCGCCGGAAAAAGTAGATAACCGAATAGAAATTCTTTTTTTTACCACTACCGATGATGAATGTGAGTTTCTCCAAGCTAAAATGGATTTGAACGGGGACGGGGATGATCGATCGAGTCTCGTCTCAGCTAATAACAGTGAAAAAATTAGGGTTGAGTTCTATATGCAAAACGTGAACCAGCTAGCCCTAAAAATATAAGCTAAGTTCTGATTCTTCATATTCGCGCTCGTTTTTCGAGAATTTTTAACACCAATTATTAATGAAACCGGTGTTAAAATTTATCTTTCACACCGGTTATCTATTCAACCGGTGTTAAGTTTTATCATTAACACCGGTAGGTAGCTTACCAATATCAATGATCCGTGTTCTAAAAGTTAACACCGGTTTTCAGCATAACCGGTGTTGAAGACCCGTTTTGTGGTAGTGTTACCTACACAAAGTCTCAAATTTTAGGGGCAAATGTCCATTTTAGCCCCTAACGTTATTTGGGGCCAAAGAAGCCCCCGATGTTATATGTTGTATCCAAATAAGCCCCTAACATTATCTCTTATGTCAAAATACACCCTCAGAGTCTACGAAATTGGGTCAAATTAGCCCCTCTCTATTACTCTGCATTTATACGTGCAGGGGTTAAATTGGGCCTAATTTAAGGTTAAATTGGCCCTAATTTAAAATGCCGGAAGCTTATTTGGACCCAAAATAACGTTAGAGGCTTATTTGACCATTGGATAAAATATTATGAGCTAAAATGAACCTTTGCCCCAAATTTCAGCCAAACTTTCTCACTTCGTTCGATACCGCCTTTGACACCAAAATGGTATTAGCATAACTTTGAATTTTCAGCACATACCAACTAGCTAATTCTAATATTTGGCCCTTCAAAATGCTATTAGCGTAGGTGAATGAGGGGATTTGTGAAGGTCCTCAGACGGAGCCCTAATTTTCGACTACCATTTGGGGCTCAAACTAATTAATCCACAAAAACAAAGATTATTAGGCCTCATTTGGCATAATATTGGGTTCAAACATTAATTTAGATTGTGATTTTAAAATATTAAAATTACATTTGGAATGTAAAAATGTGATACTGTTATTTTTTGTTGAACTGTTAAGTTACAAAATTGCAGTGGCAGCTAGGATTAACTAGCAATATTATTACATTTACTTTGTAGTAAAAACTAGGAAGACTTGTTCTTAATTACTTGTTCTTATCCTTTAGTTAGATTAACCACCATGTAGAGGGTGTTTGTTCCTTTATTTTATCGGAGGGAGTCTACTTCCGTTGAAGCTACATGCATAGAGATGCATCCACTCATCCATAGGAGGATAGGAATGAAATATATCAATTATATCTTTCTCCCTTTGTTGTTTCGATCCCTCTCTTTTTCTGTTTTTTTCTCTTAAGTTCGTGAGGTTAATTATAACCTTAAAAAGTGGTATCAGAGATGTTTTCCATCATGAATTATTGAACACTCTGATACATGCTCTTCCTCTTTATTAAACCTCATTTTCGCAGTCCAAAAATTGGACATACCATGGATACTTTGTTTACCAAGTTTTAGCCCAACATGACTCCAAATTCGAAAAAATCCGCACTACTCTACGGATGGTGGAATCAACCTTGTAGGCTTTGCAAGTCAACAACACTTTAGACATCAATCCCCTCATGTCCTCCATCGTGACTACTCACCATCCCCCCCACTCCCCAGTATCAATCCCAACCGCACCTAAATTAAAGTCACATTCGACCTCTAGCATTCTTGGGCATCCAATGGTTAATCGTGACAGCCCGTCCATCTCAACGGCGGAAATTCTTGGACCGCCACCAGCCCCTCGTGGGAATCCCATGTTAGTTGTCCCCTCCTTCTGGCGAATCACCACCCAAGGGACTCCCGATCACTGTGAGCATGCCTTAGGATTCTGCTACGTCTCAGGACATCGGGGCCAACGACCACAGTTCTTCGTGATCAAAGATTGTTGTGCATCGAGCAACGACATGGATGAACACACGAACTTTCCCCCTAATTGTCGTGAATCGGACTGAACACTGCCATCAAAGCCTAGCCAACATGAATTTTACAAACAAGACTCTCTAAGAGGGGTGAAATGATATGGTTATTTTTTGGTGAATTGTTAAGTTACTAAATTACTATAATTGTGAGGCCCCGAAAAATAAGGAGATATTGTGCCTAGTATTATTGTTAAGTTATTTTTAATTTTGGGTTCAAGAGAGCGTTTATTAAAATTTTAGGGGTTAAAATTTAATTAAGGAGGGTTAATAAATAAGCAGAAAATATATATATATATATAAAAAAATACAAATAAATAAATAAAATAAAATAAAATAAAAAGAAGGAGAACGCATCAGCGTTAACTCCAGCGCCGCAAGAGTCCTAAGGCTAGTAGGAGATGATTTGTTTCTGGAGGGATAAGGATAGCTGAGAATCCGGAAGGGATAATTATGCAGAGAATACTCCGTGGGTTGTGATTTTCATGAACCCATGTTATAAATCGCACGAACGCATCGCTCCCAATTATCTCGATCACATCGTAAACTACATCGATCACCCATTATAGCCGCCGTAACTTGGCTGCTTAGTTGCAGACCGAAAGGAACCAAGAACTCGTGAGGAAGAAGAGGGAAGACAACTTTGGAGAAGGAAAAGGTAATCCCCTAGTTTCATCGTTTTGGTTGAGGTCGTAAACGTCAAGAAATCGTTTAGTCTATCAACTAATTGAGTTGTGTTGCAGACGAAATTGATAACGAGTATTTTTCGCGTTCGGACGGGCTGTGCGTACCCAAATCCAAAACGAAACTGTTCATCGTGATCGCGCCAGGAGGGAAGGAAATCGCATCAGAAGAAGGGAGAATCATCGTACCGTATCGTAAGAGAAGGTAACACTTTTATCCTGATCGTATCGTTTACGGTGGTACGACCACTAAAAGGATTCCTTTAGTTGATTAACTAATCGATTAGAGCGTGTGTCCTACGGATCATCTTACTACAGCCATTCGTGGTCGGAACGTGCGACGTAAACGAAGGGAGCGAGGGCCTAGAGAAGCTGTTCTCGCTGCTAACATAGGTAATGATGGACTCTAAATCGTGTAGACGTAATCTTAGTTATGAAACCATAGTACAGTGGAAGCGCGAATGTATAGTTAAGAGGCGTTCATCCAGTCGGGCCTTTCAGTTGCATATAGTTGAGATAGATGAGTATATGCATATGTGGCATGTGTAGAAATGTATATTTACATGGGATTAAGATTGGCACGTAGTCAGATCTATTGATGGGTTATATATATATGTATATATGTAGATATGTATGTATATATATATATATATAGGTAGCATATATATATATATATATATATACACAACCAGGTCATACGTATATAGATTAATTACATGCATGTATTGGCTTCGGTTGCGGGTTAGAGAAGCAAAGGATTGATTAGATCACTGGACAGTGAGTACAAAATATATATATATAGTAATAATAAATAAATAAATAAATAATATATATATATATATATATAGATATCTATATATATATAGGATTAAGAGTTGTCTGCAGAAACATATATACATATGCATATATATATAGTAATACTGATATATAGTAATACGGAGGAAAGGATCATGCATGCATGCACTGTGAGCCAAAGTATAACTCATATATATGGAAAGGGGTTGTATCCATTGTGGATATAAGAACCTGTTGCAAGCCATACTTTCACATGCATGTGGATTCGGGTTTGTGTTCTAGTGTGGAGAAAAAAGTTAAAATATTGATATGGGCCACTAGTTAATGATTAAATTAATCATGTACGTATACCTACATGTCGTAGGTAGGCTATGGGTCCTGAATATGTAATATATATATTATCATGACACGTGTAGACAGAGCGAGTCCAAGTGTGAGGTTATTTATCTAATTTTGGAAAGCGGTGTTTGTACGTATAGACAGACCGAGAAGGTATAAACTAGAATTTAATGAAGGCCGTTTTAATATAATTTGCAGGCTACACTGGAGAGGGGGTCTGACAAGGGAAATTACTAAAGGTGAGAATTTCTCGCTATTTTCACTGCTTTCAAGTACACATAGTATGTATATAAATATATATAGATTGGGATTGACCCGGTCACTGAGATTTCAAACTTAAAATGTTTTCTGTCACTGAGATTTCAAACTTAAAATGTTTTCTGTCACTGAGATTTCAAACTTAAAATGTTTTCTATCACTGAGATTTTTAAATATAAAGATTTCCTTTTTACTGAGACTTTGAAATTTAAATGTTTTGTTTACTGTTTCTCAAAATTCTCATGCATATTTACTATTTACTGTTCGGTTTGTGTTTTGGCTTTTTGAGTGTTTGCGTGATCGGGGCCGTACTTTATCGCCCGGTCACTTTTACTGGAATTGCTGTGTTACTGTATTTACTGTGCATGCTATTACTGGTCACTGGAGGCGTACTTTATCGCTCCAGTGACATTGGGATCCCAAACCCCGGTGGTTTAAACCGGCGAGGTCGGCGTTGGGCCTGATCGCTTGGTTAGACTCCGTGGGTACTGCAGGTTATCTCGACATATACCATTACTGTGCCGGCTTACTGATATACTGTTAATGGTGTGGATTTGGCAATTGAGAGTGTCTGCCGGGGACCCTGTCCTATGGCCATAAAGGACACCCCGGACAGCCTCACCTGTATCCTTTCTACTATGCTTGTTTACTGAACTGTTGCGTTAAGTTACTGGTTGCTTTGCTTTGCAAATTAAAGATTTTTTGACAAATCGGTGTTTTGAACGAAAGCTTTGCGTAACTGATTTGCAACACTTTGAGAATTCTCACTGGGCTTTCTAGCTCACAAAACAAAAATATTATTTTCTAGGTGGGTTAAGCGAAGCAGATCTTCACCCTTAGCAGAAGAGTCTCAGGCAGAGGAGTCTCGTACGTCGTCATTCACGAGTAGGGCTACAGTGGCGATTGGAATAATTAGGAAATACACTTTATTTATTTTCGCTAACATTTATCCGATATTTACTTCCGTTTGAACTCAGTAATGTAGTGATTCCCAGTGGGGCATTACTGACAATTTTTACCTCTATTCGAGTTATTTATGAAACGTCATTCAGCGACAAAAATTTATTTTACTGTTACTGTGGGCGGGAGCCCTGATGATGCCTAGTCGATCACCCTTAGGAATGGCTCCTAAAGGGGGGTCGGGGTGGGGTGTCACAATAATAGCTAGGATTAAGTAGCAATACTATTACGTTTATTTTTTAGTAAAAACTAGGAAGACTTGTTCTTATCCTTTAGTTAGATTAACCACAATGTAGTGGGTGTTTGTTCCTTTATTTTAGCTGAGGGAGTATACTTCCGTGGAAGCTACATGCATAAATATGCATCGATCGACTCATGCATAGGAGGATACGAATGAAATATATCAATTATCACTTTCTCCCTTTGTTGTTTCGATCCCTCTCTTTTTCTGTTTTCTTCTTTTAAGTTCGTGAGGTTAATTATAACCTTAACAAAATATATATTGGAAATGTAAAAATGTTTATTAAAAATGTAAAAAAAATTATTGGCAATGATGAAAAATTATTCTAAAATACAAAATGATATTCAAACATTGGTTTCACTACTACAAAAAGGGCTTTCAATGGCGGTTTTTAACGACGGTTTTTGGCCTTTTTCAACCGCCATCTATCTGGCAGCCGTAGAAAGTTAGCGGACTTTCTACGGCGGTTTGAAACCGCAGTAGAAAGTCACCACTTTTTACGGAGGTTTAACAATTAACCGCCGTAGAAAGTAACCACTTTCTACGGCGGTTTAAAACTAAACCGCCGTAGAAAGTAGCAGGGAAGAACCGCCGTAGAAAGTGGTGACTTTCTACGGCGGTTTAGTTCTAAACCGCCGTAGAAAGTGGTCACTTTCTATGGCGGTTCAAGTAAAAACCGCCGTAGAAAGTCACCACGTTCTACGGCAGTTTAGTTCTAAACCGCCGTAGAAAGTGGCCACTTTTTCAGACCCAAACCGCGATAGAAAGTGAAAATTAATCTGGTTTAAAGCAAAACCTATTGCTACAAGTTTAAATTTAATACAAATATCACCAAGATACAAATTGAAATCGCTATTATATTACAGGGGCATAGCCAAAAATATTTGTACAACTATAATATCAACAAGTTTCATTAGTATCCATCAACTACGGCTAATGCTCCACAATATAACTAGCGCATATTTTTCTCATAGCATCTATATCCACATTGTTTAATGGAGTACGGTCGAGCTTGAAGTACTGCAACAGAGTATAAATTCAAAAGTAATTGAGTAGCAAAATGAAATACAGTCAAGTAAGTTATGAGAAATCAAATACCTTTTCGAGTGCCAATGTGTCGGATTTCATTGCGATTTGGTACATGTAGTGCATGACATAGTAGCCACACTCCCAGTTAGACATTTTCTTTTTATGCTAATGAATATTAGTATACGAGTTAGAAGATCATACAATTGTATACAACACATCGTTGAATAAAAAATTCAATAAGAACCAAATTTACCTTAACTACTATCCATTCAGGTTGCATACGCACATTTCTGGGCAATCCTAAGAAAGCTTGATAATTAAACATCACCCTATAAAAATGAAAGCGGAATGAAAATAATTAGCAACATATGTATATATGATTGGCATTAGAACTTATATGCATTATAACATTAGTTAATATATATAACTCACTCGTTTATAAGTATTACTGCCTCCTCTTTTTGTGGGTTTTGTAAAGAATCAAACCAGTACGCAACCTTTTCAATTGGTCTAATGGCTATAAGCATCCAATGTTCACTGCAAACCAAAATTTTAATGACCTCAGATCTTTAAATCAGTGTTTCTTAAAAATTAGAGAAACGCTTACAGTGTTTACCCCTGAAGATACGGCACCAGATAAATTTCTTTATTCCGATCCTTCAAGTTTCGTGCAATGTAGTGTACCCTATCTTCATATGTGTTTCCTAGTGCCGTGACATGATCAGCTGAGAGAAACCCTATCCCCTTCCGGTCATTCCTTTCAACCAAATCATGTAAAGCTCTAGAGAATTTACATTATCATGCATCATTGGTTAGTCTAGGCACATGGAATGCATACTATATATAACAATAATCTGAAATAGGTTATAAAATTAAGTGGAAACTCACTTGGTGAACAATTGCATCAAACAGTTTGTGACCATGCTTTCTCTTGACAATAATTCACCGACATCCATTCGATCCATCGAAATAGGATGATCCACACCTATGATATCTCTTGTCATTTGAAACAAGAAGCCATTGAAGTTCGAATCTTTCTCCATTCGGAGTTGTAACTCGTGCAGTGGATCAGATGTCGAAGAGGATGCCATTTCATTTGGAACCGTCGAAGAAGATTTTATATCATCCATAGAATTCAAATGACCTTTTTTTTTTTTAAACATTTATCCACCTAACAACATTTGAAATAACATTAAATATACAAAACGGTATTAAGTAATTCACAAATAAATGTAAGAATATACATGTGTTACTGGATCCACAATAAGTTCAATCAAATGTATAGGCCATTCCACGAAAAAGGATCGGGACATTCCTACAGTTGAAGCCTCTTCCTCAGGAAATGGTAGCGGGGCGAAGTCATCATATGAAATTTTAATTGTAACCCTCGCGCAACATTTCCTTACCTCGTGGCCGTGGTGCTTTCTCTGCTTATAAACATTTCCCTTGGCCACAAGCTTACATCGCTTACATGTATCCTCAGAGATGAACAGATGACATTCACACCCGTCCTGAGATAATAGGCAAGCGAATGAACATTACTCAACTATTTTTACTAACTTCAAAAACCAAGTGTAATCATGAAAAGCAATTAATATCAAGCTTCTTTAGAAGTGACAATATGAAAGAAATTATACAAACAAATATGAAAGACATAAATGTACTTTAAGTACCTTGTATTCGCCAAAAGAACTCACATCTTCCAAGTTTGTTGCAATAGGGCTATTCTGAACCTCAGAGGCTTTGATCGGGTCCATAGATGAAACAGGTATCATATGTAACTCAGGCAAACTTGTAGGGATAAGAGGACAAAAATTTTGCCTACGAGGTTCTTTAGGGTGTAGCGTCGGACTCACAGGGGAAACATTGCTACCATGGACCTCAAACATCTCTGGGATCATTCCGGAGGTTTCTGGGTTCAAGCTCTAAGCTTTGGCACTATTGAGGACAGTGGCTCTTATTGTATCATAGTCAGTCCCCATCTTACCACATATAAACCCAACCATCATCTTAAGATGTGTTTGACATTCATCGAGCTGGGCAGTGGTTTTCTGAAGCTTTCTTTTAGTTAAATCTAGTTCATCTTTAAGCGACGGCCTTGTTTTCAGGAAAACCTCTGTGATACGTGCCCTGGTAGAATGGCCGCGAACACGACCGGGGTGATCGGTCTTTCCCGTTGCCTTGACAAGAATGTCATTCCTACCCTCTGCAACTTTCTCCCCTTGGGACTCGCGGAAACATAGATTTTCCTAAACGTTTTGCCAAAAATATGAAATGTAAATAGATCAATTATATATAGTTTTAATTATATGAGTAGTTTTAATTATATGAGTAGCTTAAAGAACTGAAACATAAGAAAATGTATGGTGCAAACTTACAATTTCAATTCCAACACGGCCAATCTCTGGCGTGAAGTATTCCCCTTTTTTGTTTGTGTGAGCCTGTCTCTAAAGTAGATGCCGGCCTCGCCCTGCATAAGATTCTTTCCCTTCTTCTTCGGACGGACCGTCCTCTAAAGGCTTCTTCCCATTTGCAATCAAAGCCTCTTCATGCAAATTCTTCTTTAGCAGTCGGTATCCACCGCGAGATAAATTATGGTAAAAAGAATTTAAAGTGGCAGTCTTTTGCTCTTTTTCACGAATTGCCTAGAGAAAAATACAATCAAAAGTGATTATCCATAAACTGAGCAGTTTCAAATATCCAAAAACAAGAAGGAAATGAATTTCAAAAACCCACCTGCCATTCTTCTGTTTCGCGGCCAGCCTTGAACTTAATCCATGTCTCTCTAGGGAGATATTTATATTCAAGGCATGGGTCCTCACCCTACAAGTCACCATTTACATATCGACCTAAAAAGGATTTCCAATCTTTTCAACGTTTACCGGCATAAGAAATCCACTTGGTTTCGAGTTCTTCGGTTGATTCAAAAACAAATAATGCCTACAGTAAACAATAGAAGTTCAAATTTAGATAAATTTGGGTTCATTTGTATGAATGGGTAAACAAACAATGCATTATAATTTTGTAGAATACCTGTATTTCCATCCACACTCTCTTCTTGATCTCGTTGGGAACTTTGGGCCATGATACATATTCCATAATGTCCACTTTGCTCCGGGCCGTGAATTCTACGAATGTAATCCACTTCGTATGATCATTTTTAGGCTCATTTTTTGAATCAAACGAAATCTTAAGAGTTTTCCCCTTCATACGCATTTCCAAAAGATCGTTGCAATTTGTAGGCCCTCTACCTCTTTTAGCTCTAGTATAAGACCCATCTCCGTTGCTCTTTCCCTCATCACCATGGTCCTCATTGTGTTTTCTTTTTCGGGCCATTAGCTTACCTTAAACTTCATGTGCATACAAAGAGAATACAAGATAACACATTTGCATTTACAGAAAAGCTTTAATTTCAAAAGCCGCGCGCCATTGAACACTTTAAACCAAAGGAGACAAAAAACAAGAATGCTTGTAATGTTTAAATTTAAAAGGCAATGTACATTTCGCAACTTCACTCCTAAAAAATACTCTCCTTCCCTAAAACAAGAGAAATACTTTGTGCTTTTGCAATACAGAAGCTTTGCATTGATGCAAAGATAGCCTCACTTTCAATATATTAGTTGCATTCATGACATTAAACCAAGGGAGGAACACACCTTCAGCTCAACCACAAAGCATTACCCTCTTTTCCACTAAAGAAGAAACACTAAATCGCAAAAGGTAAAAGATTTAAGGAGAAGTGATATTTCAAACTCTACATTTATGAAAAAAATCCCCCTCATCAAGGAGAACGACTCACAAAGCATATTTCACGCATTTCAAACAAAGATAAGGGAAAGCAAAGAGGAGATAGTGATATTTGCAATACACAAGTCCCATTATCCAAATTAAACCAAAAGAGCCCCAAAAAAGTGGACTTATAAAGGGTACCATTGATAAAGTACTTCACATTTCACAACCAACAACTAATGAGAACAATCATTAATTTCTACTAAAGGAAAAAACCAAAATTTAGTGAGGAAGGTAAAAGCTTAAAGGAGGAGTACTTCACTCCTAAAAAATACTCTCCTTCCCTAAAGAAAGAGAAGCAACACTCAAAAGGTACTTTGTGCTTGTGATATAAAAATGCTTTACATTGATGCAAAGATAGCTTTACTTTCAATATATAAGGGGCATTCAAGACATTGAAACAAGGATCCCCAAAGAAGGAACCCTATAAAGCTGAAATTCCACATAGTGGACTCAACAACAAAGCATTTTCCTCATTATCACTAAAGGAGGAACACTAAATCGACTAAGAACCAAAATCAAACACCAATGTTCTCAAATTAATCAAGCAAAACCGAAATCAACATTTGTGTTTCTCATCTTAGTGAAGGAAACCCGAATTGAAAGGGTACTTAATTGAAATCCCAATCAAACACCTAGGTTCTCAACTTATGTAGGACAAAACACGAAATTCAACAACCAAACCAATGCAACCAACAATCAATAAATCCCAAAGCATTCCAATCATTCATCATAAAAATCAAACCCGAAATCAACATTATATTGTGCACAAAAACCCTAGTGCAATCGGAAGCAATTACAAAATGGAAGGTAACATTGCACAAGTTTTAAAATGCAAGCATAGAAGTTGGATAAACCTTATGTTTGCACTCCTACATCCAAGGCCGAAAATATTGGAGTGGGAAAATGGAAGAAATGTTGGCCGGGGTGAAGCCACACACAAAGATCGGACCTTGGTCCTCGACGTACGATCAGCACGCCAATCAGCCGTCAGGAAGTGCGGGAAATGGGTGGAGCTCGCCGGGTTGCGCCGGCAACGGGTCCCGGGAGCGAAGAAACCGAACCGGGGCTGGAGAAGGGAAAGGGAAACAGGGGAGAAGCAGGGGAGAAGAAGGGGAAAAGAATAAGGGAAAGGCCAGATGTCTAAGTTCAAATATTTTGAACTTAGACCGGCTGGTTGGTTCAACGGCGGTTCAACCGCGAACCGCCGTTGAACCAACTTTCTACGGCGGTTCATTGTGAAACCGCCGTAGAAAGGTTACTTTCAACGGCAGTTCAACCGCGAACCGCCGTAGAAAGTTGTTTCAACGGCGGTTCGCGGTTGAACCGCCGTTGAATGTTCTCTTCTATTGGTTTTTCGTGAACCGGCGTAGAAGAGGGGAAAAAAATTGGAGCCAATTCCCGCGCGGGCATATTTTGATATTAAATTTTTTTTTTCCATTTTCATAAACTAACCCCACAATTTTGTAAATATAATATTACATACCCAATTTACATTATATTTATTAATTATGTACAGAAGCTCGACTTTTATGAACCATTTAATAATTAAATTTAAATTTTCCTTGAACCATTTGCATTTAAATTTCACGTGCTATTACACAATAATTATAGGTGAAAGATAAAAATTAATAAATTTCGTAAATTTACATGTAAGCGTCGATAAAGTAATAAGCTTCATTATCTTCCCTAAATTTTCTACGTTTTCGACTTGGGCGAACGGGATAAAATAATCAAATCGATAAATGCATTAGGTACGTAGTATAAGAAAAATTAATGCTTAAGTGGCCGATAAAAAAAAATTAAATACTTACTGGATTTCATTAGCTTACATATATATATATATATTTGCAATTACGATAATATTAATCAAATATGTATAGTGAAATACATTAAATTTAGTATGCTGCAAAATATAATGTATTTTATTTACTTGCACCAGTTGATCATTATTAAATTGCATATACAATATTACAGGGGAATGTTGGGAGAAGCAGGGGAACTGTGGGGAAATTAGAGATATTATACCAAAACCGTAGACCCTAAACCCTAAACCCTAACACCCTAGGCCAACAAATTTGAATTTAGACCTTCTACGGCGGTTCAAAAATAAACCGCTGTAGAAAGCCACCTTTCTACGGCGGTTTCACAATGAACCGCCGTTGAAAGTTGATTCTACGGCGGTTCTCTTTGAACCGCCGTAGAAAAGTAGTTTCAATTAGAGCCAATTCCCGCGCGCGCATAAATTTCTATTTTTATTTTATTTTTTGAACCCTAAACCTAAACCCTAAACCCTAAACCCTAAACCCTAATCCCTATTAATTTTTTTTCCATTTTCATAAATTAACCCCAAAACTTTGTAAATATAATATTACATACCCAATTTACATTATATTTATTAATTACAGAAGCTCGCCTTTTATGAAACATTTAATAAGTACATTTCAAATTTTCTCGTGCACCAATATTCCACCGAAAAATTTCATGTACTATTACACAATAATTTTAGGTATAAGCTCAAAATTAGTAAATTTCGTAAAATTACATGTAAGCTGTGATAAAGTAATAAGCTTCATTATCAGTCCTAAATTTTCTGCATTCTCGACTTGGGCGAACGGAATAAAATAATCAAATCGATAAATGCATTAAGTACGTAGTATAAGAAAAATTAATGCTTAAGGGCCCAATTAAAAAAAAAAGAAATACTTACTGGATTTCATTACCTTATATATATATATATATATTTGGAATTAAGGACGATAATAGTAATCAAATATGTATAGTGAAATACATTAAATTGAGTATGTTGCAAAATATAATGTATTTTATTTACTTGCACCGGTTGATCATTATGAAATTGCATATCCAATATTACAGGGGGAATGCAGGGAAAAAGCAGGGGAAATGTGGGAAAATTATAGATATTAGACCAAAATATTTGAATTTATGCCCGCGCGGGAATTGGCTGCAATTGTTTCCACTTTTCTACGGCGGTTCTTCATTGAACCGCCGTAGAAAGCCACCTTTCTACGGCGGTTCAATGAAGAACCACCGTAGAAAGTCTTTTCTACGGCGGTTGTTTTTGAACCGCCGTAGAAAAGTGGAAACAAATTCAGCCAATTCCCGCGCGCGCATAAATTTCTATTTTTATTTCATTTTATGAAGCATAAACCCCATAAATTTCTAATTTTTTTCATGTTCATAAATTAACCCCAAAACTTTGTAAATATTATATTACATACCCAATTTACATTATATTTATTAATTATGTACATAAGCAAGCCTTGTATGAAACATTTAATAAATAAATTTCAAATTTTCCCATGCAACATTCACCAAAAAATTTCATGTACTATTACACAATAATTTTAGGTAAAAGCGCAAAATTCAGTTTATTTGTTCTTAAATAATTATCTCTATTTTAATAATTAAAGGCAATCAATAATTACAATTATGTTAAGATAAAATAAAAATAGCTTAAAAGAATTAATACTCTTTACAATTGGATACAAGTACTTAATGTCGTATCCATGTATAGTCTTAAAAATTTTCTAGCCCTGCTGTATATCTTGTACACATGCATGCTAGTTAAGAGGAAAAATATAGAAATAGGTTGCCGACGGTACGGAGCGCGCCTCAATATAAAATACATTGAAGAATCTCTCTAAAATAATAAAGATTTATTAATCGATAAATGAATAATTAATTCATTTAGCGGTCAATAAATAACCTTGCTAAATGGATATCTTTTTTCCGATGCACAGAAAAGTAATTTATCAAGAGTTAAATATAAAATCAGTACAAAAATCATTGTACAGCTTCCCTTGTAAATTTTACCAAAAGTACTACTCCTTGAAAAGAAAAAAAAAATTACATGAGACATTTATTCATAAATGGAAAACAAGGAAATCAATTTGCCAGAAAATTCGACAGAGTCTCCCCTATAAATGTAACATACTCCCTGTCAAGGATATGCACATAATTAAATACTTCATTAAGATTCCAACTACTTCAAATAATACGGAATTCAGTTTAAAATCAATTCCGACAGAGTCTCCCCTGTAAATTTAACCAAAACACTCGGTCATCCTAACATCAACACAAAAGCTTCACACAATTTCCAACAATAACAAATTCATTTATAAACATTTCGCTATATGAAGTTCCCTGGAAATTTTATCCCTTGCTTGCGCGGCTTCATCCAAGTTGTGACCTGTTTCAAGCAGACAGTACGAAGATAAAAATAAATGTTGTTATAAAATTATGTCCACCTCGTTTCATTAAAATCAAATACACACACACACACACACACATACACACCCACAGAAAAAAAAAATTAAAATAAAAACAAACAATATACCTGAAAATGATTCTTAACTTATTCTCTTTCTCTTATGGGACACTTGATCCTCGAACCATAATCCTTCGCTGTGGTCATCACGAAGTATGTATTTATCAAGTTCCCTATCTTCTTCATCTGCTCTCGATTCAGGTAACCCACTAGAGAAAAGGCCCGCCTCATAAAGCCCTTTTTCTGTATCAATCCCTTCCACTCCGTGATGTTGTTTACCATGAAGAACAACAGACCAATACTAGGATCGGTGATATAAAAAACTTGTTTCGCCTGCGATGCAAGTATAAATGGTCCCCCCTTGAAACCCTCTCTATTAAGGTCAACCAAGGTAAAACTCAATGGATCATCAGTTCGAACCCCATTATTGTTATCAACCCATTTGCATCGAAATACAGCTACTTTGAAACAAACATAGTCAAGCTCCCAAATATCTTCGATCACCCCGTAATATGCCATGCTTGCATACATTGGATTTTTATCCTTCCTGCTAGAAACATGTAAAGCCTCCGAGATTAATGTAACACCACTGTTTTGTGCCGTGCTCTTCTCATCTTGTCTCTTAGTAGCAAATGAATATCCATTTATGTCATAGCATGAAAATGCTCGTACCGCATGGCTGGGCTTAAACGCCAACCATTTCAATGTCTCCGAAACGTCTTTGCCCATGACAGCATTACCAAACCAATATACAAATGTCCGAATATGTTCATTGAGCACATTTTGATCCGTCCAAGCAGGATAAGACGTTCTTATTGAACGCATATGGTCTCTCACATAGGGCTCAACTTCTTCAGAATTGCGCAGTATGTAGAGATGCGCCTTCATCAATTCAACATTAGAAGGCGTAAACATTTTTCCTCCCCTTGTGCCCATACCTGTAATCCTCCCATCGTGCCGATTCTTAGATATTCCAATTGATGCTGTATCGGCCAAGTACTCAGTGCAAAACTCAATTACCTCCTCAGCTATATAACCTTCAACAATACTAGCATCAGGACGATAACGATTCTTAACATACCCCTTAAATACTTTCATATATCGCTCGAATGGGTACATCCATCGCAAATGAACAGGCCCGCAGATTTTTATCTCTCTAACCAAATGAATCACCAAATGTACCATAATATCAAAGAAGGCGGGTGGAAAATACATTTCTAATTGACAAAGGACAACAATTATTTCATCTTGTAACTGATTAAGTCTTTCGCGCGCGATAACCTTGCTACATATAGCATTGAAGAAGAAACAAAGTCTTGTTATACTGGACTTAACATGCTTGGGCAATATCGAGCGAATAGCTACAGGCAACAATTGTTGCATTAAGGCATGGCAATCATGAGAATTCAAACCAACCAGTTTTAAATCTTTCAAGGAAATAAGTCTACTTACATTTGATGGAACTTTGATGCTACGCAAACTTGAACACAGTTGTTTTTTCTCTTTTCTGGACAAAGTGTGACAGGCAGGGGGTAGATATGTGCGTTGTCCTCGAGCTACCGGTGCTAAATTTGATCTTATGTTCATATCAACCATATCAAGTCTCGCGTTATAACCATCCTTAGTTTTACCAGGTATGTTCAAAAGCGTACCTAACAGGCTTTCACAAATATTTTTCTCAATATGCATAACGTCGAGACAATGTCTGACATCCAAGTTCTCCCAGTATGAAAGTTCAAAAAAGATGGATTTTTTCTTCCAACAACATGTATCATTATTGCTGGACTCCGAAGGTTTTCCAAACTCCACATTAATGTCCGTCACACGAGCTTTCACCTCTGGCCCGCTCAAGGGTTCTGGAGCTTTTCTAAACTCTTGAAATCCATTGAATGCTCTTTTCATACGGCGATACGGATGAGTCTCGGGAAGAAATCTACGATGCCCAAGGTATACTATCTTCCTCCCATGTGCAAGCTGACAAAAATCTGTACTCTGCTCACATATAGGGCATGCTTTATGCCCTTTAACAGAGTACACAGACAAGTTTCCATATGCAGGAAAATCATTAATGGTACAGAACAACATGGCACGTAATGTGAACATTTCTTCACGGTATGCATCAAACACAAGTGCGCCTTCATCCCAAAACTTTTCAAATCTTCAATATGAGGAGCAAGATACACATCGATGTCATTTCCTGGTTGCCGTGGGCCTGAAATCATTAGAGACATAAGTATATACTTGCGCTTCATACACAAGTAAGGCGGCAAATTGTAAATAACCAACATCATCGGCCATGAGCTATGTGTGCTACCCAGACTGCCAAACGGGTTCATTCCATCAGTACACAAACCAAGCCTCAAATTTCTGGCTTCTCCCCCAAAAGAAGGATACATTGAATCAATTTTTTTCCACTGATCCGAGTCTGATGTATGCATTATCACCGTGTCATCATCACTGGGAATACACCGATCTGAATGCCATGTCATAAGTTTTGCATCTTTTGCATTAGCGAACAACCGTTTAAATCTCGGTATTATAGGAAGATACCACAGAACCTTAGCCGGCGACCCCTTCTTTTGCGCATCAGAACTGTCTTCAACCTCATCACACAGCTGCTTGTTTTTGTATCGTGAAGTTTTACACTTAGGACAAACCAATAAATCCTTATACTCATTCCTGTAGAGGACGCAATCGTTTGGGCAAGCGTGGATCTTCTTATACTCCATACCCATTGGACACAATATTTTTTTCGCCTCATAAATTCGATCTGGAAGTTCATTATCTTCTGGGAGCATATCTTTCAATACCCTCAATAAGGCTGTAAAACTAGTATCTGACCACCATTTGCCGCTTTCAAATTAAACAACTTCAAAACACTAGACAAGCGTGTATATCTAGTGCAACCGTTGTATAGAGGCTTCTCATTGTCACCCAAAATGGAAGCAAGAACTTCCGGTTTATCAGCAAAATCCTCGGCCACATCCTCAATCATATCATCTAATCGATCTCTAGTAATCCCATCATCTCCTTTTGCATGAGATTTTCTTTGCTCAGTAAACTATCAATACTTTCACCATGCCAAATCCACAATTTATAAGAAGGATCAAATCCGTTCGATATAAATGGAATCTTATTGTATCTGAGTTATCAAACCGCGCACCATTTTTACAAGCTTTACACGGACAATGGACGTACTTTGTATTCTTATAAGCCAATTCAATGAAATTCTCAACTTCTTTCGCATAAAAATGGAGGTCCGATCACCATACAACAAGATATTTCGATCCATGCGTAACTAACTCCTTCAAATAATTAAAAAACCCAAATAATAATTCAACAAACAATGTAGAAAGTATCAAGTTGCATGCTTGTCTTAGCACATGTCATACTAATGTTACTCATATAATCAAAACTAATATAATACCTCAATGAAAAAAATAATGCATAACCAACACATGCGCAATAGACATAATCAAATGAAGAAGAACCCATAAGTTTTTCATTTATGCATTTCGTCAAACACATGCAATGCATAAAAAAATAATACACACTCTAAGTAGTGCTAATTATATGAACATCATCCATTAAAAATCAAACACTATAAATCAAATCACATCACCAAGAAACTACATAGTATAACTAAATAGGGTTCCACAATACTAAGGTTCACCATATACATGGATTGCAACTTTAATTTTCAGCACTCTACCATAAATAAAAATAAATTCAATATACACATATCTAAAGTACAAGAATAAGCAATTACTGAGAAATTTTAGAAGTTTCTAACCTTAAGGTGGTAAATTTTAGCTTCAAGTGACGATTCTTTACATCAAACGTGCAAAACCGTAGTAGAAATTTGGAGAAGAACACTTTCGGCCGCGATATGGAGATACACGTTGTTATTTAGGGTTAAATACGTCAATACAACGGCGGTTATAATCAAACCGCCATAGAAAGGGACCTTCTACGGCAGTTAATTGTTAAACCGCCGTAGAAAGGGACTTTCTACGGCGGTTTATCCCAACCGCCGTAGAAAGTATGGACTTTCTACGGCGGTTTGCTTTAAACCGCCGTAGAAAGTCCCTTTAAAGTCCGTATTTCTTTTATAACGGCGGTTTTCTATTTTTCGCCGTTAAAGCTCTATTTTGTAGTAGTGTTTGAGTCCTGTTACCAAACATGGTCTTAATGTACTTTAATCTAACATAATTAAATGCCCAAAGATCAGCTCTATATATCTTCCTATCTGGAACTCAATCAACTCATTGGACCGTTGGACTTTGTAGCTGATTGCCTCTTCCACCTTTTTAAAGTTGTTATCGTATATTGGCAGAACTATGCGGTGTCAACTCTCACCAATGAGCTACCATGTTGGGTATGGTGGTCTTGGTGGCTATCGAACACGACGTCGAGTGCTAACTGGTTGAAATTATATGCAATCTTACGTTTCAAATTCATTGTGTTAATGTGTTTGTTTCTTGATTTTTGATGTTAGAAGATGACTAGCTAATTTGTGGTTATTCATGATATAGTATTAAAATTAGAAGACGATAAAATAATCACCATACAATGGATATTATTTAATATCCAAGCCAATACTACTATTTGTCCTTTTCCATTTTTCTTAATTTCTATGTAACTTTTGATATTCAAAAAATTAGGGAGTTTTAATTCAAAGTGACTGCTCCAGATCTGAAATTCTTTCTCCATGGCTGCTCTCTGATTTTCCCAATTTCTTCAAAGAATGCATATGGCTCCTTGCCATCGGGGAACTTTTATACAAAGTCTGCCTATAACTTGCTGCGCAGCAGCTGGTGGTGTTCAGGAAGAATTTAATTACACGATGAAAGTTTAACCAATCACAAATCAAGACAAACAACCAAGTTAAGCAACGAAATGAGTAATTAGACAATTTAATAACATATTGCAAGTTTAAAGATTTGTAGGGTAGAAAAAAAAGTCATTCTTCAGGTTCGGACCCGATGTTGAAAAATTTAATAATTATTACGCAAAACAGAAACCATAGTTTAACTAGCTATGATATAATGAATAAAACACCGAAGAAGGAAACCTCTCTACAATTGCCATGTGGAACAAAATTGGCGGTGCCATTTAACTTATTCTGCAACTAGCCAGAAACTCAGTTCTCAATTTTTGAAGAGATGACAGAACACCATGCATATCTTTCCTTGCATCTGGGGATACTTCAGTGCAGTCCATTGCTAACTCCATTATGGATGAAACACACTTCCCCTTAGCATCCAAGTTTCCTTCTTCAGGATTCAACAAATTTGAGTCTACCACCTGCATTATCCTATCCGGAAATGAATCTCTCACCCATTGCCTCAATGTTACATCTTCAGCAAACATGTCATCACTAGGCCTAGTTCGGGTGAAAGTCTCCATTAGCAAGATTCCATAACTATAGACGTCGCACTTTGTGGAAACAATCCCATCCATTCCATATTCTGCAACCCCAATAGTTTTATTAGGTTTTACATTGAGCTATAAATTTATGCTCAATAATGTTAACTGGAAGGAAGGAATTAATTTGACCATGTATAGAGAAGAAAGGAATTAATTAAAATTGGGAATGGAAATAATAACTTACCTGGTGCTATGTATCCAATTGTTGCTATAGTTTTGGTCTCTGCAATTCCATCTTCTGCGGCCAAAAGTTTTCCTATTACAAAATCAGACATGTGCCACCATGGATTCATCAAGCAAAACATTGCGAGGCTTCACATCACAATGCACCACAGGGGAGAGAATCCAGTGCGGACGCCACGTCTATCATGATATCAAGCCTTTGAAAGATGTCAAGAAAATGGTTGTGAGAATATAACCATTTCTCAAGGCTTCCATTAGGCATGTACTCCAGTACTAATGCTTTGAATTCCTGGTGTAGGTTGGAGCAACTAGTGATGACTTTGGTTAGATTTCTATGCCGAATACTACGCAATACTTCACATTCTGTTAGGATGGTCTTATCTGCTCCTGATAGTTTCAAGTTAAACACTTTTATTGCGACAAGACTTCCATCATTGAGTACGCCTTTGAAGACAGAGCTGTAACTCCCACTGCCAAGTAAGTTGCTGTCGTCGAACCCATTGGTTGCCTTTTCAAGTTCATGATAGGAAGTCCTTTCATGTGTTACTGCAGGGGATAACACAGATTCCAATGTATCAATCTTTTTTCCGCCATCTTATCAGTACAAAGCAGAGAGTTAATGCAAGAACAAGTGTTGAAATCCCCACAATAATATAAACAACTAAGAGTCTTCTTTTGCTTCTTCTCCTTGGAAAAACAATGGGGCAGGGCGTCACTTGAAATCGAGAATCACCGCATAGTGCATAGTTCGATTCAAAGGATTCAAGTGTGAAGTTCTGAAAAGGACCCTTGCTAGGAATCTGCCCACTTAATTTGTGGAAGGAAACATTGAACCTTTTGAGGTACTGAAGTGCCTCCAAAGAGTTGGGAATCTGCCCAGTTAGCTTGTTTTGAGATAAATCTAGAGCTTCCAAGCTTATCAGTTTACCAAATGAATCTGGAATAGGTCCGTCTAATTCATTGTGGGCAAAGGAGAGACTAATCAACTTTTGTAGACCACCGATAGAGCTGGGAACATTTCCAGAGAAGAAGTTATTGGAAAAGTTCATCACTGTTATGTCTTTCAAATTTCCAATTTCTGGAGGTAGATGGCCCCTAAGTGCATTTGAGGACACATCAAACTCTAGAAGATTTATCAGCGTCCACAAACTTGGAGGCAAAGTTGAGCTAAAATTGTTGGAAGCTAGATACAGATTTGTTAAAGAAGTAAGGATCTGTATGCAGGATGGTACAATACCTGAAATTTGATTTCCTCGCAAATCTATAGCCCCAAGATTCCTTAGATTGCAGATAGCGTTGGGTATGTATCCCTTTATGTTGTTGTTGAAAAAATACAACTGTTGAAGGCTTTAAACCTTCAATTGTTGTTGGAATGAATCCAGACAAGTAATTGTCAAATAGGTCCAACCTGGTTAGAGCACTTAGGTTACCAATACCTTCTGGAATATTTTCTTTGATTTCGCATCCATCTGCAACAAATAATTGTAGAGGCAGAAAAGTTTCCAACTGAAGGAGGAAGAGTACCATTCAAAGGATTCTCACCAATTACAAGTGCGGTTAGATTTCTGCACTTTGTCATAGAAGTCAGGAAGTTCAATTCTGATGATGAAGACAGATCTGCCTTTAACTTGTTACCCCATAGGTTTAAAAGTTCAAGGAATCTCAAATTTCCAAATGAAATGTGTATAGAACCACTGAAACACTTAGAAGCAAAATCTAAACGCCTAAGTTTTGTAGCATTTGAGATGGATTCCGAGATAATTCCGCTAAGGCTATTCAGATAAATTTCTTCAAGATTTTGCAGCGCCTGGCCCATATTTGAAGAGTACCCGAGAGATTATTTCCCACACATCTTAATATTTCCACAGTTGAAATATTAAAGATTGTTTCAGGAATGGAACCATTTGATCCGTTCCTACTTACATCGAATAGTTGTATACTTTGGAGATACCAATCTCATATGGTATTGAACCTGCCAAATTTCACCAGTTATTTTCGAAAATTCTAATATTTTTAATGAGGAAGTCTCCTCAAACGTATGTACTGTTATACAGGACTCCACTGCAAACGGATGCACATAGCACTGGCATGTCTTTTCTTTTTCTTTTTTACTTTTATTTTTATAATGGAATCAGGGAATAATTTTCATTGACATGCACTACTACCCTTGTAATCACTATCTATTACATCACTACTTCTACCCTTAAAATTGATACTTCTATTTTTATTCAAAAAATATACACTACTTTTGCTCCGTAAAATCACTACTTTTAATTTTAAAATAAGCATTGCTTTTTATTTCACAGGCGCTACTTTTTTTAAACATGCACTACTTCTACACTTAAATTGATACTTTTTATTTTACATACACAACTTAATTATACCCTTAAAATCATTACTTTTTCTTTATTTTCCTTTTTTTAAAATAGGCTCTAATTTTTATTATAAATACACTATTTTTTTAAACATACACTACTTCTACACTTCAAATTGATATTTTTTATTTTACAGACACTACTTATATCTTTAAAATTGATAATTATTTTTTCTTAAGAAATATACACTACTTTTTATTTTATCAGTGCTACTTTTTTAAACAGACACTAGTTCTATCCTTAAAATTGATAGTTTTTATTTTACATGACCCTTAAAATCAATATTTTTTCCATAAGAAATGCACTACTTTTTAATTTACACACGGTATTTTTTTTAAACTAGCACTACTTCTAACATTAAAATTAATTTTTATTTTACATGCACTACTCATACCATTAAAATGAATAATTTTATTTATTTATTCTTGAAATATTAATTACTTTTTACTTGACATGTGCTAATTCATAACATACATGCAATACTTTTGAAACTAAACTCAAGACTTTTTCTTTACAAGAACAGTGTCTTCTTGTTTAAATAAAAACAAATAAATAAATAAATTTACACGCCACACATAGCAAAAACTTCCATTGGACTATACTACAGATTAGATACAAGTTGTTGCATTTCTTCGATTGAGCACTAACCAAAAACTATAGAATTACCACATATGTCAAAGTTGAGAATTGTGTTTCTATGGAAACTGCGCGCGCGCGCACGCACACACATATATATATTGAAATATGAAGCCAATCATGTGTGGAAGTGAAGGAAACTTGATTACCTTCGAAATAGTTGTCAGCAAGCTCTAACTCTACTAGGAGAGTCAGGTTCCCCATTTGTTTTGGTATGTTTCTAGTGAAGTTATTTGTGTACAATGACAGATTTTGAAGCTGCAAACATTTCCCTAAGCTTGGAGGGATTTCGCCTATTAGCTCATTAATGGAAAGAAAGAGGCTTTCAAGTTTCGGAAGCTTATTATAATCACAGATATCTGGTGGAAGATAACCAAATAATTTGTTCTGGTGAAAAGACATGAGTCGTACATTGAGAGATTGAAGATACTTGGTGGGATAGGGCCTTCCAGCTGGTTGCCTTCCAAGTTCAAATAGATTAAAGACTGAAGGTCACCAATTTCCCCTGGAATACTTCCTTAGGAAATTATATTCCAAACCTAGATACATCACTTTAGATAGGTTGGAAAGTGAAGATGGTATGCTTCCTGAAAATCCATTAAACGAACAAAAGAGGAACTGGAGATTCCCTAACAAACTGAAGATCAATGAAAGAATTGGTTGAAATTATTATTGGCTAGATCTAGAACTTCCAACCTGCAAAGTTGAGCTAGCTCTTCAGACAAATTGCCATCGAAGGTGTTGTGACTGATAACAAGAGAATGGAGAAATGAGATGTTTCCTAACTCCGGAGGGATGCTTCCAGTTAATCCCAAGCCTGAGATGTCCAAGGAAACGACCCGTTATGGAGTGTACTGCAAATTACTCCAATCCAGCTGCACACTGATGATCCAGCAGACCAGTTTTTCTCCAAGATAACATTTCTGGAACTAAATGAAATATGGGATTTTAAGGCCAGAAGCGCAGATTGATTAGAAACATTGCTTGGTAACGCAGATGAACCAGGAAGGAAAAACAAGTATATTATTAATGCAGACAAGAGAATCAAAGAGTTAGCAATTGAATTTTGTACGTAATGTCTGCTTAAGTTAGGAAGTGCGTATGTAATAGGCATACTTCGGGTATCCCTTTTGTTTCCTTCTTTGCTTTTCAACTCAATTTTAATGCATTTTAAATACGTGTCTATCTATTGAATGCAAAGGCACTACAAGAAAATTAGCCTTTAGTGACTGCACACATGGCGACCAACATTTATTCTGGTCACCAAAAGCACCATTTAGTGACCAAAAAAAAGTTTGGTCAACAAAGCTTGGTCACAGCTGAAAAAATGGTGACCAATAAAAAAAAAAAGTGGTCACCATTTGGTCAGTAAAGGTCATGGTGGGAAAATTTTCTACCATATTGCACTAATTAGTGACCAAAATTTATGACCAAGAAAAAAGTGGTCACCAATAGTGGGTCATAATTTCTTTGGTGATCAAAACGTCTGGTCATCTATGTGAAAATTTTTGTTGACTAGATTTCCAAAAAGATGGCGGGAGAATTCCCTCCATTTTATCACCATATAGTGACCGCTTTTGGTGATGAGAAAGAGGGTGATCACCAATATTTTATAAAAAGCCATTTGGTGACCATAAATATTTGGTCACCATTATGCTAATATTTTGTTACCAAATTTCTGGTCACCGAAAAAAACATGGCGCCAATTTCTATCCATTTTAACCCCTATATAATGACTACTTTTTGTGATAGAATATGGTGATCACCAATATTTAATAGAAGCAATTTGGTGACCAAAATCGTTGGTCATCCTAAAAAAAAAAATTGGGAAAAAATGGAGGGAAATTTCCCTCCATCCTATAATTTTTGGTGACCAAACTCAATGGTCACCAAGAACAATGGCGGGAAAGTTCCCTCCATTTCTTACATCAGTTGTTACAAAAGCATAAGCATATGAATAAAGGCTAAAAGAAAATCCTATTAACTGATTATTTTTATATAAGTCTATCTTGGTATACTAATTATTATATAATTATAATATGTGTATAAGGATTTGTGAACTTTAATTAATGACCCAAATTTGTTGTGGACAAATTGTATGATTGGGCTAAATAATTAGTGACCTTTGGTGGCAAGATAATTGAAACAACAGTCACAGATTAAAATGTGACTGTTGTTTCGATTATTTTGCCATCAAAGGTCACTGTTTGTTGGTGTGTAAGGCGTGTCATTACGGCGTTGTTATTTCTTTGTGGATCCTTCTTGACGTTTTAATATAGCTATATTTAAACTTCAGGGGGTAAATTGCAAAAAATTAAATTTTAGGGGCTTACTTGCAAAAATTTAAATTTGAGAGGGTTAATTAAAAAAATTTAAACTTTAGGGACTTAATTGCAAAAAGTAAAAGTTTAGGGGGCTAATTGCTAAAGTTGTAAACTTTAGGGGGTTAATTTCAAAAATTAAAACTTTAGGGGGTTAGTTACGAAAACTAAAACTTTAGAGGTTTGATTACAAAAGTTTTAAACTTCAGGAGTTAATTGCGAAAATAAAAAATTCAGGGGGTAAGTTGCATTGGTGTAAAGTTTGGGGTTTTTTTTGCAATTAACTCGTAATTAAATTATCAGTTTCTCTCAATTTAGTCATTATTAACTACAAGTTTATCTTTTCATAGTATATTTTCATGAAAATCAGTTGAAATGCATTGTTTCTAGATATAATTAACTTAAAAAGACATAAAAAGCCTGTGACGTCCCTATAGTTTATTTTAATTCCAATTTAGTACCGAAAGTTTAAGTTTTTTTTGATTTAGTCCTTATAAACGCAGAAGTTTATCTTTTTTGTATATTTTCATGAAAATCAATTGAGATGCATTGTTTCTAAGTTGAATAAACTTAAATAGGCATATAAAGATTATTATGTCCTTAGAGTTTCTTGTAAAAAGCACTTTAGTAATTATAGTATTAGATTCTTTCAATTTAGTCCTTATTAACTAAAAGTTTATCTTTTCATAGTATATTTTCATGAAGATCAATTGAAATGTATTGTGTTCTAATTGAATTAACTTAAAGAGACATAAAAGGCCTATGACGTCTCTAAAGTTTATTGTTAATTCCAATTTAGTACTGAAAGTTTTAAGTTTCTTTCGATTTAGTTCTCACAAACGCAGAAGTTTATTTTTTTGTATATTTTTATGAAAATCAGTTGAGATGCACTGTTTCTAAGTTGAATAAACCTAAATAAACATAAAAAGATTATTATGTACTTAGAGATTCTTGTAAAATGCACTGTAGTAATTAAAGTATCCAATTCTTTCAATTTAGTCCTAATTAACTTTTTTTAAGGTTTATCTTTTCATAGTATATTTTCATGAAGATCAGTTGAAATGTATTGTGTTCTAAGTTGAATTAACTTAAAGAGACGTAAAAGGCCTATGATGTCCCTAAAGTTTATTTGTTAATTTCAATTTAGTACTAAAGTTTAAGTTTCTTTCGATTAAGTCCTTATAAATGCAGAAGTTTATCTTTTTTGTATATTTTCATGAAAATTAGTCGAGGGGTAGTGTTTCTAAGTTGAATAAACTTAAATAGACATATAAAGATTGTTATGTCCTTAGAGTTTCTTGTAAAATGCACTTTAGTAATTAAAGTATTAGTTTCTTTCAATTTAGTCCTTATTAACTAAACGTTTACCTTTTCATAGTATATTTTCTTGAAGATCAGTTGAAATGTATTGTTTCTAAGTTGAATTAACTTGAAGAGACATAAAATGCGTATGACATCCCTAAAGTTTATTGTTAATTCTAATTTTGAACTGAAAGTTTAAGTTTCTTTTGATTTAGTCCTTATAAACGCAGAAGTTTATATTTTTTGTATATTTTCATGAAAATCAGTTGAGATGCATTGTTTCTAAGTTGAATAAACTTAAATATACATATAAAGATTATTATGTCCTTAGAGTTTCTTGTAAAATGCAATTTAGTACTTAAATTATCAGTTTCTTTCACTTTAGTCCTTCTGTACTAAAAGTTTATCTTTTTTTGGGTACATTTTAATAAAATTAAGTTGAGATGCATTGTTTCTCAATCGAATTAACTTTATAAAAGACTATTACCTCCTTAAAGTTTATTGTAAATTATAGTTTAGTACTTAAAGTTTCTTTTTCTTTTAATTTTGTCCTTATAAACTAAGATGGTATATTTTAATGAAAATCAGTTGAGATGCACTTTTAATAAGTTGAATTAACTTCAAGAGACATAAAAAAACTATTGCGTCCCTAAGGTTTCTCGTAAAATGCAATATATATAGAAGGGTAAATGCATAGATTATCACTTAACTATGGACTCTTACAAAAAATGACACTTTTTTTTAAAATGCTCTTTTTTCATCACGCAACTTTCATTTTGGGGCAAAATATACCACTCCGTCAGTCAGATTTGTTAAGTGGCTAACGGTCAAATAATTTGAGGGGTAAAATCGTACATTATCCTTTTAGTTTAATTTTTTATAACTTAATTTTATTTTAATTCCATGCGCCTTAATTAGGATTTAGGTTAATTTTCGTCAAAAAAAAGAAAGAAAGAAAGGATTTAGGTTAATTGTATCCCTCCCCGTCCTCTTCCTCTCTCTCCCTCCCATTTCTGCTCAACTTTCCCTCCCCCTTCACCCGCTACAATAGGAGTTTGCCGGTATGTTTCGGCCGGCCATGGAAGGCTATGATGCCCAATGGTAGAAAACCTTCCACACCACCCACACCATCGATCGTTGATGGATTTCAATTTCAAGCCGCAGCCTCATCATCATCTTTTCCAGCGACACCGCTGCCTTCCAAGAAAACCATGGGCGCTTCTTTCCGACTTCCACCACCATTTCGATAGTCCTCCCCAAAGTCTGATCGCGTCCAGACAAGCAAAATTCCAGATCTGCAACTGCCGCTTCTTCCAGATCTGAAAGCGCCGCTACAATCACCAACGCTGCTCACCGACCGCCGTTCACCCTTCTTCTTCCCATTTTTTCTATTGCTGAAATTGTTGTTCCATTTTGTATACTTCAATTTTGGTTTCAATTTTTTAAAAATTTCTGATTTTAGTTTTAGATCCATGAGTGTTTTATTCAATTGATTTTTCTACATTTTTGTATTCTATCCCTACTCTTGTCTCTTGCTAATGGCTTTCGTTGTTGTTGTTGGTGCTTGTTATTGTTGGGTTGCTTTACTGGTGATGATGATATGGTGGTGGGGGTTTTTGTTTTTGTTTTTGTGGCCGTGACACTGGTGAGCCATGGTTAGTCAACAATGGAAATGGAAGCATGGGTGGTAAACACTAATTAGAAATTGATGAAAAAATTGGAGAATGCTGCCATATGAACTAGATATTTTCTTGGGTTAGTCAGTGCTTGCCTCTACTTTATTACTGCCATATTTTGGAATTTCTATGCCACTTGTGAAAAGGTAGTCTAAAAATGCAGAATATCTCTTTATCCTTCAAAGTTCAAACTTACTATACATAATAAGAATTCCAAGAGTCAAATTACATTGGTTTCATACTTTGAAAGTAGAAATAGAGTGCAAGCTTTTGGTGTTTTTTTAAAAATAAAAAATAAAAAAATTAAGGAAAGTATTAATAATTATTAGGGAAAGAAATATGAAAAAAAATAATAATGCTGCTATATTTTCTTCAAAGTATTAATAATGTTGCTATCCTTCAAAGTATTAATAATTATTAGGCAAGCACTGATGGGTGGTAAACACTAATTAGATCTTGGGTTCTAGGTTATTTTTCGATTTTGAACTGGATATTTTCTTATGGAAACTGAAGAATGCTGCTATATTTTTTCAGGTACTCTGGTTGCATTTTTGATGCTAAATTGTTTTATAGTTATTGGCAATTCAATGATATCTCAATTGATTTTTTTCAATTTGAAGTGAAACAGACACAGGAAGTTTGTTTGTTTCTTTTCATTCATTTATTTGGGTATGCTTTAAAGGTTCTGCATTGTGTCCCTGCTAGTGCCTTGGTCAAATTAGCTTCACATATGTTTCTCTCAAAGTTTCTTTTTTCTACTACCAGTTGATGTGAAATTTTTAGTTTTTTGCTTTTGTTTGTTTAGCTATTTTGAGTTAGTGTTATATGTTATTGGACTTTAGACTATGTTATTTTGTTTCTTACTTAATGAATGTCTTTTTGGCTGTGAATTCAATTATGTGGTATGTGTATTATGCTCTGAAGATTTAGTTTCTTTTCACTTGTTCTCTGGATACTTCTTTTCATAGAACATGTTAAGAATACATGGATTCCCTTTAGCTCTTCTTTGGACCTTTATACTATTAGCTGTTTTGATTGCCAAATTGAGGTACTATTTGGATTTTTAGAAGGACACGTTATCTTGTAATAAGATGATTGTCCATGTGATATGAGCTTAAGTTTGAGTGTTTCTCATTTTATGTAATCATGTGTATATAGTAGTAGCCTAGCGTAGCCTTCAATCAAGGATCATCAGTACCAACAATCAATCCTTTGATTTGAATAAAAAAATTTCAAAATATTATCAGTCTTCTAAATAATTTAATGCATAAGACCTACACGCATGACATGCTTGTCCATTTCACTAGAATCCAGAAATAATTAGTATTCACCAAAGTGCAATTTCAAATTTTTGTTTAGGCCATTATTTGTGATAACCATCTAGAAATCAAATTATGTTCATGCTCTTGATTCTTATTATGCTTCAAGTACTCAATATTATCATTTTGAGCATTTAGTTCCTATAATGCTTTAAGTACAAACTCTTTTCTCTGAACTAAAGGCTCAAGAACTATTGCTTTGAAAGGGTTATTAAACTTGAAGATTGGGAAAGCTATTGTGGACATCTCTAATTTACCTTTTCTTTTGCACAAGTGATTCTGATTCCCATGTTACAAAGAATTGGCCCTTGAGTCCTAACTAACGAATGTGTGAGCTTTACTTAGACTTGAATACAAAATGGAGGCAGAAGATATTACTACATTGATGTGGAATAATGTTGAATGTATTTTCAGATTGTTCCCCATGGGATTTTCTTAATGGTAAAAAGTTCCACAAAGCAGTGGAGAAATATATTGTCCTCCCTTTATGAAAATTCATTCATGTTTGTTTGGCTTACAAAATTTTGTTGCCATTTAAGAGCAGTTTTTCACTTTACCATATCTTGATTGTGATGCTATCTACTATCTATAATGCATTTGTAGGTGTATTTCTTTTCCTCTCATCTTTCACCTCTCACTGATCATTTTTGGAAGGTAGGATTACCTTTTTTGTCTTTTAACTAGTTCAGAAAGTATTATCATTCTATCAGTTTTAATGTGTTTTATTTGAAATGACTATTCATGATTCTTTTACAGGCAGATACACTTGAAAATGTAATCCTCGAGTTGCAGTGATAAACCCCGTCGTAGGACTATCAAATGCAGTAAAAATACTGTTAAAAACCTGCACCAATTTAGCTAAATAAAAGGTAGCACAGCAGAGTACAGGGTCGATCCACAGAGACGGCAAATTCAACACAATTTCCAATTAACATGCAGTTTAACCAAACTTGACTAGCAGTCACCTTTTGTGTCTCCTAGAGACCTTGAATTTGTAGAAATGTGAAATAAGCAAAACCAAATATGCAAAATAGATTAAGAATCAATTAAGAAGAATATCCTAGCATTATGCAATCCACCTTAACCGTATGCATGTAATCATAAACCCCTTTTACGTCTAATTATCCTATGTCGTTTAGTTATAGATTACCGCGAGTCCCCGCAATCATAATCCAATTCTCCCTTAATGAATCGATAACCCCCGTGAGTCCCCACAGTCAAGGTTATTTCCCTATCTAGTTTAATTAACAGGCCGCGAGTCCCCGCAATCACCGTATTAACTAAGCTAGAAGCATTAAGAATAAGAAGAACCCAAAACCAGTAACCCCCCTCGACGATGCTCAAGAGATTACTACCCAATTAAACCTGTACTACTCGGCTGGTAGTCGTGCCACTCACTGGCCCTACCAGATCTATATTAAGGTGATCAGACTTAATACGACCTTAGTTTTTAGACATATAAACACAGGCAATTATGGAACTAGTTAATTAGACTGGAATTCATGCTTTGGTTTCATACATGCAATGGTTAAGGTTTCTCACATAATACTAGAATAAGAGAATTTAGCTACTCATAGAATTAAACATCTCACGAAATAGATTAAAGCAGCCATGAAATGAAGGCAAGGATGGAATATGAAAAAGAGATACTTTACTGAAAATTGCTACTGGAGACTCTCCCGTTTGGGCAATGGGTAGCCTGCCGAAAGGAACTCTCAAATAAAATAGAACTACTGCTAGAATAATGTATCGTGAAATCTAACTCTATCAGAACTAAAGAAAAAACTCTACGTGAATAAAGAATGAGAACTAGAATGAATACTGAGTGCAAATCTGAATGCCTTCTACCTAGAGAGCACCCCTATTTATAGAGAGGAAAACAATCATCTCTCAGTAAAAATATCCCATCAGTTAAGGAGTAAAGAAATCTTTGACAAAGTCAGCACATCACTCAGATGAAGGAAACAACCGATTGATTTTCTGGAGATTCTTCTGGAGCTTCTGCTTTTAACTTTCACTGCAGTAATTTCTGAAACCTTCTAGAAATTTAGCTTTTACTTCTACTGCAGTAATTTCTGAAACCTTCTAGAACTTTAGCTGCTCTACTGGGCTTCACTTTTCTCCTTCTTTTTGGGCCACAACCCGTGTGACATTCTACCCGAACATCTCTTGCTCCAAAATCCTTGTTTTAGAGTCTTTCCTCCTTATTTGGGCTGTTCTCTAAACCTGCCATAAAACACTAACAACTTGGGCAAAAGCCCGTGAGAACTGCCTTCAAAGATGCTAAAATAATAGTCCAAAACTGGTCAGATCATATCCCCACACTTGAATGACACTTGCCCTCAAGTGTGAAGTGAAGAATAGAACATAGCTCCTCCCTTAAGCATTCATCTCACAATAGTTCCATGAAAGAAAGAAAAAAAACAAAACAGCCAACACGACTCACAAAGAACAAGAACAGAATAAAAGACAAACTGACTCTATGACTTGACACACAAACTTCTGCCTCATTCCTTCTGCTGGATCCTACTCACATCACAAAATTCAGTATCACATTCAGGTGCACGCAATTTAACACTTTCCAAAAAACCATCCTTCAGAAGCCCAACACAAAATATGCAATAATTCCCACAACTGCACTCTATGGTCTGTAATTCACACCCTCACTTTTTCACAAGAAAAAAAAAATTCAGGATAAAATTAAATCCTAATCTAGCCAGAATCATACATGCTTGACAGCCGACCATCGCCACAGTATAAGAGGAATAGACACACGGCAGTTAAGAAACAACCTTCAAATCATGGGACGCAATGTAAAGCTAGGGTACGAACACTTGGACAGATCCTAAGGGTTCTAAGCCACCTGTAAAAAACATTAAACCCAGTGTGTTTGACAAAAAAGAACAATTACTGCTGCACTCTTTTCCAGATTATTGCCCCGTCTCTGTTTGGGGAATTGGTTGCCTGCCCTGTTCTCAGAATTTCACTACTTCATGGCATATCCTGCTCCTCAATCAAACAACTCACAATAATAAATACTAGAACCCTTTATTCAGCTCTTCCCACTTAATTCGTCTCAGTTCCATGCATTTTTGCTTTTAAACTTCAGAACTGACAAATTTGATTTTTCTTTCATTTTTTTTTTTCAGAGCTTCTTTTCAAGTTCCAGTACACTTTTATACTCTTCAAATATTTCCATGACTTCACAATACAGAACAGGCCGCCTTCTTTAATAAACACACTTAAACATTACAGCAAAGCATACACACTGGGGGTGAAAAAAGAAGCTTAATCACGATTTGGCTAGGCTCTTTTAGTGACTTCAAACGAACTTGTAGACAAGGCTTCAACTTGGCTTCTAAGGATATAAACTGGTAGGTTCAGAATTTAAGCCAAAAAGGGTTAATCCTAAGAAGGTCCCCCATCCTCCCGCCATGCACTATTCATACCATCTTGACAGTCAGGCCGGCAAACAAATGATTCTCACAGAACATTCAGGCTCAATACAGTGGCTTAAGAAAAAGGGAATACATGCATATTTTGATTAGCTAGCAAAGGATTTCTCAACTTAACACTTCAAAAATTCAGCATGCACACTTCATGTAAAACCTCACTTATGTTGCATATTTCAGATCCAGTTCAGTCACAAGGCAGAGACTCAGGCAAAAACACGAAAAAAACTACTTAAAAACAAACACAAAAACACAAATAAAACCTCCCCACACTTAGAGATTTGCTTGTCCCCAAGCAATTAAAATTCAAAACAGGGGAAACACCTCAGTTACCTCTCATCCTAGACATGTTTGCCAAACTTCTCCATGAAGTCGGCAAATCCAGCAACCAATTGATCCAAGCGGTCATTTAGGGAGCCAAATTCCTCAGTCATTTGTATTCCAAGTGCTGCTTGCTCCTCTTTCAAATGCTCAAGGTCTCGCTGGATCTTCTCAAACCCTGCAATACAACCAAATTTCGTGCAAAGGGCACGAGAACCATCACACCTTTTTTTTCTTTTTTCTTTTTTTGGTTTTTTTTTTTTTAATTTTTTTTTTTTTTAATACAGAAAATAAAACATAAGTTAAAAGAATTAATACTCATGGTTCGGACAACGAACCAAAAAGCTTTCCTCCACGGTTTGAATCTGTTCGGAGGTGTAGAATTGCTTCAATCGATGGCCATTAACTTTGTACTGCTTTCCAGACTTTAATTCGCGGACCTCTACCGCTCCATTTGGCCAGACCGCTACTACCTCCAAAGGCCCATGCCACTTGCTGGATAATTTGCCGGTGCCGAACAGTCGTACTCTAGACTTGAACAAAAGTACCAGTTGGCCCACACGAAATTCCTTCTGGCGGATTAGCTTATCATGTCTCATCTTTGTCCGGTCCTTGTACCAATTAGCCAAATCATAGGCTTCCAGCCTGATTTCTTCCAACTCCTGCAGTTGATACCGCCTTTCCTCTCCTGCTGCTGCGGCATCCATGTTCATCTTCTGGACGGCCCAATAGGACTTATGCTCTAACTCCACAGGAAGATGGCACATCTTGCCAAACACAAGTCGGTATGGAGACATTCCGATAGGTGTTTTGAAAGCTGTCCTGTAAGCCCATAATGCATCTTCCAAATTTTGACTCCAATTTTTCCTGGATGTATTAACAGTCTTCTCCAGGATCTTCTTTATCTCTCGATTGGAGATCTCGGCTTGGCCATTAGATTGTGGATGATAAGGCGTCGCAAGCCTATGTTGAACTCCATACTTCCGCATGATTGCTGAGATGGTTCGGTTGCAGAAGTGAGTCCCTTGATCACTTATGATTGCCTTTGGAACTCCAAATCGGGGAAATATATTAGACTCCAAAAACCTCTTTACTACCTGAGCATCATTGGTTCGCGTTGCTCTGGCCTCGACCCACTTGGATACATAATCAACAGCTAACAAGATATACAGATTTCCATTTGACATTGGAAAGGGCCCCATGAAATCCATGCCCCATACATCAAAAATCTCACACACTTTTATTGGTACCTGAGGCATCTCATCTCTGGTGCCTGCAGTAACACCCCATCTTTGGCATCGTTCACATCTCTGGCAAAAGAAATAACAATCTCTATTCAAGGTTGGCCAATAGAAACCACATTCCATTATTTTTCGGGCAGTTCTTTTATGTCCAAAATGACCACCACTAGCTGAAGAGTGGCAGTGCTGGAGAATACTTTCCTGTTCCCAATCCGGTACACACCGCCGGATTATCTGATCTGGACCACATCGCCACATAATTGGGTCATCCCAAATATACTGCTTGCTATCATGAATCAACTTTGCTTTCTGGCCATGGGAAAAATCAGGAGGCAGCACATTTGCCACTAAGTAATTCACCATGTGTGAGTACCAAGGATCTGGATGTTCTTCTACAACTGCTGCAATTCTCTGTTGTTCCCCAGTTATTAAAGAACTTAGGGAGTACAGATGTTCTCCTGGGAATTCCTCCTGGATTGGTTCCTCATCTTCGGGCAGCATCAGCCTGCTCAAATGGTCGGCTACTGTATTCTCGGCTCCTTTCTTATCTTTCAATTCCCAATCAAATTCCTGGAGCAGTAAAACCCATCGAATCAGCCTCGGTTTTGATTCCCTCTTGTGTAGGAGGTGCTTTAGAGCAGCATGATCGGTGTACACCACAACCTTTGAACCCAACAAGTATTGCCTGAACTTGTCAAAACCAAATACCACTGCTAGCAACTCCTTCTCTGTAGTGGTGTAATTAACTTGGGCAGGATTTAACGTCTTGGAAGCATAATAGATGGCATGTGTTGCTTTTCCAATTTTCTGTCCCAAAACAGCACCTATAGCATAATCACTGGCATCACACATAAGCTCGAATGGTTTCGTCCAGTTAGGAGGTTGAACGATTGGAGCTGACACCAATTTGTTCTTCAGGCAATCAAAAGCTTCTTTGCAGGTGGCTGTCAGGGCAAACGGGACATCTTCCTTCAACAAATTGGTGAGTGGTTGTGCTGTTTTTGCAAAATCCTTGATAAATCGCCTATAAAAACCAGCATGTCCCAAAAAACTCCGGATCTCCTTCACATTGGTGGGATAGGGCAGCTTGGCAATCAACTCCACCTTGGCCTTGTCCACTTCAATCCCTTCTTCACTGATTTTATGACCAAGCACAATCCCCTCTCGAACCATGAAGTGACATTTTTCATAATTTAGCACCAAGTTCTTTGCCACACACCTTTCTAAGACTGAGTCCAAACTCTCCAAACATTGATCAAAAGATTCGCCATAAACAGTGAAATCGTCCATGAAGATCTCGATGCATTTTTCGATCATGTCGGAGAAGATACTCATCATGCACCTCTGAAAGGTCCCTGGTGCATTGCATAATCCAAATGGCATCCTCCTATATGCATAAGTGCCAAAAGGGCAGGTGAAAGTAGTCTTCTCTTGGTCCTCCTTGTTCACCCAGATCTGAAAATAACCACTATACCCATCCAAGAAACAAAAGAACATCTTGCCAGCAAGCCTCTCCAGCATCTCATCAATAAAAGGTAGTGGGAAATGGTCCTTCCTAGTGGCAGAGTTGAGCTTGCGAAAATCGATACACATCCTCCATCCTGTACGCAACCGCATCGGCACTAACTCATTTTTCTCATTTGTGACCACCTCAAAACCTCCTTTCTTTGGTACCACATGGACAGGGCTCACCCATTTGCTATTTGAAATTGGATAGATGATACCCATGGCTAGCAGCTTGAGAATCTCCTTCAGCACCACTTCTCGCATATTTGGGTTCAACTTCCTCTGCGGATCACGGCTTGGCTTTGCATCAGGCTCCATAAAGATATAATGCTGGCAAATGTCAGGACTGATTCCTGGGACATCGGCCAAGGTCCACCCAATAGCTTTTATATTCTTCCTTATTATCCGCAACAATCTTTCTTCTTGGGTCGAGGTTAACCCCTTGCTGATGATGACTGGCAATGTTTCTTCCTCTCCCAAATATGCATACTTCAGATTATCTGGGAGGGGCTTTAACTCCAATTTTGGTGCCTTCACCAGAGATGGAACTGGTCTGTCGGCACCCACTGGTCTTGGGAACCCGTCGCCTGGTCCTGCATATTCTTCTGTTGCTGAAAGATTCTGAATTGCTGCACAAACTTCTTCATCACTCAGGTCCTGCATATCAGCCTCTGTGAGGCTCTGTGTGAGAGTTGCTTCCAACTTATCCTGCAAGTAAAATGTCTCAAGATGTTCTTGGACTAAGGTGTCAATCACATCTATGGCATACACATTTTCCACATCTTCAGGATGTTTCATGGCATTTTCAATATTGAACTTATATTTCTCCCCACAATAATCCAAGCAAATAGACCCATTATACACATCAATAACAGCCTTAGAAGTCTTTAGAAAAGGCCTACCCAACAATACCCCAGCAGATTCTTTAGCAGGATCAGTATTCATTTTTATCACATAAAAATCAGCAGGGTATACAAAAGAATTAACTTGGACTAACACATTTTCTAATACCCCTTCCGGATGCACACAAGACCGATCAGCCAATTGAATCACAACTTTAGTTTCAGCTAACTCTACCCCAGATAAAGTCAAATACACAGATAATGGCATAACATTAATTGATGCACCAAGATCACACATTGCATGTTCAATAGTTCTATCTCCAATTACACAGGGTAACGAGAACATACCTGGGTCCTTGCATTTTGGTGGTAACTTCTTCTGAATGACTGCTGAGACTGTTTCTCCCAACACCACCTTGCTGGCTCCTCTCGGCTTCCCTGCCATGAAGTCCTTCAAAAATTTCCCAATTGGAGGGATCTTGATGGCCTTAAGAAATGGAATATTCACGTCCATCTTCTCGAACACTTCCAGATAATCAATTGGGTTCTCCTTCATCTTCTGAGCCTTGGGCTTCAGGCTATTTGGGAAGGGTGGAAGAGGCTTGTACACATCGTCCTTCACTGCAGGTCGAACAGGACTTTCTTTAGGTTCAGGATTGGTACCCCCAGGTGTTGGTTCATCAGATTCTTCTGAGTCTGAATTTTCAGTATCCTGGCCACCTATCGGTTTGGGCAGTTGGGCCCCTGTTGATCGTGATTTTTTTACTGCAGGCTCCAGAACCTTCCCACTTCTGAGTGTAACCTCATTCACATTCTCCTTAGGGGGCACCTGCACCTGAGAAGGTAACTTCCCTTGGTTTCCCTTCAACTCCTGTATGGAACTTGACAGTTGAGATAGAATTCCTGCAATTCCGTCGAGGGCAGTTGACTGTACCTTCTGTTGCTCAAAAAGATCTCCCACTGCTTCCTCTATGGTTCTGCCACCCCTTGGTTGATTATTCTGATTCTGAAAATTCCTTTGTTGGGGTGGCCTGTACACTGGTCCAGTATTTCTGACATTCTGATTGTTCCCTGCATTCGGAAATGGAGCTTTCTGATTGGCTTCTGACTTGAAAGGCACCTGAACTCCTTCTCTGGATTCTTCCAACCAAAAGCTGGATTGTCCTTCCATCCTGAATTGTAGGTGTTAGAGTAGGGGTCCCTCCTTGGCTGATTTCGATTCCAATTCCCATTGTTATTCCAACTTCCGGCAGCATTGACAGACTCCTCCTGCACAAGGTTGCAATTTTGTGAAAAATGCCCTTGATTCCCACAGCACCCACAAACAATTTCTTCCTGGCTGCTACTGGATGGGGTTGCAAGTTGTGCTACCAGAGCAGATTGCTGGACTACCAAAGCCGTCAATTTCTCCATAGTGGAAGCAATCTGGTTCAGCTTCTCGTCACTGGAATCATCAACAAATCTCACTTCGGCCTGCCGTCTGATCGATCGGGAGGGTTCCCCAAACTGACTCCTTGACTCAATAGTATCCTCGATCAGTTTCTTGGCCTTGGTTACTGTGTTGTTCTGGAATGCTCCATTGCTGGCTGAGTCCATATGGTTCCGGTCATTGGTGGTCATCCCATGGTAAAAATACTGAAGTAGTTGTGCTTCTGAGTACTTGTGATTTGGGCAACTCTCCACCAGTTCGTTGAATCGTATCCAGTAATTGCCAAGGGACTCATCAGCTTCTTGTTGAATGCTGCTTATTTCCTTCATGACCAGATTGGTTTTGGTCGAAGGAAAATACTTCTTCAGGAACAGCTCCTTCATCTGCTTCCAAGTGGTAATGGAATTTGGTGGTAGTGAGGAAAACCACCGATTTGCTGGACCTGTCAGGACATAGGGAAAAGCCACCAACTTTAGTTGATCGATGGTGGCTCCAGTTGGTAGGCGCCCCACCTTACAGTTCTTCACGTACTCGGCAAGGAAATTGTGAGGATCATCTCTAGCACCCCCATGGAATTTTGGGATGCCATTAAGCCAGCCATTCTTGAGTGGAAAGCCATTGGGCAGTTCTGGAGTGACTACCGCAGAGGCTCTGTCGTCAATGTCTTGATTGCTCAATTCCTTCAATGTGGGTTCTGGTGGTGGCCCTCTTTGTTGTTCTTCACCCCCATTCCTTTGTCTGTCTTCTTGTCTATCTCCCATGATATCAAATTCAAGTTCAGAACTTGAATATTCAGCTTCAGAACTACCGTCCGTTTGTTCAATCGGTCGGTTGACAAACTCTGCCTCAGAGCTACCGTCTGTTTGCTCACCCGGTCGGTTGACCGTTTGTTCTCTCAGTCGGTTGATAGATTCTGATACTGAGCTTACGTAACCGTGCTTCCTTAGCTAAGCGTTTACAGGTTTTTTCAATCTCTGGATCACTCAGTAATACAGGTTTTGAAGACCTGCTCATACACAACACAAGAAAACACCAAGCACATTAATAGGAAAAAGAAATTAAAAATTGTAACCGTCCCCGGAAACGGCGCCAATTTGATAAACCCCGTCATAGGACTATCAAATGCAGTAAAAATACTGTTAAAAACCTGCACCAATTTAGCTAAATAAAAGGTAGCACAGCAGAGTACAGGGTCGATCCACAGAGACGGTAAATTCAACACAATTTCCAAATTAACATGCAGTTTAACCAAACTTAACTAGCAGTCACCTTTTGTGTCTCCTAGAGACCTTGAATTTGTAGAAATGTGAAATAAGCAAAACCAAATATGCAAAATAGATTAAGAATCAATTAAGAAGAATATCCTAGCATTATGCAATCCACCTTAACCGTATGCATGTAATCATAAACCCCTTTTACTGTCTAATTATCCTATGTCGTTTAGTTATAGATTACCGCGAGTCCCCGCAATCATAATCCAATTCTCCCTTAATGAATCGATAACCCCCGTGAGTCCCCACAGTCAAGGTTATTTCCCTATCTAGTTTAATTAACAGGCCGCGAGTCCCCGCAATCACCGTATTAACTAAGCTAGAAGCATTAAGAATAAGAAGAACCCAAAACCAGTAACCCCCCTCGACGATGCTCAAGAGATTACTACCCAATTAAACCTGTACTACTCGGCTGGTAGTCGTGCCACTCACTGGCCCTACCAGATCTATATTAAGGTGATCAGACTTAATACGACCTTAGTTTTTAGACATATAAACACAGGCAATTATGGAACTAGTTAATTAGACTGGAATTCGTGCTTTGGTTTCATACATGCAATGGTTAAGGTTTCTCACATAATACTAGAATAAGAGAATTTAGCTACTCATAGAATTAAACATCTCACGAAATAGGATTAAAGCAGCCATGAAATGAAAACAAGGATGGAATATGAAAAAGAGCTACTTTACTGAAAATTACTACTGGAGACTCCTCCCGTTTGGGCAATGGGTAGCCTGCCGAAAGGAACTCTCAAATAAAATAGCACTACTGCTAGAATAATGTATCGTGAAATCTTAACTCTATCAGAACTAAAGAAAAAACTCTACGTGAATAAAGAATGAGAAGCTAGAATGAATACTGAGTGCAAATCTGAGTGCCTTCTACCTAGAGATCACCCCTATTTATAGAGAGGAAAACAATCATCTCTCAGTAAAAATATCCCATCAGTTAAGGACTAAAGAAATCTTTGACAAAGTCAGCACATCACTCAGATGAAGGAAACAACCGATTGATTTTCTGGAGATTCTTCTGGAGCTTCTGCTTTTAACTTTCACTGCAGTAATTTCTGAAACCTTCTAGAAATTTAGCTTTTACTTCTACTGCAGTAATTTCTAAAACCTTCTAGAACTTTAGCTGCTCTACTGGGCTTCACTTTTCTCCTTCTTTTTGGGCCACAACCCGTGTGACATTCTACCCGAACATCTCTTGCTCCAAAATCCTTGTTTTAGAGTCTTTCCTCCTTATTTGGGCTGTTCTCTAAACCTGCCATAAAACACTAACAACTTGGGCAAAAGCCCGTGAGAACTGCCTTCAAAGATGTTAAAATAATAGTCCAAAACTGGTCAGATCATGCAGCATTCCAGAAAATCTCAGTTCCCTGAAACCTATTGAAGTTGAAGGTTCTTCCACTACCTTGACTTTGGTGTTGATTTTTTCTTATGCCAACACTTGGGTATCTCAATTAGATTCTCTTACTTCAAGTTCAATATAGTTATTGGAATACGTCGTAGGGAGGTTACTTCCGTTTGTTTTCGGAATATACTTGACAACTGAAAGATTTTTTGACCTTATGTCAATGGTTGTGGCCATTTCCTTGTGCAAACTCAAATTCTGTGCTAATTGGTATTCTTTTGATTGTTGTCTGACATGTACAAACCATGCTTATTATGATGTCTAGTGTTAATGCATTACTCATGTTTAAGCTTTCTCTTGCATGCAGCTCTTTGATAAGGCCTCATACAACTTCGCTATGTACCTTTGTTTCTTCCCAGTCTACATTCCTTAATATATATTTTTATATGCTATCTTGATGACCTATGAGTTTATGATTTATCTTGGAATTAAGTTTGGACTTATTTTAATGCCATTGATTGTCAATTGCAGGTATTTACCTTACACGAGTTGATGGATAGAATGTTATGACTTTCTTTTTTTGTTGCATATTTAGGTTGCTTTTGTGTTAGCTGGATTTGAGACATGAGTTTGTTTAAAGTTTGAAGATATATTGTATATTTTACAGTTTAAAATTAAAATATTTTCATTCACAGTCCCGAGATTATTTTTATTGTTTTTTTATACAATATAAGTGAATGGATGGTGACCAAAATTGTTACCAATGTCAATATTAAGAACTAGATGACCGCAACTTTGGTGACCAGAATTTTGGTCGTTAAAGGCATTCAAAAATTTGGATTCGGTCTTTGGTGACAAAATAATGCTTGTCACCATTTTGTGACCACTTGGATTCGGTCACCAAAGAAACCCTTTGGTAACCACTTATTTTTAGGGTGACCGAGCTTCTGTGACCACCCGGTGACCAACACTTTTTTTGGTCACCAAAGGTTTCAGCCTTTGGTGACCAAAATGTTGGTTGTCACCAAAGACCTTTTTTTTTAGGAATTGTTATTTGCAATAACCAATTTACTATTTGTAGTAACATTTTACTGTAAAATATCTAAAATGCCCCTTAGGTTTTTTAAAAAAATAAAATAAATCCTTTTCACTCTAATTATGGCCGATAGTCACGAGGACAATTCATATTACACGGTAAGTAAAAAATCTATACATTTTTTTTTACGTAAAATTGGTTTTGTAACCAAAAAAAATAATAATAATCTATACATTATTCATGTTCTTTTCTTCTCTTTTCAAATTCTAACATTTCTAACGTGGTATCAAAGGCAACTTATTCCAAGAAAATACTGCCCAGTTTGGCGGTATTTTGGGTCAAAATACCGCCCGGGCGGTATTTTGAGTCAAAATACCGCCGGGGTTGGGCGGTATTTTGACCTATTTTGCATCAAAATATCGCCCGGCGGTATTTTGGAAGCCAGGGCGGTATTTTGAGTCAAAATACCGCTGGGGTTTGGCGGTATTTTGACCTATTTTGCATCAAAATATCGCCTGGCGGTATTTTGGAAGAAAATACCGCCCGGACGGTATTTGGATCCAAAATACCGCCCAGTTTGGGCAGTATTTTGTGAGGGGCGGGATTTTGGAAAAATGGGTTTTTTTTTTTTAACTAAAGGGCAAAATAGACTATTCACAGTAAAATGTTACTGCAAATAGTAATTTAGTTACTGCAAATAGTATGCCCTTTGTTTTTTTTGTAGTGAGGGGAATGAATTTACAGTTTTAATAGGTTGGCAGTTTAAGTATTTAAAATGAACCGTTGGCTGAGTATATAATATAGTTTGATTACTTTTATTTAGGTCCATTATAAGGATGCATGTGCGTTTTATTCCTAATTAACTCAAATCTAAAATTCTAAATTTACATATTTTACCCAAAATTACTGACAAGAGCCTAAATTTAATGTGCAATACATCATAGGATAAACTCTATACATAGTACATCAACTCCGGAGAAATTGTTCCAGTTAATCCCAGGTCAGGCATGTCCAAGGAAACGACCCTGTTATCGTGTGAACGGCAACTTACTCCGATCCAGCTGTCCGCTGATGATTCGGCAGACCATTTTTTCAACAAGAAAATATTTCTGGAGCTAAATGAAATCCGGGTTTTAATGCGAGAAGCCCAGATTGATCAGAAACATTACTTGGTAAAGGAGACGAAACAGAAAGGATGACCAAGCATATTATTGCTGCAGAGAAGATAATCCTAGAGCTAATTAGCCTTTAATTCAGGAAGTGCGTATGATCGAGATAGGCATATGCTTCAGGCGTCACTTCTGTTTCCTGTTGGCTTCCTTCTTAGCTTTTCAGCTTCTATTTTAATTCATTTTCAATACGTCTGTATATCGATTGAAGGATTGGGAAGTATTTTATCAATTTTCTATTTTATAAATAGTTTGTTTATGTTTAATTAGTTTCCATTGCATGTGAGTTTGATCCGTAATTAACTCCGTCAAAATTTGAAATTTTATCCAAAATTCTTGACAAGGAATCTAAAGTCTCTCACCTGTATAATAGCCATGTTTGAAACAATGGTTTAAAGTTTGAGAGTCTCCGTCCCACTCAAAAGTTCATTTTGAAATATGTAAAATTTATTATGAGTGGTGAGATATGATAGACCTTGTCGAGTGGTCACCAAATTGCAGTAAAACACTGCTTGATACCTGCAACGAATATGCTCATAAACTATAGCACGGTAGCAACAGGATCGATCCAGAGGGACGGATAATTAAATTCAATTCCCGAATCCTGATTAATGTTAAAGTATCCAAACTGTTGACTAGCAGTCACCCTTGTGACTCGTATCAGACCCTCACTTAATTATAGAACAAGTAAAGTAAACTTACGAGCAAAGAATGCATCAATAGAGAGAAATATTCTAGTATTATGTAATCCACCTTCATCACACGCATATAATCATTAACACTTTTAGTTGTCTAATTACATTATGCCGGTTAGTTATAGGTACCATGGGCTCCCCCTGCATACCGAATTCCCCCTTATGTTTCCAGGCAATCCCCTTGGGCCCCCTCTGCAAGGATCACCTTCCAACTAACCTAACTTAACAAAGTCGTGGGCTCCCTCTGCACTTTGTTCAATCCAGTTAGAAACATTAAGAATTAAGGGAACCTAAGTCTACTAATTCCTAAGAATTACCACCTAACTACCCTGTACCACCTCGTATGGTAGCTTGTGTGTTTGATAACTGTTAGTCATAAGTATTAATGAATTAAGTGGTTCTGAAGTTAAGTGCTTAATCGATTAAATGCGTTTGATAACAAAAACTCGAGTAACTTAATTAAATAAATGGGTCTGAAAAACATGTATAATTCCGGCCTAACAAATAAATGATGAGCGAATCACTTATGACTGAATCTGAATCGAATTTTTTTTTTCTCTTTTAAGTTTTCTCCTTTTTTGTATCATTATTTCTTTTTTATGTTTTTAATACTTTTTCAATTTGATCAATTCAAAAAAAAATCAAAATAAATTAATTTTATAACTATAAAAAAATTTAAAAAATAAATTATCATCTATTTTTATAACTTTATTAAAAAAATATAAATTTAATGTTAAAAATTAAATAAAATTTTTTATTTCTAATAATTTAATAAGATTCAGACTTCAGTTTTCAGATTCAGACTTCAGTCTTCAAATTTCAGACTTCAGTCCTAATTTCAGATCTTAAATTTAAGATTTTATCAAACAGAGTCATCTAATGAATTCAGATTTCAGACTTCAGACTTAAGTTTTCAGACGTAAGTTTTATCAAACGAAGCCTTAGCAATTAGATTTGCACACAGGATAGATTAAGAACATAGTAATTAGACCGATTTCATATCAAGGTTTAATATATGCATGGATTATGATTTCTCACATAATACTAGAATAATAAGATTAGCCACTCATGACTTTAAACACAAAATAATTACTTGTAAAGAAAGCCATTGAATAAAACAAATAAAAGAAAAAGAAAGAGCGCTCAATTAACTATCGCAGATAATAACTACCTCCTGCTCGACCAAATGGTAGCCTTCGCAGTCGGCAACTCAAACAGCAAACAGAACCAATTGTGCTGAAAAATATCTCTAAGTATAGAACTAAGGCGTAAAAAACGTAAGTGTAGAGTTGCGTGCCTTTCTTGCATCGCACAGCCATATATATAGGCAATTATAATCAAAGGTGGAAACCAAAAAGCAATCTCCTAATCAATTAAGAAGTATCTATCAATCAGTTTTCTAATTGGAAACCAAATCTATTTTCCCTTTCTTGCCTCGGAAGTCTTTTCAAATTGGGTAATCTTCAAGGCTGCTTCTTTTAATCCAACAAGGAATGGTAATTGGATCTTCTCCTGATTCCTTCCTGCTGCGTAATTCTTCCTTGCACTGGATCTGGCCTGACTAATTCAGGATCATGGGCTTCTCTTTATTCTTCTGTCCATGCAGATCTTAAGCATCCAACTAAACACTTAATGTTTCCTTAATGCACTGCTTGGTCCAATGGTTAGTTGTCCTGAACAATTTCTCCTCTTTTCTGCAGCTTTTGCACTTATTCCTTGCTCGATTGACTGATCTCTAAACTGCAATTATTCATACAAAACTTGGGCATATGCCCGTGAGAACTGCCTAAAGACTCTAAAATAAACCAACTAAAAGGTGTCGATTAAGAAACAACACCTAAAATAAGTAATTTAACTACATGTTTTCTACTTATACTAAGTAAGGGTTAATTGTCAACCACACATTATTATATTAGCAAGAGTATGTAATATAAACAAATGCAAAGTGGATTATTTTAATGGGACAAAAAAAAATTTTATAAAGAACTCTTCAAGTGGGACGAGGGAATATAATTTTTAGCATTTCTAATATCTTCTTTTACTACTTGTTTCAAATAGTTTTTAAAAGCTACAACGTTTTATTGGTCATAATATATAACACATAATAAGTGTTGTTATGACTTTGGGCTCACCTCGTTAAATTGGAGGAATGGCCAAACTTGACTATATCTTGCTCCATAAATGATTTATTTGTTAAGAGAAAACACTATTTTCTCCTGTCATGGAAATTCTTTGTTTTGCAAGCATGCGTATAGTCAACTGATTTTCAGCATTGTTCAGTAATGCAAAAATGTTCATTGTACCGTTGAGTTGTCTCCATTTAAAAGTTAAAAGGTGAAAAAACAAAACGCATGTCATGGTTACCGCGTTTAGAAAAACCAGTGATGATGATTAATATCACCGCATTAATTGAAAACTAGTGAGTATATTATCAGCGTCACTAATTTAAATTAATCCAGTGCCAAAGTATGTTAATCATCACCATTTTTTTATAAGAATCCAATGACCGATATCTTCGGTTTGTGCACTTATATATAAAAATTCGTAAAATTATAAAAATGTGTAGTAATAATAATGGTAATGCAAATTGTTGTTATGAAATAGGTCTGCACTTCGAATTCTAAAACACATATTTATTAACTAAACTGTGAACAAAAGTTAATAAATAGTGGTAATTTATGTTAGAGCGAAATACAAAAACAACCATGAGCACGGGTATATGTGCATTTCACGGGTATACAAAAACAACTTGTGAAGGAATGAGCAAGAAGGTGATAAGGATAAGATAATTTTATCCTTTGTTTGAAATACTGATTTTGAGCAAGTGAAGTGATAAGATCAATGTTGATCTCATGTGATTGGAACGCAGCAGGAGAGTTGGAGATTGCTCTCCTTCCTATTTTATAGCTAGTTTATATAAATAGGGGGGAATTCATGAAGGAAAAATCATTCAGTTTTAAGTTTACGAGAGTTTTAGTTTTATGCGATAGCTTTTCATAGAAGTCTTGATACACTCTTTTCTAGTTTTCAATTAGTTCTTAAAAGTTCTCCATTGGTTCTTTAAGTAGTTTTTATATCATTCAGGCATCCATTTGGCCAAACGAAGGGTGATTCGGATTTACTATTCTTAATAAGTATTTCTATTTCATTTCTGTTGGAAAATAATAATTTAAACCAAACTTGTATTAAATATAATTGTTGTAGGATTTGTTATTTGTCTATTTCTTATTTGGTTTAGTGTTTGTTTTGGGTAACCTATTTGTTTTAGGAATTATTTCTGAATTAGATTTATGGTAGGATTCAGGGATAACTTAGCCTATAAATAAAGGCATTGGGTGATCATTGTAATTACAAAGAGATAGAGAAACTGAATAGCCTTCGGGTTGTTTCTCGACCAAGTTTCGGCTTAGGTGTGCCGCACAGATTCTGTGCGTGTGGGTTTGTTTATTGTTCATTATTACAAAGAAGTTATATTCCGTTGTGCGTTAATCTCTTTAATATTATTTTTATATCTTACAAGTGGTATCAGAGCCAGAGAGATTTTGCAACGGTTGAAGAGTCGTAAAAAAACTTGTATTCTCAGGTTAAGGGAAGGTTTACGATTTATTTTTTTTCTCGTCTGCCACAGACTTAGAAAAGAAAAGGAGACAGAAGAAAAATTACGAACTTCTAGTTGTTCAATTGGCGCAGTGAGCGTGCTGCACGAGTTTCCTAGAAAAAGCTTGTGTGATCAATTGGATTGAATTGGTCTGTTTCGTGGTCTTATATTTGCATGCAAGTTTGCTTTATATGGTAGCTTTATTCCGAAGGTCGTCTGATCAAAGCCAGCAACTTTGATTGTTTTATTGTGGGTGAATTATTTGGGTACTGCATCGGATGTTAAGGGAGTAGTTAAAGATGTCTTCTTTACCTATCATTCATAAGTGTCCTGTTTTTGTCTTTGATGGTAAAAATAATTATGAACTCTGGAGTCAACAGATGGAAGATTTCTTAAGAGTTATTGGAATCTGGCATGTGATTGAGACAGGATTTGAGTCAGAGTTTACAGAAAGCAGAGAATCAAAGATAAATCAATATCAGAAACAATTGGCTATGTATTATTTAAGAACGAATATTGAATTAGACGTATGCAGAAATTTAATGGATGTAAAGATAGCTAAGGAGTTCTGGGAAAAGTTAAAAGTTGCCAATCGAGGAAACGAAAACGTTCAAAGAGTCAAACTGCAGGAGTTAAGGAGACAATTCGAGTTGGCAGAGATGAAGCCTGATGAAAGAGTCCAAGAGTACATGGATAGGGTCAGATCCATCGTTAGTGAGATCAGAATCTACGGTGAGAAGATGACAGAAGAACAAATAGTGTCAAAAGTTCTCCGCACGTTGACTTGGAAATTTCACAAAAAGAAGTTGGTTTCAGAAGTCACTAAGGATTTTCTATGTTTGGTTACGACGACTTGGAATGTGAACTGGTGGCTTACGATATGTCTTTTACCCAACAAATTGTAGATTACAAAAGAGAATGTTGGTCTAAACGTTTTGAAGACATAGAAGAGCATGCCGTTGTTGTTGAAAATTTTTGCGATGTTCAAGCTGAAGCATTCGTGTTAATGGATGAGGAGTCTGATGAAGCATTGCTTGAAGTTGATGGTGAAAGCTTGGAGAATGGATCTTCCAGCGACAATATAGAGAGCCAAAATATCTTTGAGCAAGAATGTGTCGAGGAGGATGAAAACATTAAAAGTGTTGATTTGATCAAAGAAGAAGAGATCGTTTGTCTCACTGAACAAGAGCGAGATATTGAAATTGATGATCACATAGATGAAAGTGATCACGGGAGTGTTGAAAACTCTGTTGAGCCGGAGTAGATCAACTGCAGTGAAGTCGACTCCTTATTTGGGAGAGAGTCCAATCAGGTTAAAAATGTGACAGTGGAGCCTTGGGTTTGCAAGGACATTGTTATATCTAAAGGCATTGATGATGTTAGCAATATCGATGGAAAGCTCTGTTCTGAAGATGAATGGGTAGATATCAATGAGTTCTTTGACTAGGCTGAAAAATTTGATAAGACTTTCTCAGAATACAAGTTCGTGTCCACATCTTATTTAAAGGTGATGTCTCAAGTTTGTGAGGATGTTTTTGGCATTTGCAAGGTTGATGAGAAGATGAACTCAGATGAAGAAGAATGGGTGGATATAAATAAATTCTTCAACAAAGATGAATTTTCACAGAAGATCCATGACACATACAAAGGTGTCTCTACAATGAGTTTGAAAGTAGAGCCGAAAAACTACTACAAGGTGGTCTTGCATGTTGTTTACACTGCGAAAGATATTTCAATGGAGATTGAAGCTCGTGATGGTGATAGAGCTGCTTTGATCCAAGTTTGGTTTAAGGGAGGCTATGTTAGAAAATAATAATTTAAACCAAATTTGTATTGATTATAATTGTAGTAGGATTTGTTATTTGTCTATTTCCTATTTGGTTTAGTGTTTGTTTTGGGTAACCTATTTGTTTTGGGAATTAGTTCTGAATTAGATTTATGGTAGGATTCATAGATAACTTAGCCTATAAATAAAGGCATTGGGTGATCATTGTAATTACAAAGAGATACACAGAGAATTACAGAGATAGATACAAATATACAGGAGAAACTGAATAGCCTTCGGGTTGTTTTTCAACCAAGTTTCGGCTTAGGTGTGCTGCACAGATTGTGTGCGTGCGGGTTTGTTTATTGTTCGTTATTACAAAGAAGTTATATTCTGCTGTGTGTTAATCTCTTTAATATTATTTTTATATCCAACAATTTCTTCTGTTTTCATTGCTTTTCCTTATGGCTTTTACATTAAATCTATGTGTATTTGCCATGACCATGAGTAACTAAACCTTCTATTCCGGCATTATGTGATGAAGTAGATCTATGCATGTATTAGCATTAAAAGTGGTTGAATTGCTTGTATCTCTATTTATCTTCTGAACATAAGTCTAAAGGCTCGATTAAATAAACTCTGATCAGCTTTGTTTAATCCGGTAAAGTCAACAAGTGACGAACCTACTGTCCGGTAGTACAAGATAAATAGGTAACAACTTCTAAAGTTAATCCGACAGAAGTGTTAGTGTTGGGTTCTCCTAGTAATTAATGCTACTAATTAAATTAATAGATGTCGTAAGGAGTCCACGGCCTATTAGTTTAGTTAGTTAGAGAGGTAGTCGTGTTGTAGGGAACCCACGACGATTATCGACACCCTAAGGGGAGCCCACGGTAACCTATAACCAACCAATACTTTGCTTTTTGATTTATTATAGCGTTAATGATTGCATGCGATTGATCTGATTCATACAATGTTGAAATATTCTTTAAATTGGTAATTCGATCTATTACATTGAGTTGAGTTTTTGACCAATAAACGTGATATTTTAATGGTCTCTCTGAGACACAAGGTGATTGCTAATCAACTTGTTTGCGAAATTGATAGAAATGAGAATTTTTTATCAACTGTTCCCTGCGGATCGACCATGTTTTACTATGCTATGGGTAGTATATCTCTTACAAGTTTAATTAAGCACTATTTTTGTGCATTTTGGTAGCCTAACGACGGACTTTACCATATAACCTTAAAAGCTGCAATAAAATATCACTCAACCATCTTCTTCCATCGTTTTCTGAATCACTAAAAATCTTTCATCCTTTCCTACAAAGATTCAAAAAAACAATGTTATTTCGACAGTTTAGTGGAGAACATTGCAAGATTCGATATTCCTAACGCCTTCTGTCAAGATTTCCACAGCACTATTGATGTCCGGTTGTAGGCTCATTGAGTTGGCAATTAGTATGCAAAATAGGACACTGATCATTAGGCCTTTCATAGAAGTTGTATTTCTTGGTGAAAATGCCTGGATTAATCTCCATGATCTGTTTTTCTTCCACGTGAATGATATAGATTTTCTTCTGATGAGGATCTTGCCTTGTTGGGATGGGGCCAGCCCTCCAGTTAGAGGTGAAAGGACCCAGACCCAAACTTGGATTTGAACTCGAAACTTCAGTTGGCTGCTGCTAACTTCAGTAAGAATTTTGGCGAAGAAATTCTCCACCAGGTTTTCATAGGTGGATTCGGATTTGTATCCAAGTTGGGCATATGGGTTTTCGAGTATTCCGTCTTCCATTTCGGTTACCATTGGTAATGATCACAAATTCAAAGACAGATAATGAGAAACAAAGATGAGAGATATAGGCGAGAGGTATTACTATCTAAAAAATTGTATATATCTCAATAAAAGGTTTCCTTTGTACTTTGTAAACATTGGGGGTTTGTTTTGTTCTTACAACAAACCTCATATGTACTAAACAGTAAATAAAATTTAATTAATTTGTCGTTGGCATAGCGGTAAAGTAATTATTGTTTTGCAATAGGTCTCAATTTCGAATCCAACTTATGCTCATGTTTTTATTATCTCAATTCTTTATGTATTCAGTACTAAAAAGTGAACAAAATTTAACAAATCATAGTTGATATAGTAGTAATTTATTTTAATGTTTTGCAATCACTAGCAGAATTACGTCTCCAACACCAATTTTTTAAACCCTTTCGCATCAGATTTTTGCATTTTCTAGGTTGATGTGAGTTGATGTATGCATGCGGAGTTAAATATTTCAGGTCATTAACACCAGTTATTCAACTAGGTGCAAAGGCTTACACTCGGAGCCATTCCTTCCAAGAAACACTACTACAAAAAAGGGATTCAATGGCGGTTTTTTTGCCCTTTCTGTGGCGGTTTTTTCGCTATTTGAACCGTCATCTATCCAGCAACCGTAGAAAGTTCGCGGACTTTCTATTGCGCTTAAGACCCGCCATAGAAAGTTCATAGACTTTCTATGGCGGGTAAGAGAAAACCACCGTAGAAAGTAGACTTTCTCATAAAAAGTGACTTTCCATGGCGGTTTTCTCTTTAACCACCATAGAAAGTAAAATTTTTATCAAAAAATTTTTTTTTTAATTTAATGTTTTTAAGGCTTAAAAAATTTTAAAAATTTAATGTTATTTAAAAGGGCTTAAAAAATTAAATTTTAAAAATTAAAAATTTCTTTTCAAATTTATATTAGCCTGCATTCAAAATATATTAGTTGTGGTTATTGCACTCCAACATAAAAAATATATAAATGTGAAATTTATACTGTACGTAAAAAGTAAGAAATGGAGCATAAAAATAAATAATTGATACAAATAGAACAAATTCAAGACTATTCCAAATTCAACAAATTTTCAAAAAACAAGAGTGCTTCCTTGTGTCACGGAGAAGTTAAACACAACCGAATTCAAATAAATTTCTAGTACGGGGTGTACTTTTCAACCATAACGCTCACCATAACCACCACCACTGCCACCCAACATTAGATAAAACTAGTAGAAAAGAAAGAGAAAACCAGTAGAAACTATAGAGGAAAACAAAAAACAAGGAAAATGGGTAAAAAAATCAGAGCCTCAAAATTAGTCTTGACCTAAAAATTAAAAATGAAAACAAAAGAATCACCTTGAGGCGCCGGAACAGAGGAGGGAAGGTTTCGCGAGCTGGAATGAATTTGGGGTATATTTCGGTGCCTTTCTTATAAAGTATCGTAGTATCTAACCTCAAAGTGATAAATTGAAACACCAAATATTTGGTTCTAAGCTTAAAGGTTTAAAAATGGAGTTTGTAGGATGGGGAAGACGAAGTCTCGGTGTGAGGGTGCTCGCATTTAGAGAATAGTTTGTGTTTTTGGGGCTAAAAATCGGGCCTTCTATGGCAGTTATGAAAAAACCCGCCTTAGAAAGCTACTTTCTATGGCGGTTATGTAGAAACTGCCATAGAAAGTGTGGACTTTCTATGGCTGTTTTATAAAACCCACCTTAAAAAGGCTTTTCTAGGGCGGGTACTAGATAAACGCCATAGAAAGTAGTTTTCTATGGCATATCGCAATAAACCGCCATAGAAAATCCGTGTTTTATTTTTAATGGTGATTTTCGTCTAAACCTCCATTAAAGGACCACCATTGAATCCCCTTTTTATAGTAGTGTTTCTACGGTAGTTATTGAAAAACCGTTTTAGAAATTCCTTTTCTACGACGGTTGTAAGCAAACCGCCATAGAAAGTAGCTTTCTATGGCTGTTTGCTTACAACCGCCGTAGAAAAGGAATTTCTAACGGCGGTTTTTCAATAACCGCCATAGAAAGTTAGTTACTACGGCGGTTATTTCATAACCGCCGTAATATGGCGGTTTCGTTTTTTTCGCCGTTAAACTGCAGCCGTTAAAACTCCATTATGTGGTAGTGAAAAAGGCCATGTTCAATGATGTAAATTTAGGTCCTATTATATCATCGCCTGTGTTTTTCTTTTGATTTGTTTGACGATTTGCACTTCAGTTAGTAGACACATGGCGAGATCACTAAAGAGTACCTCCATTAACAATGGCATCCCTGCCTCTAAATATTGCACAGGACGTAGTTTCCTCGTGACTGAAACAGAGAAATTTAATTAAGAAAATGAAAATAAAATCCATTCGTGTTGTCAGATGCTGCCAACGGGTCATCTACGGTGATTTCAGGAGATAGGAATAGCATAATAAATATTTCTTGGATTCCATTAAAAAAGTTCACTTTGAAAAAAAAAAAAATTTTCCAGTAAAAGAGTTCACTTTCAACTTTTTTAGTCCATATACCCTTACTAATATAATCATGTGTAGTTTATAATTAACACTTAGTTAATAATTAACGATATAAATGAAATAAATTGTATCAAATAGCTATTTTAGGTTGTGTACCTTGATATTCATAATAACTAGTACATTAGTCAAAGTGGATCATTCCAATGGAATAGAGGAAAATACCAATTATGACGATGGCCTTAGTAATTGGAGCGTAAAAGGATGCGAAATTCAAATTATGTTGCAATGCAGGAATCAATGTTAGAGCCTGCACAGGAATCGGACATTTCGAAGCTCTGATGAGCATGTAACTGGGAAGGATAATAGTGTTATTAATTAAAATTATATTAGAAGTATTTTAACCCCTTTCATAATAAATATCACAAACTTATACCTTTTTTAAAAAATTTTTATCTTTGCACGCTCATAATAGAAATTTTCTGTATTCTTTTAATTAAATTTTTCGCCAAACTATGAATGAATGCAATTTAATTATTTTGTCTATGAAAACACCATGCACTAATAGAAAATCAAGAATGCACTCGATATGTGCATGCCTAGTGCAGCTCTTGTGCCAAGTAAGTGCAAGTCATGTGCATTATTTTCTAAGCCTAAAATAATTTTTTTGATGAATAAAAATCACCAAATTTTCTTTATTTTAAAAGTTTAGTGACCATTCAAACTAATAAAATAGATAAGTGGGGTAAAATTAAAAATTACATTTAATGTTTCAATCATTTTGTAAATTATAATCACATTCTTCTTCGGAATATTAATATATTTTGGGTGCTATATATAAATGCAAGGAAATCAACATTCAGAGAAAAAAAAAAAAATTTCTTTTGAAAGTATCATAGAAAAAAAAAATTTAAAAAATGCTAAAAGATGATTTTATATCTAATTTCCTGCTCCACCTGAAGAAAATTTTTTATGTAATAGTCCCAATGTCTCATTTCATTTTCTATTTTGTTGCTGGAAAGATGGGAAAGCAAAGGAAGAAAAGGGTCTCCAAGTCCAAGGTTGAGGAAATCATTGTTGTGATACTGTCTAGGTTACCTGTGAAGGTGCTCTTACGGTTTAGATGCGCGTTTGCAAATTGTGGAAAACTCTTATTTTCTCAATCACCGGAATTCGGTGGTAAAACTTGTGATCTAGAACGGATTGGTTTCTATACTATAGATGATGAACTTTCCGGGGTAAAACTTCCTATTCCGGTTGGTGAAGTTCCATGTAGCTATGTTGGGTTTAAATTGCACGGAACTTGTAACGGTTTGGTACTCTTTTGTACATGTATTTGTACAAATTGCTGTAGAGAATTGTGCCAACTCAATGACAAATGTTCTGATGGATTACAAACTAGTAGTAGTGAATACTCCGATGGTTGGTGAATTAGATAAAATTGTTTGTGTTGCTGTTGCTAGCTTAAAGAAGAGGGAAAACTGGAGTTTTTCTTACTGCTACATATAATGATTATTATTTCTACTTTGGAAAGATATTATTTCAAGTATATGTGTTTGAACTTTGAAGTTGAAAAAAAAAAAACAAAACAAAACTTCCACAGAAATATATTTGAAATACTTTTCCTAAACAGGGCCTCGCAAAATGCCTTAGTGAAAATTGAGGGTGCGTTTCATTGATTAATTTGTACACAAGAAGCCCACGTACTAGCTAATATTTTGTGCGTGTCTTAGAATTTTATTTTTATAATTTCTTAATCAATAAGATATCTTTCAGCCTTTTTTAAAAAAAAATTCAATTATTATTTGAAGAGAAGAGACTGCATAGTTGATGCACGTAATGTGCACGCTAGCCATTGAATCTCTACCTCTTTTCTTAACCAGTCGAAAAGATTGTGATCAATTGACTTGGATTGATTCAAGTTCATCCTGGTTGCTGTCTTCGTGTTCCGTGCGTAGCTTCAACATTAAATTGCTTGTTTGATTTCACAGAAGTTAGCTTTGCGCTTAAGTTTCGTTCGATCTCAGCTTCCGTACTTTGTTGATTGCAACTTTAGTTTGTTTGTTTTGTGGGTTGATTAATTTTGGGTCCAACATACTCGAATTTGGATTGGTTAAAAAGGAGAAGGATTTAATTGACTGCAAATCACATCGTGGACAGCGTCAGTGCGGCTTTTGGGGGTGCAAAAATCAAATGGGGTTCGCCGAAAACAACAAGGAGATGTAGTTCAAGGCAGAATGAAGATAGGAAATCAGATTTGCGGAAGTCTCTGCGGGAACTTTTGTGGAAAGGGGGAAAAGAAAATGACGGCGAGAAGCAGAGTCAATAACAGAGCCAAGAGCCTTTTTGTTCTTGATTCGGAAGAGGAGTCTGATTAAATGGGTTTCATTCTTTTTGATCAAATGTAATAATTTTCTGGTTGAAATCTATTTCAATTGTTGGAGGGACTTGAGATTTGTTCTTCATTTTCTAGTTTAAACTTTGAACGCAATTCTTCGAAATTAAGGTCTATGAATTTTCTTTTAAAAACAAAAAAGGTATATGATTAGTTTTTAAAAAAAAAAAGAAGAAGAAGAAGAAGAAAGGGATATTAACAATTATTTAAAAGTGACAAAATGATAATTATGGAAAAAGTAACAAGAAGGAAAGTAATTATAATTAAAACGTAAATAAATTTATTAGATTTGACAAATATGTAAAACTAATGAAAGATTGTGGCGAATATGTAAAAAAAAAAAAATATGAAAGATTTGGGGTTTGTTTTGTAAAAACAGTAAATTAATGGAAAGATAAGGCAAAGGAAAAGGAATTCGAACGATTTTGCCCTCTAAAAAGGCCATGGACACAGAATGTCATATTTTGTCATGTTTACAAAAGGTTTGTGTAAAAAAAAACAATTTTTAAAGCTTTGTATCATTTTTCGCACTCAGACAAAAGTTCGTGTTAATTTATGTATTTCACTTCTAGAAGTTGCAAAGAACCACGGTAAAAGGTAATTTATAATGCAGTTCCATGAAACCACTATAACATATTGATGTTCTCAATATGCAAATCTCTTAATTAATGTTGTTGCAATGAATCACCTAAAAAATATGTTCTTAAAGTGGTTCATGAAACAAATTCAAAATATCTATGTTTTGCATATACATATCTTTAAAAATAATTTTCCCAAAAAAAACCAAAAAAAAAATAACTTTAAAAAGTTTTTTTTTTAAAGTGGTTTTGACACTGGGTTTAAATTATCAGACTTGTTTTGACACTGGGTTTAAATTATCAGACTTTAAACATCGCCTACATCTAAAGTGGTAGAAGAAATGAAATATCTTGATTAAGAAAATGCCCATTTTAACTATTTCAAAAAAGGCCCAAATTATAGTAGTTGGTATTCAAATGAGTTACTCAAATTAGTATTTTCGAATGGAACTTTCAATTAGTTATTTTATCTTGAAATTCACATTCTAAAATTGATTCAAAATTCAAAATCCAAATTCAAATCGAATTTCAAAATGATAAAAAAAAATAAACACCCTTAAAATGTATGGCCTACATAACATCATGATTTTCAATCGTTCATGTGAAAGGAAAGTTCATAAGTTAGATGAATTCAATACATAAATATCATAAGAACAATCAAATGATATGTAAATGCAGAAGAAACATGGTGTCCATAAGTTATTGTACTTCTTTATGACTTGATCTTGGACGGTAGACACCAAATGAGGCAATTGGTAAGAGAGCATCACAATGAAGGCTTTCCACGAAAATTGGTTACAATATCTGCCCAACGCTAAAACTACAAATGTAGCATGGCAGTCTTAAGATATAATAATCCGAAGAAGATATATTTTCTTCGTGCTAATAAAAGAGTCTAAATTTATAATTAGTTAATAATTTTAAAGTAAAACACAAAGAAAAACTCCTTCATTGCAACAGAAGAAGTAATAACAAGGATCGCGAAATTGTGGTTCTTAATTACAATTGTGACCATGGAAATGCATTTAAAACTCAAAGGATAAGAACAAAAAGTTACTAACCACTTCTTGCTTCAATCATGCATTCTCAATCTTCAAACTTTCCACATTCTGCAGCACTGAACCTTACACTAAGGGCACGCAAGGTGTCTTTGCGTTTCTTTCATTGTTAGATTTTCTTGAAGAATTATCGCGTTTTCTTCTTTTAGAGCTTTGTTGCTGGCTTTAGCATTGCGATTCTAGATTATAGAAAAAGTAAAATGGTACATTTATATATTGAGTCATTAGCAGAACTAAAAGTCTGCACTTGGGTTTAAATGGGTATACAAGATCAAAACTCGGTTTGATGGCTCAGTTAAGCGCTACAAAGTGATGTGGGGTGGGATGGGATGGGTTGCAAAATGCGGATAAGGGCACAAAAGATTAGTTCAAGACAATAAAATATTATGAATGCTAACATTTTCAATGTTATGAAATTTAAGTGATTATTACACATTGTTGAAGCTTTAAATATATTTAAACATATAAAGAAATTTGCTTATCATTACATTTAAACTTTATTAATTTAACATTTCTAGTAAAAACTAAATCCTTAAACTCTTACAAATCAATTTATCTTTTTGTAAAGTTCATTTACCTTTCAATTTGTTTTCTTTTTTTAAAAAGATATTTACTAAAGAAATTTTTTTTATTGTGTGGGGAATCACTAGCCACTAAAAAAATTGGAAAGAGAACAAAAAAGGACTGACGAACCTTCAGTTGGTTTCTTTTATTTTGAAACCAACATCTTATTTGATTGGGAGAAAGCCCCATGTTCTTACCCAACTGTAGTTGCCGGTCTTGAGTAGGATTTGAGAAACTCTTGAAAATCCTTCAAAAATATCATAAATAATAATCTTGTAAAGTGAGAAATAATTAATTCACACATTTTTAAATTACACAAAATTAGAGAAGAGAAAATACATTAATTAAGAAGTGGGTGTCCCTGAAATAAATTATTTAAAAGTAAGAGAAATCATAAATTTAATGAGTCCTAATAGTTCTTGGATCCCCAAGAAAGGAAAAAAAAAAAGAAAAAAAGAAAGCCCAGAAAATTCACTTTTTAATCCATCCCGATGACATATAACAAAAGTGTATTTATTTTTTTTCCTATCATCAAATTGAAACAAATAAATAATCTATAGCCATAAGCTAAGAAACAACAAAAAACTATTCCTTCAAAACATTCTTAAAAATAGATTATAACAGAGTAAAAAACAAAAAAATTAAAAATCATAAAACATTTGAAAATCTTACGCTTCTAACTGCGCTGAATTTGTTCTGCAGAGTGCTGATCGTGTTTTTTCTCTGTGTTTGTTGCATTGGTAGAAACCTCATCAATGTAGCTAATTTCATCATTCCATGAATCCATCACTGTTAATCAAGAAGAAAAATGAGGGAGATTCGAAGAAAATTTGATCACTGATCCAAATACCCACAAAATTTCTAGTGAACAAATATTTCAAAGTAATATACTAATATGTATAGATAAAATTATGATGAAAATAAATTAATTACAATTCAACAAATATCCATTTACGCATAAAAAAGAATGACATCATGAATTGAACGAGGAGTTGCCCCCTCTTGCTATTACGTAATTTCTTACCTCTCTTGAATTAATTGAACGTGAAGCTGCCGCCTCTTGTTGTTATTATTTATTTTTTTTTCTCCGATTCAAAATTGAGGGTTAACATGTACTTTATATAGCGTAACGATACATTGAATCAAAAGATTTTATTTTAAAGGGCTATAGTAAATTATGTGATTTAAAAAAACAAATAAATAAATTTATTAATTACACTTATGAAAAAGTGTAATACATTAATGGCTCATCGTGTCTTTTCATTTATGTAGTTTATTGTTAGTTCATTGTATAGCTTTATTTGAATATAATTGTTATAATATATGCTCAGCTACCTATATTAAATTTTTAGGCTTTGGGAAGGAAAGTAATATTAATGCACGTCTAAATAATGAATAGAAAATAAATTTTCATTGAAGAAGAAAATTATTATGACTCAGTCAAACATTGTAAAATATCAAAAAAAAAATATATATATATATATACATATATATAGAGTTTAATATTTATCAGGTTCATCCTCAAATAAGATTTATCAGGCATCCAATGATATTTCAGCACGGAAGATATATGAGATTAATATATATTAAGTTTTCCCTTAATTAAGGAGCATGATTAACTTCATACTTTTTCTATTTATTACGTATTCCCTTAATTAAGGAGCATGTAGATTTTTACATTGATATTCATTTTTAATAAATTAAATTTTATGGCTAAGGGTCCACTTATTTGTGTGTAGGGCATAGTTATTTTAATTTTTTAAAATAAATATTTTTTTCACTGATATTCAATTTAAAAATAAATAAATTTTGGGATTAAGGGTTTACTTATTTGTATATAGGATATAGTTATTTTTAAATTTTTTTGATAATGCTTTTTTCATTTATATTTATTTTTAACAAATTAAATATTGTGACGAAGGGTTCACTTATTTGTGTGTAGGGTATAGTTATTTTAATTTTTTGATACAATTTTTTAATGAAATTATAATACACTACAAGATAAAGGAATATTCCATCTAATTATATTTACGGTAAATGTAAAATTTGATTTTCATAACAAAAGTATACCATAAAATTAGAATATGTCTATAAAAGATTATGTGGCAGCATGTGAGTGGATGTCTGGTGAGTCATGATATATTTTATTTCAGGATGAACCTGATAAATATTACTCCCATATATATATATATATATATATTTTTTTTTTTTGTATATATATATATATATTGTAGACTCTCTCCAAACAAATTATGTTCTGACCAAACTAAAGTAGCTGTGTGATTATTGAAGTTGCAATATCAACAGTATTACGAACATTATTGTTAATGTTTGAAATGGGAGTGGGGTGTTGTTTGAAGCCAGATTCGCGTACTTGATATAAATAATCCACATCTCGGGTAGACTCTTCAGCAAATTTGGGGTCCCCTAGCCTTATAGCCTTAACAGCTCCAGGAATATCACTCTATATAATAGAATTGTAACCCTTCAAGCATGCAGTTAAGGGAACTGACAAATTTGGTTGAGTTTTCAAAAGCTGATTGATACATGTCACAGCAGAAGTTGACTTGGACTTGAGCGAGTTGACCATGATGAGTGCAAGGCCATCAACATCATGAGTATTAGGGCATTTAGGATCACTCCTAAGAATTGAGGCACATAACTGATAATTTGAGGTCTGTTTACATGTATCATCTATTAAATCAGAAAAACTTAATGGAAGAACTACTTCTAAAGAGGCAATGACAAAAATGGAATAAGAGTAATGTTGAACCATTTTGATAATCTTGAATCGATCAATTGCCAAATATGTGAATGGAATATTGCTTGAAAAGTAAAAGGATTGATGTTCAAATTTATAGGTTAAGAGGATATCTGTTGCATTTCCATTCGGTTTTCTATATTAATTGTGTCTTAATTAACTTATTTATAGTGCCTACCTAACTCATTCAGAAAATATTTAGTTTGTATGTATAACAGTTTAGTCTAAATTGATGTTCAAATTTATAGCTGAAGAGAATAACTTTAGTCTATTAATTCGGTTTTCATTTTCAATCTATTAACTGAAATTATACTACTTAATTTACTAATTAAAAGAAGACATATAATTCATAATTGTATTTATATGTTTCAGGCGATTCTCTTTGTGTTTGTTCAATTTATTTATTTTTCTTTTCAATCCTCCACGTGCTTAGTCGTGTATGAAATTATTTGCTGAAATTCTCTATAAGGGTACTGTAGGATTTGAAATTATTTAAATTTATAATTCCCATTAAGGGCACAAGACTTTATTTAATATTTTAATAATTATGCTTAATACATTTTTACCCTTATTATCCTAGCCTTCTCCTCCGTTCCAAAGATCCTCTGTAACAAACTGAGAAAGTGTTGTGCCACAAAAGAAAGCACAGTATGGAAAAGGCCACGGCAAGAAGATAGAGAAAAAACAATAGATTCCAGTGAGGACACTCTTGTTTGAAGGACTACTAGAGAAAAAAGTGTAAGGGTAAAATGTATAAGCCGAATAATTAAGATATAAATTAAATATAATTTTTTTCCTAACAAGTACTGTCCATTATGTATCAGACATAGTGCTTCATCATGATCGACTCACTCAAGTCCAAGTCAACTTCTGTTGTGACAACAATCAATCAGCTTTTGAAGACCCAATCAAATTTGTCAGTTCCCTTAATTGCATGCTTGAAGGGTTATAATTCTATTATACAGAGTGATATTCTTGGAGCTGTTAAGGCTATAATGCTAGGGGATCCCAAATTTGCTGAAGAGTCTACTAGAGATGTAGATTATTTATATCAAGTATGCGAATCTGGCTTCAAACAACACCCCACTCCCATTTCAAACATTAACAATGATGTTCGTAATACTGCCAACATTACAACTTCAATAATCACACGGCTACTTAGTTTGGTCAGAAACATAATTTGTTTGATTATATCAACGTTCTATGTGATAAAACTAAAATCTAAATAATGAAATTAATTTCAAAATATATATTTAATCAATATTGAGTATTTTAAATTATTCTGCAAATTTTCATTACAGCCATTTATAAATTCAATAGCCTAATTATTATCAAGTGCAATTTAAGCCAATAAATGACACAGGTCAATCTAAAAAAGAAAGCAGGGCTCAATGTATTACTAAAAGATTGGGCCCAAATTTAGCAAAAAAAATACACAAGAAAAGAATGCAGAAAGTTTTAACTCAGTTTCACATTTTATTATGTAGCAGTCATCCCTTAAATAGATTACAAGAATATGAATCTCCTAAAAATCTCACAGCAAATAAAGATAGACTAAAAGCATAAGTCAACTAAAAAACAATCTAGCTGAAAAGACTTGGTCTCAGATTTTGCTAAATTGATTTTATTCTTGCAGTAAAAATCTCAAAACTTAATAAGAGGCTATCAGAGGTGCAGTTTATGAAACTCAAGACTGCGAATCTGTCTTCAAACTGCACCTCTCAACATTGATGCTCATAATATTGCTGATATCGCGCAACTTCAATAATTAAATTGTTGCTTCCATTTAGCCAATATGGGATGCACTCATTGGGTGTCTATTTTTAACATTTTAACTAAAGTAACGTTTAAATGTATCATTATAAAGAAAATATTTTCCATTTTAATCAATTAATTATTGAAATGCGTAATGAATAGAATAAGTCCTTCTACTAATGGATGATCTATTTAAGAAAAGAAAAAAAATTTTAAAAAAAGAAGGTAAATGCCAAAGTTAATAATGGTAGTGAAGATGATTTTTTGTGTGAAATTAGTTTGGAAAGGTGGTGACGGTGGACCAGTGGCGGAACCACCTGTGGGCTAGTGGGAGCTCAAGCTCGCCGGCCGCCGCTTGTAAATAGTACCCGGCGATGGAACAGCCCCCACTACCAGCAGCGGCTCAGCCCCCACTCCACTGCTGCAGTCTTCTTTTTTCTTTCTCCGGCAAGCGTTGCTACAATCGGTTTGCTCTGTTTTTGAAGTTTTTCTTTTTATTTAATGGGCTGGTATGGGTTAGCCAAACGGCGCCGGCGTTTTATCATTTATAAAATATAATTTTTTATTTTTTAAAAAATTTACAATCGAGACAGAGAGGGAGACTAGGAGAGCCCTAATTTCTACTTTCTGACTTTTCATTCCTTCAATGGGCGCAGGCTGCGCAGCTGAGCTGAAGAATCAATAATTCCAATTGCAATCGGCAATACGGTAATACTCATCTTCTTCTAATCTTCTATCTGTTCGTGCCGCTCGCTTGCAATCGGCAATTCCCATATTCTTCTTCTAATCTTCTATCTGTTCGACTGCCGCAGTGCCGCTCGCTTGCAATCGGCAATTCCAACTCTTGCTCCAATTCCAATCGGCAATCGGGCTGCGCTCTTGCTCCAATTCCATAGTGCAGACTGCCGAAGCCGCTGCAGGCCATTATTTACTTTTCTCTCAGTCTCAGGTCAGTTTTCTGATTCTTCATTCTCAGCAATTAATTGGTTTTTTGAATGGTTATTTAGTTATTATAATTTATTTTCTTTGTTTTAGAGTTTTAGTTGTAGATTTACTGTTGTAAAATGTAAATGACCAGATTATATAAATGTAATGTACTAATGTATGCAGTAATGGCGTAATGCAGTATGTTGGTGCTGGTGCTTGTATGGTTGAGTTGAGAAATTTGAATTTTTGTATTCATGATTTGAAGCAATATTATGAATTTAAAGGATTTTATACATATAGCCGACTCACTTAGTGGGACAAAATCCTAGTTGTAGTAGTTGTTGTTGTTTCTGACTGGTTTTTGAAAATTTGATCTGCAGAGAAGAAAAGGGGAACTAAGGGTGGTCCTGCCCTTCCATGGTCCGTCAGATATAGGGTTGTTGTTGGTATTGCGGAGGCTATTAGTTATTTGCATAATGGGACAGAAAGATGTATAGTTCATAGGGACATCAAGCCTTCAAACATAATTCTGTCTTCCAGGAAGACACCTAAGGTGAGGAAGAAATCTCATTCACTGAAAAATTCAATAAGAATTCTGAGTAATTATGTGGTGGTATTAATCTTGATGATGATTTTGAATGCAGCTGTGTGACTTTGGATTAGCTACATGGACTCCTGCACCTTCAGTGCCTTTCCTCTTCAAGACTCTGAAGGGAACATTTGGGTATGTGATCTCTTACCTAAAAAACAACTGTTACAGAAGCACCAACAAATTCGCCATCTGATATTGACAGTGATTTTTTGTTCTTCCATGAACTGAAAATTGACAGGTACTTGGCTCCTGAGTATTTTCAGCATGGAAAAGTATCTGATAAGACTGATGTTTATGCTTTTGGGGTAGTCCTTTTGGAACTATTAACTGGGAGGAAACCTATTGAGGCAAAAAGAGGACCAGGAGAAGAAAATCTGGTGCTTTGGGTAAAGTCATTGATTCTTCATTTGATTGATTACCTTATTACTATTAGTTTTGCCATATCTTTCATTGTATAAATGTACATTTCAGCTTCACATGGCACATCATTTCAAAAAGACAAATTTGATTAGCTGTCTCATGCTATACCACAAGCTCCTACGCTTTGGATCTAACATGCAAATACCTCTTCTTGTATATTATTATCCTTGAGTTATAAATTGTGTGTATATTCTGTTTATAACACTTCATAGAAGTTTCAGTCACAAGAGATGCTGAAAAGGGTACCACCTTGAATCATATTCCACAATTACAGTGGCTATTGAAAAGGACAGATTAAATTGCTTTCAGCTATGTTTTGTGTTAGGAAGACTTGGATCGGATAGCCGAAATTGATTTTTCGTGAATGCATTGGTAAGTTTCGTGAACTAAATATTGGTTTTGGAAAATTGTATGCATGTTCTTTGTCCAGTGTGATCATATTGTGACAGCTGAACAACTCAAATAACTTTTCAATTGATGCTGTTTTCTTTTTCATTGAAGTACTAATTGAATGATGTTGATAGAATACTGAAGATTTTCTGTTGCCTTCATTCATTCCAGGCGAAGCCATTATTGCAGCAAGGCTATCTTGAAAAACTACTTGATCCACAGCTGAAGCCTATGCCGATACACTCTAATCGTATATTACACTAACCCCCACTCTAATTATTTTCTGGTTTCGCCACTGCGGTGGACTGCCTTCTTCCTACCGCCTAACAAAAATTCCATTTAGGTTTATACCGACAAAATGGCCGCAAGTCCACCACGGTCATCGCCATCGATAGCCTTTTCCTTGCAGCACCGCCGCTGTCCTCGTTCTTTCTTCTTTTGCCTTTTTGGAGGCTTGGCCGCCACCTCCTTAATGTTTAAAAATTACAAAGAGCCTCTTTGTAGTTTTTTGTTGTTTATTTTTTTGTAACATGATGGAAATGAATTTTTAAATAAATTTTAATTATGATTATTTTTTTTATATTTTTAATTTTCTCTTTATCAACTTCAAATATCACTTTTTATCACTATTTTATCTTTCTTATTTTTAAAAACAATGATTTTTAATTAATATTTCATTTTTCTTTTTATCTTTGAAAAAACAAAAAAATAAAAAATAAATAAAAAGAAGTGTTCGCTGATCTTGGTTTTACGAATAAGGTATTATATGAGGGGCAATGGGTATATTTTTGAAACATATGAGGTAAACTGTAGAAATGATGATAATTTTGGGGGGTAAAAAGTAATTAATCATAGAGACACTTAAAATAATATCCCTTTTTCTTTAACTTCCCCCCCTCCAATCTGTTACCAGGAAGGAACTGCTTCTATCGGTTTTAATGTCCATCACTCCAATATCCAGCCATGGCTCCATTTGCAGCTGAAGAATTGATCATCTTTACGAATCACTACCCTTCAGTGATGATCCAATTCCAGGCCGGAAAGATTCAATTTTTTGGAGATCCACCAATAGAGCGCACTCAAGGTGACATAGCCAAGTACACATCGCACAATGCAACATAACGTAGCAGAGTCTTACCTTCATTCTCCTCTTCCTAGATATCACTCCCAGGAGTCAGCTCCACTCCATATGAGTTGCAAATTCAAATCCAATTACTCCCTAGGTTTGCTACTTTTCTCTTCGATTCTTCACCGTTGTCTCCTTCCCCAGTTCAATTTGATTAAAATGGTAGAAGGAAATGCTATAGAATTTGGATATTTTAAGTAGGGAATTGTTGAATTCCTTTCCTAGAATTTTTATTTTTGTTCGTGTATTGAATTGAGAGAGCAGGAACCGCAATTTGGGGAAAATGGGGAAGAAATTAGGGTTTCAAAGAAAAGGGTATAAATTTGGAGGGAGAGTTTTTGTGGGGGGGGAGGGAGAGGAGGTTTGAAAAACGCAATTATTTAATTATTTATATGTTTGATAGAAATTTGGTTTAATATTTTTTGAATGGAAAATTTTATAAGAGTAAACCCCAAATTTGGTTTAGTCTCATACATTTCAAAACGCTTCTTTTGATTACTTACATTTTAAAATATGAACAAGTCGGCAGCAAACATTAACAAAAGCCATTATCTCCCATCACATGAGCCTCACATGCTCGCAACTTGAAGGGTAATTTAGTCAATTCAAAACTTGTCAATTATCTTTTGTTTTTTGAGATAAAATCCCTCTCACTCATTTTAACCCATGACCCGTCAGATAGGGGTGGCAAGTTGACCCGTGGCCCGTCAACCCGACCCAACCCGCCAGCTTTTTAACCTGTTGGGTTGGGTTGAACGGGTTGCGGGTCAAACGGGTTACGGGTCAGATGATGACCCGTATTTAACGGGTTGGGTTAGGTCGGGTTAGTGTTAACCCATGGGTTACAATTTTTTTACAACCAGCTCAACCCGTCTAGTTTGTCTTCATAGTTGACCCGCGCTGATCAATTGCATCTAAAAGCAAAAATGACTCGCGGGTTCACGTGATTATGATTTGTTTGTGTATGCTGTGTGCGCGTGTGTGTGTCCGGGTGTGGGTTGTGTGTGTGCGTATATATATAGGGGCATACTATTTGCAGGAATATTTTTACTATTTACAAGAACATTTTTTTGTGAATAGTGTAATTTGCCCTTAAAGTAAAAAAAAAAAAAAAAAACCCTTCATTTTCACACTATAAAGGTTGCAGGAGAGTTTCTTTTCATCTTCTCAGCATTCATGCTTATTCTTTTTCATTTACACTCTTTCTATTTACAGTCATTCATTTTTCACTCACACGTGTATTCAAATATGGCCGGTAGACACAAGGAATATCAATATCACACGGTAAGTAAACACTCAATACATTTTTTAACGTGAAATTTGTTTGTTTTGAAAAAAAAAAAATCCCTATCTGCCCCTTGTGGGTGAGATTTTTAACTCGGATCTGCTATTATCCGGCCGATTTTGGCCGGATCTGTAAAAATTCGGCAGAGGAGACGGTTTCCTCGGCCTGAATTTAAATGAAATCCCGCCGGAGACCGGTGGAATTTTCATTTGTAAACCCGCCACAGGACGGCGGAATTTCCGTCCTATGGCGGGATTGGGAGAACACCGCCAGGGGAGGGCGGTGTTATGGAGGAAAATACTGCTTGGCGGTATTTTTCTCCAGAACACCGCCGGCCTCCAAAGGTATTTTGACCAAAAATACTGCCCGGAGAGGGGCGGTATTTCACCCGAAAAATACCGCCCAGGCGGTATTTGATCCCAAAAATACCGCCGAAAACAGGAGGTATTTGCGAGAAAAATATTGCCGATATTTTTTCGGCAAAAATACTGCCGGTGTCCGGAGGTATTTTCGGCAGAAATACGGCCAGACGCCGATGGTATTCTGCCCGAAAAAACTGCCGTCTAGCAGTTTTTTCCGGCGCACGGCGGTTTGTTTCCCGATTTCCAGCCCGAAATGGGCGAGATTTTCGAAATATTTCTCCCCATTATACATAGTGAAATTTTGTCACAATCTTACCGCTCGAAGATGATATTATTCCAAAATTTAATAGTTCCAGCTAAATTTTAGGGTTTAGAGCTTAGAGTTTTTGTACGCTAACCCATCTTTTTGTATTAATAGGATATCCGGATTGAGAGGGTTGCTGATCATAAGGATGTATTTCAGACGGACGAAGAGTTCAGAAGTAGGGAAGATTTGTTTGTATGAGTTAAAGCTAGAGTAGCCGAAAATAATATAACTACAAAAATTACTTTCTCTTCCAAAATATTGGGGTTTTTCCTTACAAGAGGGAGAAAAAGGCGAGTTGAGATAGGGTACGATAGATTAGGACAAGTTAGAGATAAGTCACCCCTACCTGAAGAGGAAAACAGGCAGAATAATACAAGTAGTAAATTGATAAAATGTCCATTTAACCTTGTGGGACGAGAAATTGCTGGGAAGAATTAAAATTTAGAGGTCATAAACGGTAAGCACAATCATGAATTACAAGAAGTTGAAAATTGGTATTCAGTATACTCACGGTTAACAGAATCGGAGAAGAAGAAAATTACAGAAATGTCAAGTGTTAACATCAGGCCGAAACATATATTAGCCTAGTTGCGAGCGGATGATCCGCAAAATGTCACCTACATAAAATAGGTGTACAATGAATCAGCAAAAGGTAGAAGGGAGGAGAGGGAAAATTTGACTAACATGCAGTATTTCTTCAAATTTTTGCATGATCACGAATGCTTATATGCGCACGCAGTTGAATATGAGAGTAATGCAGTTGGACATATCTTCCTTGCATACAGGAAGGCGCCTTGTCTACTTGGTTTGTTTCCGTACGTTTTGTTTATGAATACGACATATAAGACAAACAGATATGACATGCATCTACTCCAGATAGTGACTCATGTACCCACATCTCAGTACATTCATATTGTTTTCGTTTTCATGATGATGAGACTTTTCTGAGCTATTTCTGGGCCATGACTCAATTGAAGAATTTATTCAATGGCAACAAATACCCACATGTTGTCATGATTGATCGAGAGACTGCTTTAATGAACGCTGTGCAAAGAGTATTCCCACATGCTAGCCAACTACTATGCAGGAGACACATTGAAATGGATGTAAAGAAACATGTAGTAGATGCTGGCAATGACAAAACTACAACAGATGTGTTTCTATATCGTTAGGGACGAGTGGTGAAAGTCTTGACATATGAGCAGTTCAGGGAAGCTGTGGATTTTATTGATACTAAATATGGAAATAAATCTAAATTCAGAAATGTGGTTCCATACTTAAAAAAAGCATAGTTGGATCTTCACAATGACAAGTTTGAGTCTTGTTGGACGAAAAAATAGAGGATTACGGAGGGCGCACAACGAACATATAAGTTACTTATAGCTTTAATTTATAGTTTGTATACTGTATAATTATATGATACTTTATATAATGTTTTATGTGAAAGTTTTATTTTCAATGTTAATTGACTTTTAGGGTTGAGAGTGCACATGCACAGTTGAAGAAGGCAGTTGGGAAGGATAGAAAAATATTTTCAGGTATTTTTCAAGTAATTAATATTATGATAAAGGAGCACTTTCATAAAATTCAGACTGCAATGGAGTCTTCTCGTAGCAAAACATACCGGAAGAGCAACTACTTACTGTATAGTAGGTTGAACGATATACTGTCTTTCGCTGGTATTACAATGGTAGAAGAAGAATATACAAAAAGAATTGGCCTTATCGGGGAAGATGGTGTGCTGTGTGGTTGCGAACTCCGAACTAGTTGCGGGCTATCATGTGCATATGAGATGCAACAGTTGGTGCGAGCATACCGTCCAATTGTTCCTGTCGATGTGGACGCCTTCTGGAAGACGCTGCATTTGAAAGATAATGATATTTCGGAAACTGAGGAGATGAGGCAAAGCACTGAAGGTCGACTGCATGAAATGTTTATTGATGTAATTACGCGTCTAAGCGCTGAGATATACAGGGTGATGGGTGTCGTACATGCGACGCTTTGTCTAAAAACTGTTGATCTAGCTGAGCTGGTAAGTAGGCCACATAGGGGACGCCCGAGACACAATCCGACCCAACGAGATCTATCAGGGTACGAGCATGTCTAAAGAAATGCAATACAGCGATGTACAAATATTACTTTTCATGTACAGATCATTGTGGTTAATTACATATAAATATACTAAATTTAACATGATTTACAATCGCAGGTCGGAGATCCACAGGCGAACAAAGGAGAAGAAGGGTTGTGAGGCCCCACGGTTCTGAATGGCCTTTCGACCTGCCCATATTTCTGAAGCAGTTCGTGTTCGACTATATTACTAACCAATTTAATGTAGTGGCCGATGGACATTGTGGTTTTAGAGTAATTTCCTATTTCGTTCACAATGCAGATGAGGATTATTGGTCTCAAGTGCGCAGAGAACTGTACTAAGAACTGCGAGATGAAGCTATTTTTTTGCGCAGCGTTCTTGGGCCAATCGATTACGAATTAGTATGTAGGGTGGTAGACTGTTATGTAGTTCCTACCATATATGAATTTTGGTTTGATTATTATCTTTTTGGATTACTTGTTACCATGAAGTACCAGAAGGTTGTTACATTATATGCCCAGCAAAGTAATAATTTCCTCCCGCTTCAGTGGCGGGGGGTCGGCGTCTCTAATGATCCGAGCAGTTTCATCAATATAGGGCTTGTAAGACAAAATCATTTCATTGCTTTGTTAACGACACGGGAGGTCATGCTACCCCCAGTCTATCCGACGTGGAGAAACAGGGCCTCAAAACAAATGCAGAGTTGAAAATCTCATTTGCAAACCGATTTGATACTTTCCGAAATAAATCTACGGTTGAGTGTTAGTATTAGATGTTTTTCTTATCCACTGGTTTCACGTTGAATGCAATTTACTTTTGATTTTACATTCCCAATATAAGTATTTTATTTTTAAGTTTCATATGTAATTAATTTTGACATTACTTAATGCATATACAATACATAGATAGCATCCCGAATGATATATTACTTTATACACTGCATCAAAAAATAAATATAATACAATCTTCCAAATGGATAGCCACCTCATCTATGGCCCTCTCCCTCATGTCACTGGGGGCGGAATGCCTTGTCCGGGGATGAGCTAAATACATTTTACTTGCTATATATTGCAAACGCTGCATTTGGAAGAAAAATCCAAGTATAGTAAATAAGCATTGACATAAAAAATATAACTAATGGACAGAAATAAGCATAAATCACATGTACTTACCGCAACCGTTGATAGCTGTCTGGGATCCGGTGTTTCTTCCACTTCCATGTCGTCGGGACTAACACCAACGTGCGATCACGTCTGGAAGTATTCGAGGTACTCAGGGCACGACTGATTGCCCCATTGAGCCCTCTGCAGACCCTTTAACAACTTACCCTTTCTCATTTGCCATGCCATATAATCCGGATCGTACACGCATGAATACTTCAGAATTTCAAGACCTCTTTAACAGTTCTTTGGCTCTAAAACTCTATGAGGGATCGACTGCACGTATCCAAATTGTCGCAAGAACTGATCAGGCATATAGGGCATATGATCGCAGGGCAATAAATAAGACCCCTGTACAATGTTATTGGGTGCAAGCTTGCAGGATTTGGCCCAAAAAGAAGCCAATTTACCTAGTTCATTTGAAAGAAAGTCAGTGGTTAATCGATCAATTCGGATATTACACTAATAAACTTTAGGACATTTAAATGATATAGAAATATTACCTCATCAGATTTCAATGCATCTACGCGTCGGTATGACACCAAATCCCGTTTAGGCTCACGCTTCCTTCCGGTTTCAATGTGGCACTTCGTTGCAGCAGGAGAGTAGACATTCCAGGATCTTATCTTTGGAGGACTAAACGTGGGAAAGTACTCGTATATCCAGGTCTATTAAGCATAAGGAAAAAAAAAATTTAGTCATTTTAATGAACCAGTATGAAGTATTAAAATAATTTATAAATGATTCATACAAACATACAATAATGTCAGACGCCCACCTAACTGGGCACCGTCCGCCCTAGAGGCCCTACCAAGATTGCGATAAATGCTCGCCAAGCAAGCTGCCCCCAAGCAAATCTGCTTACGTTGTCTAGATTGTGGCAACTTCTTGTCGTTGCCAGCCTCTACTACATGTTTCTTTACATCCATTTCAATGTGTCTCTTGCACAGTAGTTGGATAGCATGTGGGAATACTATTTTCACAGCGTTCATTAAGGCAATCTCTCGATCAGTGATGACCACATGTAGGTATTTGTTGCCCTCGAATAAATTACTCAATTGAGTCATGGCCCATAAATAGCTCGGGGTAGTCTCATTCCTCATGAAAACGAAAGCAATATGAATATACTGAGATGTGGGTACATGAGCCACTATCTGCAGTAGAGGCATGTCATACCTGTTTGTCTTATACGTCGTATCAATAAACAAAACGTACGGAAACAAACCAAGTAGACAAGGCGCCTTCTTGTGTGCGAAGAAGATGTGCCCGATTGCATTACTATTATCTTCAGCTGTGTGCACATAGAAGTATTCGTGATCGTGTAAAAGTTTGAAGAAATACTGCATTTTAGTCATATCTCCCCTCGCCTCCCTTCTACCTTTTGCTGATTCATTGTACACCTGTCTTATTTGGCTAACATTTTGGGATCATCCATTTGCAACTGGGCCAATATATGCTTCGGCCAGATGTTAATACTTAACATTTATGCAATCTTCTTCTTCTCCAATTTTGTTAATCGTGAGCACGCTGAATGCTAATTTTGAACTTCTTGTAATTCATGATTGTGCTTACCATTTTTTGTCTCTAACTTTCATGTTTCCCCAGTAATTTCTCGTCCCACAAGGTGAAATTGGCATTTTGTCAACTTGCTACTTGTATTGTTCCGCCTGCTTTTCCCTTTAGGTATGGGTGACTTATCTCTAACTGTTTATGATCTATCACACCCTATCTCAACTCTCCATTTTCTCTCTCTTGTAATGAAAATGCCCAACGCTTTGGAATAGGACGTAATTTTTGCAGTTATATTGTTTTCATATGCTGTAGCTTTAACCTACGCAACCAAATCTTCTTTACTTCTGAACTCTTCGTCAATCTGAAATACATCCGAGTGGTACGAAAATATGTCATCCCTATCAATACGGATATCCTGTTAATACAAAATCATGGGTCAGCATACTTAAACCCTAAACTTTAAACCCTAAAATTTAGTTAGAACCATTAAATTTTGGAATAATATCATCTACGAGAGGTGAGAATGTGACAAAATTTTACATACATAGGGGGAGATATTTCAAAAATCTCGCCCCCGGGGGATATCTGGCCCTTTCCGGCTGAGAAATCGAGAAAATTACTGCCGTCCGCCGATAAAAACATCAAGAATCAAGCGATCTTTTCAAGCAGAACACCGCGGCGGACGGCGGTGTTGTGATCGGAAATACCGCCTGATTTGCACGGAAAAATACTGCTGGCGGTATTTGTCCCGCAACTACCGCCTGAAACCGACGGTATTTGCTAGGTAAATACCGCCTTGGCGGTTTTTTTGGGTGAAATACCGCCGGAGTCTGGCGGTATTTCCGATCAGAACAGCGCCGTCCTCCGGCGGTGTTCTGCCTAAAAAAACCACGGGTTGGTATTTTTCCCCAAAAACACTGCCGGAGGGCGATGGTGTTCCTAGGGAAAAATACCGCGCTTCGTCACGCGGTATTTAGTCGGTCACTACTGCCGGTTTTCGGCAGTATTTTCGCCGGAAATACTGCCGGTCATCGGTCGAAATCCGGCCAAGGAGATAGTCTCCTTGGCGAAATTTTACAGTTCCGGCCAAAAACAGCCGGATAATCGCAGATCCGGGTAAAAAATCCTGCCTATAGGGGTTTTTTTTTTCAAAAATCAAGGAGCAGACAGATATTTTTTTATGAAGCAAAAATAAATTTCAAGTAAAAAAATGTATACAATTGTTACTTACCGTGTAATATGGATCGTCCTCTTGTCTACTGGCCATATTTAAATACACGTGTAAATGAAAAATGAATTACTATAAATATAAATAGTGTAAATAGAGAAAATAAGAAGCATGAAGGCTGAAGGTGAATGTCCTGCAACCTTTATAAAGGTTTAATATGTTTTTTTCTTTTAAGCTTAAAGGACAATTTAGATAATTTACTCACAAATGTTACTGCACATAATAAAATTATCACTGTAAATAATATACTCCTTAATTAAATAGCATCTGGGCGGGAGCTATTTTGTTTTCAGCAACGTCTTTTAAATTCTTGGGTGGGCCGGTATTTATTTTAATAGTGGGCTCGAATTTTAAATTCTGGTCTGAATTCATAAAATCTGGATTGATTAAACTTTTGTCATGTATTTATTTAGCTAATAATTTTAATTTCTATTTTATTTAGAATTATGGAAACGGGTGTCGTTTAGATTATTAAAAAGGGGTATGATATTTGCAGCGACGGAATCGATATTTGCAGCGACATTTTTGCGTGAAAAGACCGAAATGCCCTTTGGGTAAAAAAAAATTTAAATTTTCCAATCTGCTGGAAAAATTAAAAAAAAAAAAATGTCGCTGCAAAACCATCGCCGGGCGATGGTTTTCTACAAAACCATCGCCGGCGACCGGCGATGGTTTATCTTTGTATAAACCATCGCCCGTCGCCCGGCGATGGTTTTACACAAAACCATCGCCGGCGACCGGCGATGGTACCCCCCCCCCCCTCCCCCCCCCTTAAAGTTGAGATTTTTGATATTTGCAGCGACCACCGGGCGGATCTTCCCCATTCCGGTAAAAAATTTCACAATTTTGACAAAACTACTAATAAATTCGGACATAATACAAGTAAAATAATTAATAAAACTACATAAAAAAAAGAAAAAAAAAAAACCAAAGTGTCGCCGGTCGCCGGCGATGGTTTTGTAGAAAACCATCGCCACAAAACCATCGCCGGCGACAGGCGATGGTTTTGCAGCGACATTTTTTTTTTTTTTAAAATTTTTTCAGCAGATTGGAAAATTTAAAATTTTTTTTACCCCAAGGGCATTTCGGTCTTTTCACGCAAAAATGTTGCTGCAAATATCGATTCCGTCGCTGTAAATATCAATTCCGATTAAAAAAGTTATTATATATTCTGTAATTGTTAACGGGAACAGCATGTAATTTGTGAGATTGAATTTCTGAAATCTATTCTCTCTCCTCTCTGTTTCCTCTCTACTCCCTTGCTGTTCTTCTCAATTCTCCCTTGTTCTTCTGATTTCCCCCTTTTACAATTCTAGGTTTGCAGGTTAATTCCTGACATTGGTATCAGAGCTGAGTGTTCCTGGGACTCTAATCTCGCCTCTCCTTTTCAGTTCATGAATTAAGATCGGGTTGAGGTAGCTATGGACGAGAACCAGGTATGGGAATTATGGAAAAACGAAAAGGAAAGAGAATTCGACATGCGTATGAAGAGAATGGAGCAGAACACAAAGCATATGATAGAGGATCTTCAACTAATCAATGCTTCACTCAGCATCGGTAGAGGAAGCGAGGAAGGTGATGACTTGTTCGGAATTAAGGAGACGGGAAGTGATGCCAAAGCCGCACAGTCGGAGATTCAAGAAGAACTACCAGAGGTGGAATCAGTATTTTCGGATGAGATCCCTAAGGGTATCATGACGAAATTGCCGCTGTGTTTTGTGGGAAGTATCCTAATACGTGGCTCTGGGAAGTTAATTGGTTTTTCAGGGATTTTCCGACCTCAGATGAGAAGAAGTTCGAAATTGTTAAACCCTTGTTTGTCAATGGAACAGAGTTTTGGATTAATACTTTCCTAGAGGTGTGGGCAGCTGGGAATGGAGAAGTCTCTTGGGCAAAATTTTCAGATAGGTTAAAGGAGGTCTTCGGCAATAATGTTGATGAGGGCTACGGGACACCCAACCTCAATCGAACTGATGAAGAAGTTGATAAAGCCACAGATGAGGAAGTAACTCCTGGAAACGATGAAATCTTGAACAAAAATGATTCGGTTCCAAAAGAGCTAGAGATTGTGGACGAATTTCTTCTAGAGGAAAAAGAAGGTAAATACGATCCTAACCCTCATGAATATTTCTGTGGCGATAAAACGATGGGTGAAAATGTTATTTGTGAAATTGTGCGTTTGCCATTTGATTCTAAGGTCTTTTTGAATCTATCCTGCAATTTTGTGATGGCTGAAAATTCGATTCATATTAATTACTTGGAATCTGGGATAGTTTTGAAGAGCATGGGTGGTGATTCTGTGATCATTAATACTGAGGCGAATTTCTTTGAAAAACTTGTAATGTTTGAGATTAGCTGTTATGATGGAATTCTTGGATCATACATGAATTTAGATTTCTTGAGGGAATTAATAGATAACAAGAGAAGGCAGATGTCATGGATTAATGTAATCACTGGTTTTAAGGGAGGGACTGGTATAAATTTTCAAAGAGTTTCATTGAGGGATGATCACTGTTCTGAATATGTGGTTTGACTTAGTACTTCGGAAAAATTGGATTCTGAACAGGGGATTGTGCTAGATGAATTAAATGGAAAGGATGTTGAACGTATAGTACTGTTTTCAATTGAAAAATTATCTAAATGGAGGTTACTGTACTTGAACTTTCAAATTGGGAGTCTTAGTTTGATGGATATAGTTCAGAGTTGGTTTTCTGGGAATTCTCTAAATTTTCAAGACTTTTATAAGTTTGTTGAAGAGCATATGTGGGAATGATTGATTGATTTTGAGGAGTATGTGGGTGTTAAGTCTCTTTCCATTGGGGTTGAAAGTAATATCTGGCTTATATTACAGTATCCTATCTGTGATGACCTTAATTTTTATTGGAAGAGAAAAGAGGAGTTGTTCCAGATTTATTTGAGAAGCCCTATGAAAGCAGTTTGGGAATTTCTTCTTGAATGTGCACCCCAGATACAGGGCTATCTGCACTTAACAGCTAAAAGTTCAGATTTGATTTGGACACATAAAGACTCTGAGACTTTGTCGTTTGTATTATCTGTCATTTGGAAAGCTAGTGAATTTCATGTAGTATTAGTACAGTTGAAGTTAAGAGCTCTTCTCAGTTTGCAACTGTAATTGAGTGGAGAAATCAAAAGGCGATTACAGTCTTTGAGCTCAGGGGTGGCAGACTTGATCTTATCATCTTGCATATATCTGAGGATGCAATTGAGATGGAGACTGCTCTTGGTAACACAATTTTGAGAAGAGCATATTTGGATGATTCATGGGGGAGAAACTCATTCAATGAAGTTATGAGAGTTGGCTGGTTTGAGAGAACAGAAAAGTCATCCAAATTTCAGGCTCAAATTCATCTATCCTTTGTCATGGTTAAAATCAGAATTGCTTCTGTTGGAATTACACTTTGCCTTAACACAAGAACTTCTATTTCACTGGTGGTAGCAAGAGAAATCCCAAAAGTTGTTGCTGGGATCATGCGAGGTAAAGGGCATCCCCGAAGTGAAGCTATTCTTACTGTTTTGATTGGAATTTATGGGCAATATAGAAGGTTTGGCAATGCAGATGATTGCATTAGTGCTCAGAGATCAGAAGGAGTTGAGCTTCCTATAAGTACTCTTTGTGTTACAGCAAATGCCTATGCACGGTTGTGGCTATGTCAACAAACCTGTAAGGTTCTCCAACTCATAGAGGCAGGAGGAGTTGAATTAAGTTGGGTGATGTTGAATGTCTTGGAGAATGTTTTTTTGCACTACTGAAATTCATATGGAGACATCTATACTCGGTGGAGCGGGACGTAAATTTTATTTTTGCACCATTTATTTGGTTGGGGATCATTCAGGATATGAAGGTGATAATTGGAAGGAGTTTTGGGACAAGAAAATACTCAAGGATTGTGCAAAGCTAGATGAGTTTACTGATACACTTGAAGGGCGGTTTGGAATTTTAAACCAGCTTGTAAAGCTCCCAAATTCATGGACTGAAGTATTTACTAGCTTTAAGGGGGGAACTATATCTGGTTCTTATATTGATTGTGTGATTAGCTTGAAGATCCTGCACTCCACATTCAATCATGACATTCGAAAACGGCGGGAAGAACAATGGACTGAGACTAAGACTGAAGCCAAATTAGTTCAGTGGAGAATAAAACTAATCAGATTAGCAATGGAAAAATTGGAATTCAATGAACGTGAAATGGATGCTATTTTCATTAGCTTCAATGGTTGGAATCTTATTATACAAAGTGATGCTCCAGTACCTGATCTTGAAGTTGAAAACTTTCAGTGGAGCAATTTATGTTGTAGTCTTTGCTTGGCTGGAGCAAATAACCTTCCCAAATCTTGGGTGGAGATTGTTAGCAGATTCAAAGGAGGCACAAGTTCTTTTCCATGAATGCTAGAGATATTTAAGGAAGAATAAAAAATTTCGTCATCAATTTTTCATTTTTCAAGCTTGAGGACAAGCTTGTTTTAAGGAGGGTGATTTGTTATGCATTTAACTAATAATTCTAATTTCTATTTTATTTAGAATTATGGAAACGGTGTCGTTTAGGTTATTGGAAGAGTTATTATATATTCCGTAAATGTAAATGAGAACGGCATGTAATTTGTGAGATTGAATTTCTGAAATCTAAATTTCTCTCTCCTCTCTGTTGCCTCTCTACTCCTTGCTGTTCTTCTCAATTCGTCTGTAATTTCTCCCTTGTTCTTCTGATTTCCCCCTTTTCCAATTCTTGGTTTGCAGGTTAATTCAACTTTTGGGACCAATTTTACAAATAAAAGGTGGGCCTGATTGTAAAATAGTCTTGCTTATTTTTAGAAAATGTCCAGCATGGTTTCAAAAATTGGGCTGAAATATAATTGGACATTTGGACCTAATTGTCAGGATTAGTAGTAAAACGACATCGTTTAGTATTACTATTAATTAATAATTATATAATGTATTAGAGGTAATTAGTAGAAGTATATATATTGTGTAATAGAGTTGAGAATGGCAGTTTTATGATATGTTCTGGGTTTCTTCCTCCATCGTTCTTCTGTTCCTTCCTTCTGCTTCTTCTCCCATTTCTTTTCTTCTATCTTCCTAATCTATTTTCTCCCTCATTATAATTCTTTCTTGGTTCTTATACTTCAATTCCTGACACTAATCTAATGGTTTTATTCAAAAATTTGATTTTATATTTTCGGGCCTTTTTTTTTTTTTCTCTGGGGTTCTAAAATCAAATCAGTTTTAATATTTAAGCCTATTTTAAACTCTTGGACTCGGTCCAAATTTTCAAATATTATTTGATAAGATTTAATTATTGGGCTGTGTTTTAAACATTTAAATTTGATTTTCTTGTTGTAAATTATTTTACAAAAGAGTTTTAATTATAAAATAAAATAAATTAAGTGTTATATTTTAATTGGATTAAGATATAACTAGTGATTAATTTGATTGTTTTATAATGTTTAAATTTTCTAAATTAGATTTAGAAGATTTTGAATTATTCAAATTTAAAATTATGGGTTAATTTTAATTTGAAGGGCATTTATAAATTTCAATTGGATTGGAATTTAGGAATTTATTAATTTTGGAAATTAATAATTTTAAATGTCATCTTTTACATGTGATTTTATTAAATTATAAGATTGTATTTTGATTGAAAATCTTGTGAATTTGTCAATTATTAATTGGATTAAGGTATTGACTTTATTTTGTAAACTCGTAAATTTTAGATTGGATTTAAAATTTTGAGAGGTGTTTTATTCATAAAGGTTCCATAATTTAATTGGATTAAATTTATGGAAAGTGTTCTAAATTAATATTCCAAAATAGTTTTGATTAAATCAAAAAGGAGGAGAAATGAGTCTCAAGACCATGGGAGTTTAATTTCAATTTTGAAAATTTTAATTTTAACTCTCAACCTACTTTATTTCCCCTAATGACTTCTCAAAATAGTTCAAAAATAATGTTATTTTTAATTGGATTAAAAATATGTATACACATAAATCCATGATTATATATTAAATATGCCTATGTAATTATTTTAATTTTATTATTTAATTACATGTGTATATGCAACATTTAATTAAATATTTGATGTGATAATTTGTTCATTTAATGAGATTATATGATTTCATATGGTATGCCAAATTTGTCAATTATTTATACGTTGCATATAATTGATGAGACTTTATAATTGTCTAAAACAAAATCCCTTAAGTAGTTGCCCCAATAATATAGCAAATTATGATATTATTGTTGGAATTAACTTGTTGATTTTTATCAAGATTGTTCTATCGATAATATATTTTTTGGCTTTGATGCGATCTCCGTAAAATGGATTTAATTATGGAAACATAAAATTTTGAGAATATTCATGTTTTATGTTTTGAGGCAACATATATTAAGTTATCATGCCTTCCATTATTATAGCGAAATAACTATTTTCGTGCGAATAACTTGTTGGGTTTTTCTAAGGTTGTTCAATCATTAATGTGTTATTTGTCATGAATAATGGGTTTAACTTAACAAAATATATAATTTGTTGGTTTTTATCAAGGTTATATATTTTGAGGTAAAGATTAGGTGACATATATATTGTGCATACTAAGGATTGGTAACCCAATAATATGGGAGTTGCAAGAGTTGCAATTGATAGAAGAATTGTCTACCTTATGACATTATTTTTATTTGTTGGTATTTATCAAGGTCAAAATAATTAATGGGGGTCCTAGCCCACTAAGAATTATGAGATAATTCTCAAATCAATATTTAAGGATTTTTGATTTGAACAAAATAGTTGGAGCAAAACCAAAAGTTATTTATTGTCCATATCTCCCATATTTTGGTTTTGCTAAATGCATAAATAAAATATTCTTATTTATTTAATGTTTATGTTGTGGAATTTATATGAGTATCCTTTTAGAATTTCCTAAGTAGATGGCCTAAAATTTCTTAAAACTACCAGTTGGCATAAATTTTGAGAAAGTTTCTCAATCTAAAGTTATTTAGCTATTTTGATTTTATGACTAAGATGATGTCTAGACAATTTGAATGTTTATGGTAAGCATTAGGTTTGGAATGATATAAGATTTATATCATGAAAACTTTTAATTCTAAATTGTTGGCACATGCAAATGGTTAAATTTTCATGGTTACTAAAGTATCTTAAGTGATACCTAGTGAAATTTGAAATTTAATTTGTAATATAAGCTAGGCAAATGTTCAAATTTTATTTGAATATGCAGCAAATCATTATTCTTTAATAGACAAAGAATAAGATATGGTAGTTCAATCCTTTAAAAGGATGTGAGCAATGATTAGTTCAAATAAGCCAAAGAGATTGAAAAAGAACTGCAAGAGTTTGTACTTGGAATTAAAGAAATATGTTGAATTTCTTTAAGTACAAATGAAATGAATATTTATCTTTCTATTTAAAGTTTAGACTTATGATGTATATGATATTACATTAAATATATATATATATTTAGAATATATATGATCTAAAATAAGTTGACTGATAAATTAATATGAAGTAAATAATTATAGCTAATAAATAAAGCAAGCGTTGCAATATTGGCTATGAGAATTATTTTCTTTCAGTTGGATTTAAATCAAAGAATTGAATGTTTTTAGTTGGACTAAAATAATCCTACATCATATTTATCATGTTAGGATGGATTGACTCATATATAAGTGATTTTATATTGGCAGAGTCCAGTTTTAAACTGTTCCTTAAATTCAATGATTTTATTAATCCTAAAAAATTCAGTTTTAGATAACACAGTTTATTTGGTCGTGTGACTATATTTACATATATTCAAATTATATCATTATAATTTGAGACTTTTGGTTTAGAATCAATTGTGATATATAAATTTTATGCACTAGTCAAATCGACCAAATTACCTTTTTTGATAAAAGGTAGAAACATTGTAAATTATTTTAACTAATACATTATATGTATTTAGTTTTATGATAATTTTACTAAATGTGATTTTCTTAATTCATTCTGTCTCAGGTTTAATCATTAAAATGGTTAAAATTACACTTATCTAAGTGTTTTGGAATTTTGATTAGTTCAAAATAAAATAAATTTTGAAAAGTTTGATAAAATTATTTTGCAATGACATTGCAATAGCAATTACATTAATCAAGAATGGTGTTATCTAAATAAAATATGATTTTTTCTTATAATTTATAAACACTTGATATGTAAATATATGGTGATGTATAAATTAAGATCTAATATATTAGATATATATGATCAGTTATAAAATATGCAGTTTTCAATCAATCAATTTATGCCATTATACTTATCTCCTACTTGTTATATAATGGAACACATTTAATCAAATTTTGAAGAATGTTTGAGTTAACACATTCGCATGAAATGGTTAATTACTATTAGATTGTAGGGTTAAATGTAGAGAAACTCCCCCGTGGTTTCGAAAACTAATAAGGAACCCCCGTGATTTAAAACCTGTGAAAAACCCCCCCGTGGTTTGCACAAAACCATAAAGTGGATAGAGAACTGACATTAGGGACTAAAAAAAATAAAACTAATGGTAGGGACTAAAATGCAATTTAAAAAAAACTTTAAAAAAAAAATCGAAGTTGAAGACGACTGTTCATCGTCTTCAACCTTCGATTATTCCTTTTTTTTTTTCCTTCTCTTCTTTCTTCTTCCTTCTTCCTCCCCCGCGTCCGTCGTCTTCTTCCTTCGTGTCGTCCTTCTACCTCCTCCCTTCTTCGAGCCGTCGTCTTCTTCCTTCCTGATTGTAGAACTTCGGTTCTGCAATTTGAATTTCTTCAATTCCAATTGCAGAACTTTGGTTGAAGAAGCAATCGAGAACAATGGCGAGGAAACGACCCAGATAGGAATCGGCAAGAAAGGCGCCGATGGTCGGAGTGAAATTGGTGGCTGCCGACCAAAGAAACAGTATGTAACTCGCCTTTGCGAAGCTCAAATTGTATACTTTAATCAGATACACTATCATATTCGGCAGAAGCCCATAGCTCGCGTTTTTCTGGGTTGGCATCGCTTGGATGCCAGTTCACAAAGAAAAGAGAAAAAAAAAAAAAGAATAAGGAAGAAGACGATGAACAGTGCAATCGTCTTTTGTTTTTTTTTTAAATTTTAAAGTCTTTTATTTTTTTTTAGTCCCTGCTTTTTTTCCCTTTTAGTCCCTGCTGTTAGTTTTGTTGTTGTTGTTTAGTCCCTGCTGTTAGTTTTCCATCCACTTTATGGTTTTGGGCAAACCACGAGGGGTTCTTCACAGGTTTTTAAACCACGGAGGGTTCCTTATTAGTTTCCAAAACCACGGGGGTTCTCTACAATTTAATATGCAATTTAATATTGATCAATTTTTATAGTAAAATACAATAAATTTATTAAATTGATAAATATAATGTATTTTACTATAAAAATTTATCAATATTAAATTGCATATTTAATATTACATTAAAAAAAATTTTGGGGTTAATTTACAGAAAATAAAAACTAAAAATTAATATGAATAGAGGCATGCGCGGGAATTCGCTCCATTGTTGCCTCACTTTCTAAGGAGGTTTGTTACATTTATAGTGGAGATTCTGTCGAAATTTCAGTACAAGTCGATTTCTTTTTGTTTAGAGTTGTTTAAAACTCCAATTAATATTTTTGTTTGTACAGTTAAACCTCGATAAATGAATACCCTCTGGAACGAACAAAAAAAATATTCATTTAGCGAGGTTTTTCATTTTACCGCTAAATGAATAAATATTATTTTAGAGACAATTCTTCAGTATTGTTTTAGTGAAAATTGTTTGACTCTGGGGAAGCTATAAAGTTTTAGTTAAACTTAATGTCGTGATCAATAAAACTTAATGTAGTTTTAGTTAATAAATATAATGTATTTTACTATAAAAATGGATCAATATTAAATTTCATATTTAATTTAAATTTGAAAAATTTTGGGGTTAATTTACAATAAAGAAAAACTTGAAATTAATAGGAGTAGAGGCGCGCGTGAGAATTCGCTCCATTTTTGCCTCATTTTCTAAGGCGGTTCAACATAAACCGCCGTAGAAAGTGTGTTTTCTACGGCGGTTTATGTTGAACCGCCTTAGAAATATACGGGTGGGTCGGGTCAATTAATACAATTCAAAGGAGCAAGCCTTTTGAATTTAGCTGCCAAAAAACGCCTCCCTTCTCCTGTTTCCCTCTCCACTTTCCTGACGCATTCCATCATGTTCTCTGAGAGCTTCCCGTCGCCAATGCCATCCTGTCACTGCCGACTTTCCATCTTCTCTTCCCTGAAGCGATTCATCCACCAGCGTTGATAGCTAGACCCGCGTCACCAACTCCGACTATGGTGTCTTAAATGGCCATCATCCACCCCTTGGATATCTTTTACCCAACCAGAATTTGGGCTCAGTCGGTCATTCTTGAGGGATTCGTTAACTAAAAAAGGTTATATTTAATAGTTTCAAGTTTAGTTTAGCTTTGGAATTTTTTAGGTTACTTGATTATTGTGATTGGCCTAGGGTTTTTTGTTAATGTTAAATTCAGGTTTGTTGAGATGATGAATGCTTGGATTGTTTAGGTTTTCATGAATTCGTGGTTGAATTTGGGTTTGATGGTTGAATTTGGGTTTGGTGGTTGAATTCGGGTTTGGTGGTTGAATTCGGGTTCGGTTTTGCTATAATTTGATTTTCTCCTTTGCACTTTCATTTTCGGGTTGTGATATATCAGATCCCTATGTTTCTTATGTTATGCAACTCTAAATCACATGGTTTACATGCCTTTACTTTTACCCTTTTGTTGGTTGGGGGAGCGGGGATGGTTGTGGTCAAATGCTTGTTCTCATGAATTGAAGGGGTGAAATGTCACTTGCTTTTTCAATTTTACCCTTTCTTAGGCCACTTTTTGTGTCTCCTTTGGTTTAAAGTGTGTAATGGCACTTGGTTTTTGGAATTAAAACTTTCTTTGCCTCTCTTTCCGGTATCTTTTTTAGAAACATTGCTAGTATCCTTTGTGTGTCGGTTCTCTTGAAAAAGATCCTTGTTTTATACTTGGAGAGTGTGAAATGTCACTTCTCCTTAAAATTTTTCCCTTCCTTACTCTATTTTGTGTGCCTTCTTTATTGATAATGATTTAAATGCTTGTTCTCATGAATTGAAGGGGTGAAATGTCACCTGCTTTTTCAATTTTAACCTTTCTTAGGCCACTTTTTGTGTCTCCTTTGGTTTAAAGTGTGTCATGGCACTTGGTTTTTGAAATTAAAACTTTCTTTGCCTCTCTTTCCAGTATCTTTTTTAGAAACGTTGCTAGTATCCTTTGTGCGTCACTTTTCTTGAAAAGGGTCATTGTTTTATATTTGGAGAGTGTGAAATGTCACTTCTCCTTAAACTTTTTCCCTTTCTTACTCTATTTTGTGTGCCTCCTTTATTGATAATGATTCAAATGCTTGTTCTCAATAATTGAAGGGGTGAAATGTCATTGCTTTTTCAATTTTAACCTTTCTTAGGCTCATTTTTGTGTCTCCTTTGGTTTAAAATGTTTAATGGTGCTTGGTTTTTTAAATTAAAACTTTCTTTGCATCTCTTCCGGGCCCCATGTGTTTATGAAAAGATGTTATCTTATTTTCTCTCTGTCTGTACCTAATGTTTAAGATAAGGTAATGGCCCGAAAGAGAAAACGCAATGAGGAGCATAGTGATGAGGGCAATGGCAATGAAGATGGTTCTTCTACTAGAGCTAGAAGAGGTAGAGGACCTACAAACTGCAACGATCTTTTGGAAATGCGTATGAAGGGGAAAACAATTGAGATTGCATTCAATTCAAAAAATGAGCCTAAAAATGCACATACGAAGTGGATTACTTTCGTTGCATTCACTGCCCGGAGCAAAGTGGACATTATGGACTATGCATCATGGCACAAAGTCTCTGAAGAGATCAAGAAGAGTGTGTGGATGGAAATATAGGTATTCTACAAAATTATAATGCATTGTTTGTTTACCCATTCATACAAATGAACCAAATTTAACTAACTTTGTACTGCTATTGTTTAATGTAGGCATTATTTGTTTTTCAATCAACCGAAGAGCTCGAAACCAAATGGATTTCTTATGCCGGTAAACGTTGGAAAGATTGGAAATCCTTTTTAGGTAGGAATGTCAATGGTGATCTGAATGGTGAGGACCCATGCCTTGAATATAAATATCTCCCAAGGGAGACATGGCTTAAGTTTAAGGCTAGCTGTGAGACAGAAGAATGGAAGGTGGTTATTTGAATTTTTTTCATTCTGCTTTTTTGATATTTGAAATTTCTCAGTTTATGGATATTCTTTTTTCATTTTATTTTTCCCTAGGCAATTCGTGGTAAAGCTCAAAGGAATGCCAATTTGAATGGTTTTTACCATAATTTATCTCGTGGTGAATACCAACTACTTAAGAAGAATATGCATGAAGAGGCAATTATTGAAAATGGGGAAAAGGCTTTAGAGTACGGTACGTCCAAAGAAAAAGGAGAAGAAGCTTATGTAGGGCGAGCCCGTTATCTACTTTGGAGAAAGACTCACACAAATAAAAATGGTGAATACTTTACCCCGGAGGCTGGTCGTATTAGAAGTGAAATTGTAAGTTTACGACATACATTTTCTTATGCTTCAATTGTTTCAGCAACTCATATTATTAAAAATATCATGATTGATTTAAATTTCATATTTTTACCGAAATGTTTAGGAAAACTTATGTATGTGCGAGTCTCAAAGAGAGAAAGTTTCAGAGGGTAGGAATGACATACTTGTTAAGGCAACGGGAAAGCCCGATCACCCCGGTCGTGTTCGCGGTCATTCTACCAAGGCCCGATTATAGATGTTTTTCAGGAAACATGCCTGTTGCTGAAAGCTGAACTAGCTTTAACTAAAAGAAAGCTTCAAAAAACCTCAGCACAACTCGATGAATGCCAAACAGATCTTAATCTGATGGTGGGTTATATATGTACTAAGATGGGAACTGACTATGATACAACAAGAGCCACAGTCTCAATAGTGCCAAATCTTAGAGCTTGAATCCAGAAACTACCAAAATATCTCCAGATATGTTTGAGGTACATGGTAGCCATGTTTCTACTGTGAGTCCTACGAATTTGCCTAAAGTAAATCGTAGCCATAATGTTTCCTCTATAATCTCTACAAGTTTGCCTGAGTTACATACGATCCCTGTTTCATCTATAATCCCGATAAGTTTGCATGAGGTTCACAATAGCCCTATTCCAACAACCTTGGAAGATTTGAGTTCTTTAGGGGATTACAAGGTAATTAAAGTACATTTATGTATGTCATCTTTGTTTCTATAATTTCTTTCATATTGTCAATGCTAAAAAAAATTGATATTGCTTTTGATGATTACACTTATTTTTTAGATTTAATGGAAATAGTTCAATAATGTGTTCATTGACTTGCTTATTATCTCAGGACAGGTGTAAGTGTCATCTGTTCATCAGTGAGGATACATGTAAAAGACGTAAGCTTGTGGCCAAGGGAAATGTTTATAAGCAGAAAAAGCACCACGGGCGCAAGGTAAAGAAAGGTTGCGCGAGAGTTACAATTAAAATTTCATATGATGACCTTGCTCCGTTGCCATTTCCTGAGGAAGAGACTTCAACTGTGGGAATGTCAAAATCCTTTTTCGTGGAATGGCCTATACATTTGATTGAGCTTATTCCCGATCCATTAAAATATGTATATGCTTACGTTTATTTGTGAATGACTTCATACCTTTTTGTATAATGAATTTGATTTCAAATGGTCTTAGGTGGAGAAATGTTCAAAAAAGAAAAAAGGTCCTTCAAATTCTATTAATGAGATAAGATTATATTCAACCACTACAAATGAAATGGCATCCTCTTCGACATCTAATCAATTGCACGAGTTAGAACGTTAATTAAAGAAAGATTCAAACTTCACTTGCTTCATGTTTCAATTGACAAGAGACATCATAGGTGCTGATCATCCTATTAGTATGGATCGAATGGATGTCGCTGAATTATTGTCAGGAGAAAAGGAGGTCACAAACTGTTGCATGCAATTGTTTATCAAGTGAGTTTCAACCAATTAATTTTCTTTGTATTTTAAGATTATTGTTATATATAGTATTCTTTCTATGTGGCTGGACTAACCAAGGACGATAATGTAAATTCCCTAGAGCTTTACATGATTTGGTTGAAAGGAATGGCCGCAAGGGGATAGGGTTTCTCTCAGTGGATCATGTCAAAACATTAGGAAATACATATGAAGATAGGGTACAATACATTGCGTGAAACTTGAAGGATTGGAGTAAAGAAATTATCTGGTACCGTATCTTCAGAGGTAAACACTGTAAGCGTTTCTCTAATTTTTAAGAAACATTGATTTAAAGATCTGAGGTCATTGAATTTTTTGTTTGCAGTGGACATTGGATGCTTATAGCCATTAGACCAATTGAAAAAGTTGTGTACTAGTTTGATTCATTACAAAACCCACAAAAAGATGAGGCAGTAATCCTTATTGATCTGACCAGTTTTAGACTATTATTTTAGCATCTTTGAAGGGAGTTCTCACGGGTTTTTGCCCAAGCTTTTAGTGTTTTATGGCAGGTTTGGAGAACAGCCCAAGTGAAGAGCAAAGACGCTAAAACAAGGATTTTGGAGGAAGAGATGTTCGGGCAGAATGTCACACGGGTTGTGGCCCAAAAAGAAGGAGAAATCTGAAGCCCATTGGAGCAGCTAAAGTTCTAGAAGGATCTAGAAATTACTGCAGTAGAAGTAAAAGCTGAAATTCTAGTAGAATCCAGTAGTTACTGCAGTAAAAGTGAAAATCAGAAGCTCTGGAAGAATCTCCAGAAATCAATCGGTTGTTTCCTTTATCTGAGTGATATGCTGACTTTATCAAAGATTGCTGTATCTCCTTAAGTGAAGGGAGAAACCTTAACCATTGCATGTATGAAACCAAGCATGAATTCCAGTCTAATTAACTAGTTCCATAATTGCCTGTGTTTATATGTCAAAAAACTAAGGTAGTATTAAGTTTGATCACCTTAATATAGATCTGCTAAGGCTAGTGAGTGGCACGACTACCGGCCGAGTAGTACAGGTTTAATTGGGTAGTAATCTCTTGAGCATCGTCGAGGGGGGGTTACTGGTTTTGGGTTCTTCTTATTCTTAATGCTTCTAGCTTAGTTAATACGGTGATTGCGGGAACTCGCGGCCTGTTAATTAACTAGATAGGGAAATACCTTGACTGTGGGGACTCACGGGGGTTATCGATTCATTAAGGGAGAATTGGATTGTGATTGCGGGGACTCGCAGTAATCTATAACTGAAACGACATAGGATAATTAGACAGTAAAAGGGGTTTATGATTACATGCATACGATTAAAGTGGATTGTATAATGCTGGAATTTTTCTTAATTGATTCTTAATCTATTTTGCATATTTGGTTTTGCTTATATCACATTTCTACAAATTCAAGGTCTCTAGGAGACACAAAAGGTGACTGCTAGTCAAGTTTGGTTAAATTGCATGTTAATTTGGAAATTGTGTTGAATTTGCCTTCTCTGTGGATCGACCTTGTACTCTACTATGCTACGTTTTATTTAGCTGAATTGGTGCAGGTTTTTAACAGTATTTTTACTGCATTTGATTGTCTTATGACGGGTTTATCACTTATACAAGAGTGAGTTAATATAACTAATATAAGATTGTATAATTTGTAATGCCAATCATATATACCTATGTTGCTAATTATTTTTATTCATCATTCATATTTTATAGGGTGATGTTTAATTATCAAGCTTTCCTAAGATTGCTGAGAAATGTGCATATGCAACCTGAATGGATAGTAGCTAAGGTAAAATAAGTAATTATTGAATTTTTTATTTAACGTTGTGTTGTATACAATTGTATGATCTTCTAACTTGTATAATATTATTCAATAGCATAAAAAACAAAAGTCTAACTGGGAGTGTGGCTACTATGTCATGCATTACATGTACTACATCGAAATGAAATCTGAGACATTGACACTCGAAAAGGTATTTCATTTTGATTTCGCATAACTTATTTGATTGTATTTCATTTTGCTACTCAATTAAATTTGATTTTTATACTCTGTGGTAGTACTTCGAGATCGATCTCACTCCATTAACTACTGAGAATATAGATGCTATGAGAAAGTTATTCGCTAGTTATATTGTGGAGCATTATCCAAGTAGTGCTTGATGGTTGTTTTGCTAGTGTAGAAACTTGTTGATATTTTGTATAAATTGTTGTGGATATGCCACTGTAATGTAATAGTAATTTCTACTTCTATCTTGGCAATATTTTGTATATTTATTTAAACTTTTAGAAGCACGTTTTGCTCTAAACCAGAGAAAGCTCAGAACTTTCTATGGCGGGTACGGAAGACGCCTTAGAAAGTTTAGGACTTTCTATGGCGGTTTAGATACAACAATAGAAAATGAGGACTTTCTACGGCAGTTTCGTTTAACTGCCGTAGAAAGTCTTAACTTTCTACCGCGGTTTGGGTGGGAACCACCGTAGAAAGGCCTGAACTTTCTACAGCGGTTTTGCTGGGAACGCCGTAGAAAGTCCGGACTTTCTCTGACGCTTCTTCCCAACTGCCGTAGAAAGTCCGTAACTTTTCTACGGCTGCCTGATAGATGACGGCTCAAATGCAAGAAAACCGAGGTTAAATGCGCGAAAAAACCGCCATTACAGCCCCTTTTTAAAGTAGTGTGGTACCACAAACATTTATGTGTCGTTGCATACTAGATGTTCCTGAAGAAGGATCTGCTATTAATAATGTTTCACATTTTCTACACTTGGCTCTCCTTCTTCCATCACCATCAATATCGAGAGGAAGTTTCTTAAATATGTCCCAAACAGAAGAAGAAGTTCGAGTTCGTTTACCTAAAATAGAAGAACTTTCCTCACTGGGGATACTTATTTGATTTGAACCTCGAGTCAATTCCATGTTGAAAAATTAACCAACTGGTTGATAAATTAGGAGTTTCAACTGTAAGTTCTGTGCAGAAGCCAGTATTTAGCAACAAAATATCATGCAAAGATTACTTAAGGAAATAAGTGCTCTGATTATGAACAATGAACATAATAACAAGAACCCTCTTCGGCCCAGAAGAGAACACATATACCCAAAATATCAATTTGAAAACACTAAAGGATACCAATAAACAATTGAAATAATCCTACAACAGTATAGCTGATCTTTAATTCCAGTGGACAACAAAGAGATAGAATGAATACTAAAATGAAGTTGGAAATTACAGAAGCTATTCTAGTTCAACACAAAAGAGCAACTCTATGTCTACCACTATATTCCAATCTTCTCCAAGAGATTCAACAATGAACCAATTCATGAGGCCCAATTCCTCTAATGAAATAAGTATGACCCAATGTTTCTTTCATTTGCAATTGAAATCTAAAATAGAGAAATTGAAAAACAAAACATTCCACTGGAGAAATTAAAAAGCACAGATCGATAATTTCATATTTCAATTCAACAGGGAAAGCAATGAACCTATGAATTTTTGAGAATTACCTCAGGGATCAGATCAAGCAAGAGAAAAACACACTGGTAAACGATTGGGGAAGACTGTAATTCCTAGACTTGGAAGTGGCAGTTTTAAACAGAAGAAGACTTGACTCACTCCAAACACCAAAATATCAAGGGAATCCGACGATGTTGATGGTGATGGTGATGGTTATGGCAATGGGGTTGGAGACGATGACGATAGTGTTGGAGACGATGGCGATGGTGTTTAGCCACGGTGGCGATGGTGTTTAGCCGCAGTGACAATGGTGCTGGAACGATGGCGATTGCCCAGTTGAGATGGGCATGGGTTTTTTTTTCTTTTTTTTGGCTCAATGGAATTGAGTAATTGAAAACCATTCATCGGGTATCCATTGGGTTACCCGGTGAATGCCTATCTGGGCGGGTTTAGGGTAACCCATTGGGTACCCTAAATCCGCCCATTATTTTTTCAGCCCAAGCCCTCCCAGGCCCATTATATTATTGGACGGGTTTTGTTGCTATAAAATCCAGTGGGCTTGGGCGGTTATTGGGCTGATGGGTTTTCTTTCCACCCCTAATATTGGTATATTATCATATGTAGTCGACTATGTTATGCTCTAATTGTTTTGAACAAATTGAGCAGGTTCAAGTGAGAGTCACTTGATGATGGTATTTAAGAATATTATAAATGTTTTGGAAATATTATAAAATTATTCTTTTATCATAGGCCAAACAAACTTAGTCAAACTTTATGCAATTTTATCTTGTGAAGATAGAAGAAATTTGCATATATACTCTTTATAATACTGTTAAATGTTGGAATACTTCCACGCAAAACACTATGACTATTCTACAACATATGCCAGAATACATTAAAGTTTCGAAAGAGTTTTGGAAACTATTTGGATCCAGTTCTTTATTGAACTTAGCATTTCTATCTTTGAAATGGAAATTGAAGTATCATCAATGATCCAATTATGTATTATGCATTGTCAATTGATATTTATCATTGACAGAATTGATACTCTCTCAAGATAAAGTTGTTTATCAGTGGAGTAAAATAATTATTAAAAATTGATCTTAGTCCAAGTGGGAGAGTTAGTGGGATGGATAAAAACTAATTTATTTTATCCTTACACTACTCATATTTTCAAATTTATGCAAAGTTTGATTATATGGAATTATTTATCATTTATTTGATTTGTTTTAAATAAATGACAAAGTCCCTAGAATAATATTTATATGAAAGAAATTATAAGGGTTATGTTAATGAGATTCTTTCTATACTTATATATTGTTCTTAAATAATTCCTAATCATAGTATTAACAAGATGGGACATTATTAATACGGATGGACTAGCACATTTTATGCTTTCTTCCTAAATGAGGAAATAGTTGATCTCGTTGACTATAGTGTGGCCCACAAAAGCTAACATGTAGATGCTGGTTTGAGAACAAGTTCATTGGATTAACCCGCTTAGAGATTTTTCATGAGGTGATCTATTTGAGTGCCAATGAAACAAATCTCTACATAATGGTAGTGTAAGTAATCCTTCGACTTGAGATTATAAGTGTATCCAGAGTGTGGATTATTATACTTTCATTCTTTTGGTCCTTAACCTTAGTTGGTTATATGTACTTTAAGAGTTGGGTATAGTATGAAACATGGATGAAACTTTATAATCAACAAAGAATTCACCACTTCCAATAGTAGGAAGAGTGTATCCAGTTATGACCACTTGTTGAAATATAATTTAAAATGTTTGCACAAACTAAAAGTGATTTTAGAATAGTTCTAATTTTGACTTCAAGGAGTTATATTTCGGGAACAAGCAAAGAAGCAATTAGTTTATTAAGAGTTGGCATAGATCCTTACTCTTGAACTAATTGGGATATGGTATGGTGAAAGGCTATTAATTACACGGAATCTGTTCATAGAAAGGTAACGTCGATCACATGACTTTTTTCTAACATTTGGGTGGTCATGATGCCTGGCTAGAGGCCAATCTTGATATATAAATATAAGTAGATTAATTCCAAAATCACATGACCTATTGTCTTTAGGCCAAGTAGGAGTTTGTTGGGTTTATGTCCTAAAGCCAATTAAATTATGGAATTATAATTTATATTTATTGCCAACGTATTTTAGGAACCTAAATGGTGTCACACACATAAGAATAACTGATTTGGTTAAAATAATATATTACGGGTTAATTTATTGGATAAATTAACTATAAGGACTTATTAATAAATATCTAATAATGGTTTCCTATTTATGTTAGGTTTCCTATTCTATTAGGTTTCCTACTTGTAATAGGTTTGTACCATTAAGATATATATAAATAAAGCCCTAGTCATTGGAATGAGATACAACACCTTGTATATAGTGATCTAGCTGTCAATCCTCTAATTGATCAATCCTTTGGAAGGATACCATTATGGTTGTTCGTTTGGATACCGTTAGAGGTCGGACAATTGTGCGGCTCGTGATCAAATCATCTCCTACATATTGGTTTGTGGAAGCTGAATATTGCTGATGGATTTGCTTTCGAGGTAACATATGATCTAGTATACTATATTATTCATATGATTGCAAAGTAATCTTGGCATGTTCAATCTATATTTATTTCGCTGCGTATAGATTGATTTACTTACAATAATTTTATCACAGGGAATTAAGAGCTATCGTTAAGAAATTATTCAGTCACTTAATTTGGTTTTGGAGGTATATTAGGTCAAATCCAATGACGGAATGATTCATTCTTTATTATAATACAAATTACTAACTTTTAATCGGTCATAGAAATTAAGAGTGAAAAATTAATTTATAATCCAATTTAACACTGGTTTAATTCTAACAATTTGGTTGGGCAGTAATGAAGTTGAATGGAAAGGTACAATAATAGAGACATCTGGGAAGAAATAGAGAAAGAGTGATGGAGAAGAAAGATGATCAATTAATTACTCTCTCCATTCCATTAGAAGAGTCCACTTTGACCAATGTACAACTTATTATGAGAGTCAAGTTATAATACCAAAAATAGTTAGTTTAACACAATTTATATTCCATTTATATCCTTACTTATTAAGTATAAACTAATTGTGTACCACACATGATTATATTAGTAAGGGTATAATATGTAAAAAAACTTGAAAGTTAACTCTTCTATTCGAACCAAAAATATAAATATATATATTCAAAGTAGACTCTTCTAATGGAACTAAGGGAGCATTAGTCTAGAATCTAGATAAAATATACCATTTACATGCATTGAATCTCTATGAACATGGTCATCAAGAATTGAATGAGAATGGTGTTCATCTTCATCCATTAAAATGGCCAGCATGCACCTTTAGTTCTTTTGCCATTATTGTGTAAGAAGAGCCGTAAAGTCACAGTCTTTCGCCGTGCTATTTTGGATTATAAGTTAAGAGAAATAATGATCTTGAAACAAGGGCAATCAGATCATGTTTTGGGCCTAATTTACTATACGTTTTAGGGGGTGTTTCTTTCGAGAGACTTTAAGAGTTGCAGTAGCTTACAAGGGTAAAGGTAAATAGTAATTATCCCATTCCCATTCTAAATCCCACCACAATTATTCAGGTGTCGTACAAGTTCTTAGATATTTTAATTTTCTGATAATCTCCGAAACAAACTCTACCTGATATGGGATTAAACTCTTATAGGTTCATAGATAAAACGAGTCGACACAGAAAACACAAATAATTTAATGGGTGGGGTTTCGGTTGGGAATACCGACACTTAAATCCGCCAACCTAAATATGACACGCATAATTTTATATCTAAAAATTAACTTGTAATTTATATCTACAAAATATATACTGTAATATGTCTTAATTAAATAGTAGTTATGATCATAAACACAAAAGTTTGAAGAGCTTTATGTTGTTGCTAATTCCTATTAAAACCATAAAAGAATTGTAAAGAGGAAGAAAATAGATAAAAAAGAGTGAAGAACAAAAATGAGATAAATATCAAAAAAGAGAGAAAGAGATTTTCATCGGAAGAGTATAAATCCACAATATACATGCCTATTGAATGAAGTGATGATAATCATTTTAAATAATTTATCACAACTTGTTATAGGAATTGATCTGACATGTAAATATTGGTCAGTAATATGATTCCAAAAATTGTTTTATAAAAATGTGGTCAATGAATACATACCACATGTGTTCTGAAAAATTGGGATACGTTTCAAAAAAAGAAAAAATTGTGATAAATTAATTGACATCGAGCTGATATATATGACAAAAATATGGGAAGCAAATGTGCTCGTATTGCAGAATTATACCCTCTATTTACAAAACATAAGACGACGTCGTTCTGCCTCATTGACTTGATGTAGCAGAAGATTATGATGAGGCATAATTCGTGGAAAACTAGAGAGCCCTCCAAAGGACTATTGAATCGCACACGATTGCTAGTCAAACGGGTATCCAAAGTTCGTTGATCCAAGCAAGGATAGCTGAAATTAGGTAAAGTATAAAAATGGAATCACAGTTAATCAAAAGTTGAGTACTATAAAAAATGGCATGCCCCTTTTATAAGTGAAGAGGTGCCTGAAATAGAAAACAAGAACAAAACAAAAATTTGCCAAAAAAAGAAAGTTGTCTGAAAATAATATGGAATTGGTCTACTAAAGGAAATAAGAATAATGGAAAAAACAGAAACTAAATCTGACATTCCAGTGAAAAGATATAGCTAAAACAAAACTTACCAAAAATGGCAAAAAGGGGCTTTTGAAGACCCAAATGATGGAATTTGACCGAAATGGGTCTGGTCTTAGGGCTGGTTTCCCATCAGCCTAGGCTCATCTATCCACGAAATTCCACTATTTTTTCGTGCGCCGATCAACTCGGTCAACTTTCTCCAAATACGCCAATGTTATTTTTGTTTGCGCTTCAGCTGCATGCATCAAGACTATAGTAAACGAAAGAGGAAGGCAGAAATGGACCAAAGGATTGAGAACTCCTATTTGAATTTCTCTCATGAAAAAGAGACTACAAGATTGAAAATTGGAGACTTTTAACGAATATGCTCTACGGAAAAGAAAAAAAAAAGTTGACTCGTCGATTTTGTGGCAGACACAGGGCGGGGCGAGACAATGTCGATGCCCTGCCTTCTCTGACAGCGACCTACCCTTCTTCTCCACCCCGCCGCCGCCGTCGAGATGAATAAACTCTTGTCTTTTCTTTCTTTTTTTTTATTTTTCTTTTTCCCCCCAGTAAAATGATCATTTTACTGAGGGGGAAGAATGAAAAAAAAAGAGAGCAAGGGGCCAGTTTCAAAAAGTGTGAATTTCTAAAATAGATCCTCCCCCAATTCTAAACCTAATCCTTGTTCCCAAATTCCAATTTGCCCCAAATCCTTCCTCCCAAATTCCAATTTACACCAAATCCTTCATCTCCTTCACTCCATGCGCGAACAACACCCAAATTCCAGCAGCCAACGCCACCACCGCCGACCGACAAGTCAACCACCTACTGCCAATTTAAATTTGCTTTTGTTTTTTTTTTTCATTAAGATTTTTTTTACATATATCATTATAGTTATTTTGATACTTTAGTAATATGTATTTTATTTAATGACAGCAAAAAAAAATTGCCACTAAAGTCACCCCCTCTAATAGATTGTTCTGTGTTCGCCGTTACGTCAATTCCGATAAAGTTTTACTGTCACTTGTATTCGGCTCCTTTAGTTTTTCACTTTCTTGTCTTTTTTATATTTTTATGTAATAAAAAAATATGTATCCAATCCCACTATTTAGACAAAAACATCAAATACTATAATCTCGGTCAAAAAAAATAGAAAACTGAATGGACTTAAGATATTCAGTTTAAACTTTAGCTAAAAATTTGATCGAACATCAATTCAGATTAAACTAATACTTCATTAATACGGTTATATATGAAGTAAATATTTCTTATTGATCTAGGCACCATAAATTCATTAAGATACTAGATAGAAAATCGAATGGACATGTGATAGGGCTCTGTCGTACCTCACCAAACATAGTAAAAATACTGCTCTTTAACTTGCAATAATATGCTAATTAAACGTAGTACAGTAGAAGTCAGGATCGATCCACATGGGCTGTCACTTTTATTTTCTTATTTCAATTACTATATTGTGACCAGTTTTTGAATAGTAATCACCTTTGTGCCTCTGTAGAGACCTTTAGAGTGATGATTAAAGTGTAGAATCCAAGCAAATAATTTAACTAATAAGTGTATCAATTATAGAGAAAGTATTCGGGTATTATGTAATCCACCTTCATCACATGCATATAATCACAAAAACCTAAAGTTGTCTAATTATCCTATATAGGTTAGTTATAGATTATCGTGGGTCCTCTTTGATATAACCCAATCTCTCCTTAACTTCTCGGTAATCCCCGTGAGTCCCCTGCAGACATGATTACTTCTTTAACCAATTCAACTAACAGGCTGCGAGTTCCCGACAGACACCTTATTAATCAATTAGCAGCATTAAGAATTAGAGAAAGCCAACACTAATAATGTCCTATCATCGTAAATCAAGGAATCACTACCCAATTAACCAGTACCACACGGCCAGAGGTTTTGGCACTCTCAGGCTCTACCAGATTAAACTAAGGTGATCGGACTTAATAAAATCTTAGCAATTAGAGTTATAAACACTGGTTAATTTAGGAACACATCAATTAGACTTAGTTTAATCACATATTTCATATATGCATGGATTATGACTTCAATACATAATACCAGAATGATAAGTTAGCTGCTCATAACTTTGTAAACAAAACAAATACTTATAAAGAATGCCATAGAATTAACGCAAAGTAACGTTACTTTAGGATAAAAGTCGTGAATCTGGGCAACCTCCTGCTTGGCCAAATTGTAGCCTGTGCAGTCGAGAAATCCAAGCCATCGAACAAACTTCAAACATAACTTAATTGTATCAAGACGAAAATGAAAAAAAACTAAAACTAAGTGTTGCAACTGCTTGAATTCGTGGAACAGAAGTGGCAGCGTGCAAGCGCCCTTTTCCAAAAACTAATATCCTATTTATAGAACTAGTAACTTGGAACAAAATCTATCTCTTAATCAGTTAAGGAGATTTATCAATCAGATCTTTGATTGAAAAGAGAATCAATCTTGCACATGGGGTCTTCCTTAAACTTGGTAACTTCTGACTTTCCTCTTAATTCTTTTCTCCAACTTGGCACTTGATTCCTTCTTTAATCCTTCTTCCATACGGAATTAATTTCCGTTTCTTGCTTGATCCAAATAGGGCAACAAGCTTCACTGGATTTCTTCCTTCTTGGCCCAGAATGCTCGTGGGCTCTTGGATGATGATTTATCCATTCTGAATCCTCTGCTTTTGTACTTTTACTCCTCAACTGGGCTGTTCTCCATATTTCCATTAAAACACTCAAAACTTGAGCAAAATCCCGTGATAACTGCCAACAAACTTCTAAAATATACCGACTAATAATGGTCGATCAACATGCATCATCTATTTTCTTTAGCTATAAATTTGAAGGTCAATCATTTTAATCTTCAAGCAATATTCTATTCATATATTTGAAAATTGATCAATTCAAAGTTATCAATCAAAATGGTTCAATATTCCTCTTGTCTCCTTCTTTTCATTGCGTTTTTATTAGCAATTCTTCCATTGAGTTAGTCTGATTTGATAGATGACGCATGCAAAAGGACTCCAAACTATTAACTTTGTGCCTCGATTCTTCGGAGTGATCCTAAAGGTCATACTGCTGATATTAGAGGCCTTGCAGTCATCATGGTCTACTCTTTTAAGTCTAAGTCTACTTATGCTGTGACGACAATCAATCAACTTTTGAAAACCCAACCAAATTTGACAGTTCCTTTAAATGCGTGCTTGAAGTGTTATAATTTTATCATACAGTCTAATGTTCATGTAGCTGTTGACGCTTTTTTACGGGCCCCCAAAATTTGCTGAAGAGCACACTAGAGATGCGGCTTTTGAAACTCAAGAATGCGAAAGTGGCTTCAAACCTCAACCTTCTCCCATTTCCAACGTTAACAATGATGCTCGTAATATTGCGGATGTTGCAACCGCAATAATCACACAACTACTTTAGTTTGGTAAAAAGTTTAAGGAAAAATGATACTTTTGGTCCCTAATGTTTTGGGGTGTAACACTTTGGGTCACTAATGTTTCAACTTTGGCACTTTTACCTTTAACTTTTGATTATAGTGACATTTTTGGTCCATTAACTTGACATAGCCTGTTTCATAGGTTATTTGGGGTCAGAAAAAAATTTGTCTAAAATATTGGGTGAAATGGTAAAACAAGGAAACTCAACTAATTCTACTTCAAGACAAATGGTCGCATATTGTGCAGGGCACAATAGGAAAGCACCTTCTTCAAGATTTCATATTCTCCTTGCCGATCATTGAAGCCAGTAACAACTGAAATATGTCTCTCTATTCCTTATTTTACATGAGAGCAAATGCAAATAAGGAACCATTTCAAATTGTAAAAAATTATCCAGTTTCCAAAATTATTGGACATGATTGATCATTCTCTGGAACAACATGATCAAAGATGCTTCTGTCTCAATTAAAAGAATAAACTAAAAAAATTAACCCATTGGAGAAAAGAAAGAAAATTGATTGAACTATTCTTTCTTTTTTCTTCTACAGCTTCATCAGTTAATTAGTGTTCTATCAAATCAAAAATGGCCAATCATCTTAAGATACATCCGTATTCCAGGACCTGGAGGCCTCGCCGCTGCTGAAAGCATCGGCTCCCCTGTTTGCTCGGGACTCTTCTCGGTCAGAGAAAGGTGATCCAGAGTCACAAAATTTCTTACCCACCTATAACAATAGCAATCCCATATAGATACTGCAAACCACCGCTAAGAAGAAGAAGCTGCCTCAGGAAATGTTGTTGTTGGTCATCATCCTCCTGATTGTCCTGTTAGGAATCCCTCTGTTGACAGCATGAGGATATCCGAGTTCAATCTCAAATATGATAGCAGTTTAATCGCAACTTTCAACGCGAACATCACGGCAAAGAAATCCCAACAAAAAGATTGGAATTTACTACCAAGGCGGCAGCCATCTGAGCGTGTTTTTCCCGGGACGAAGCTCTGTGAAGGGTCATAACCCAACAGCCTTGCTTAAAAGATCCAAAATTTATTTTCTTTGTTGGGCTCCTCTTGATTAGGAAAGCTTTAGCGGTGCTTCAATTTTGGGGTAGAAGGATTTTGTTCAAAGTATGGTAGGATAGGGTTCAATAAATTTCGTCTGAACATTTTCCCCAAATTTTGATTAGGAAAGCTTTAGCGGTGCTTCAGTCTTCTCGTTTCATCTTTAAAACAATAGGCTGACTGAAGAAATAATATTTACTTATTAGCCCAATATTTCCACAATTATAACTTTAGACAAAATGACCGTTTACCCAGCATAAGGTCAACAAAAACTGGCAATAGCCGGTTCTATGGACCTAAAGTGTCACTATAACCAAACATTAGGGGTAAAAGTGTCAAAGTTGAAATATTAAGGACCAAAAGTGTCACACCCTCAAATATTATAGACCAAAAGGGTCATTTTTCCAAAATTTAATTTGTTGAACTATATCACCATTGTATGAGAAAAAATGAAAGCTAAATAATGAAGTTAATTTTAAAAAGATATTTCAGTTATAAGAGCCACATGTTAGGTCTATTTTTTGCCTTTTAAATTTCATTTTTCTATTTTTTTCCCCTGCTTTAATAAAACAGGTACCAAATTCCACTTTTAATTATAGAATAAAAAAGGTATTTTTGTTTTTAGTTTTTCATTCATACCACGAAGTAATATAAGCTAACCAACTTTTTATCATAACTTAACTTATCACATTGATTTTGGTAACTAGCTACTTTGACAATAGTTAATTTGGCTGAACAAACTCCAAGTTAATGAACAAACAAATTAAAATGGTGCGTAAAAATAAAATTAAAAAACTAATTAAAATGGGATTGTTAATTTTATTTCCAACCAAAAAAAAAAGAAAAGAAAAAAAAAACTAAAAATAGGGCAATTTTCCCGGACTAAATCAATCCGAAAACTCAGTTCAAAACAGGGCATAAAAGATTTTCTTTAAATAACTTGCCTTTCTTACCTCTCTTTAACCGCATTGTAGGAATTGCAGGTGTGTTGTATGAAAATTAATATATTGAGAGTGTTTAATTTCCTTTGGCTATGGATTCATTGTTTCATTAAGTAGTAGATCGTTTGCAAGTTTTTGACTTCTTATGAGCACTAATTAGTTTGAGTAGTTAAAGAAAAGCAAATAAAAAGAAAAGGGAAAATCAATTTTTTCACACCATTCATACTCTCGTTATATTTGTGGTCCATTTTTTGAGTCTCGTTGCACTTGTGGTTCCTCTTCTTTCATGTGTTGGCACTTTTAGTCCTTCTGACCTACAATAGACGGTTTTATCCATCATTTTAGGGGTTGTTGTGTAAATTTTAAAATTAATTTTTACCCAAAATGACCGGTAAAACCTTCTACTACCGATCATATGGACTAAAAGTGCCAACACGTTCAAGAAGATGAACTATAAGCTACAAATGCAACGATACATAGAAAATGTATCAAATGTGCACCAACTCTAATTACTACGTTCACTCTTGATTGAACAAGTCACTCTCTCTCTAGGGGTGAGCAAAATAATCCGAAAATCATCCGAACCTTTGATCTGATCCGAATCTATTTTTTACGCATAATGTTTGGTTTCAGATAATCCGAAACTAATCCAAAACAGAAATTCACAAAAAAAACCTAAAATTAAAATAAATTTTTTTTAAAAAAAACAAAGAGAACCACGGGTTTCGGATCGAAATCCACGAGTTCGGATAATAAAAATATCTGGTTCGGATCAAAACGCGAATTGCAATTTCGGATCAAAACAAGGTTTCAGATAAAAGCCCGATCCGATCTGAAACCGCGCCCTCGGATTAAAATCCGAAACTAATCCGAAACTTCGGATTCGGATATGTTTAGAGCGGATTTGGATCGGGTTTTGCTTTTGCTCACAGCTAAATAACTCCCTCCGCTGATGATGAAATACTCCCTCTCTGCTCATAATACTTCTTAATATCAGTCTAAATCACTCACTACACCTCATGCATACTCATTCATGATTACTTACTTTTATTCCCTTTCTCATATGGTTGTAAGGGAACCATGATTGATATTAACAAGTAGAGACACTATTAAAAATTAAAAGTGTGAAATAACCTATAACCACTTGCAGTAATTAATTCACAACACCCCGCTCATTAACTTCTTCCTAACAGTTCCAAATTAGTTAGTTTGTCTATTGATACGAAATTAAATGCCTATTGATTGATAGTCCCCATAGAATAGACGAAGGGAAAAAACTTGTTCTGAAAATTTATTGTAGAGATTTACTTTTCTAATATAGAAAAATGTAAATTAAAAATGGTAAAAGATTATTAGTATAAAATAAAAAATTATTTTGACAAAGAAAATTGAGGGAAAAAAAAAGAAGGAAGAAAGAAAAAGATTATTAGTGTAAAAGATTACTTTTCTATATGCACATTAATTTTGATGTTGACCAAATTCTTGCTGGCACATTTGATGAAAAGATGGTTTGAGCTCATTAGGGAAATACAACTAAAATTCAAAGTTTCAACTAGCTTTTTGGATATATATATATATATATATATATTCTCTATTTAAAAGTTTAAATGTGGGTCACACAATTGATTAGTTTGTTATTCCATTGTATATATAGGTTTATTAAAAGTAAAATATATAAGTTATATGCTATCTTAGCTACATTAATTTTTTAGACTTGAAAGGAAAGTAATACTAATTCACCATGCATAGAAAAAAAATCTAAGTATTAAAGAGAAATTAATTTTAACTTAGATTTTCGTTGAATAATAAAATTATTATATATAGCTCAGTCAAACATTGCACAATATCAATGCATACTCTTAATTTAAGAGTTTACATTAAGGCTAGCCAATTGATTAGTTTGTTAATTCATTATATAGCTTTTTCAAAAATATATTTGTTAAACTATATATATGTTGACCTAGCAGCATTAATTTTTTAGATTTGTAAGGAAGTAATATTAATTTCTGTGCATTGAAATGAATCTAAAATATAATGGAAATTAATATTTTCATTAAAGATCGAAAGAAAAATATTATAACTCAGTCATACATAGAAGAATATCAAAATATATTCTTGATTTAAGAGTTTACGTTCAAGCTAGCCAATTGATTATTTTCCATAAAACTAAATGGTAATGGTAATATTTATAAATAAAAAAAAAGAAATAAAGATGGTAATGGTAATCTTTCATATCCATCACTAACAAAAGCATTAAATTTGATGTGTTATCATTGTTGCCTAAATTTGATGTGCTCTTTTCAGTGAGTGAGACATGTTCGATGAAATGCCCAATGCTTTTATTTGATTGTACATTTGTACTGGACCATAAACTTAAACTTTAATTTCAAAATACTATCTCAAAATTTTGCTTGATTAATGGTAAATTACATCTTGAACTATTAATTTTGGTAATCTACCTCTGAATTATCAATTTGTTGCAAGTTAATCAAATAACGGCCATAATACAAGAACTTTTTCCTAAAAATACATAATTATTCACCTAATATTTCAACAAAATTACAAAATTTATAGAATAGAATTGTTATTAGGTGATTAATTAGATATTTTGATGATAAATTTTTTAAATTAAAGCTAATATTTTTCTACATTTCAACAAATTGACAATTCAGAGGTTGATTACAAAAATTAAAATTCATAGGGACAAGTTACAATCAAAGTAAAGTTTGACGTGATTTTTTACAATTAACACAATTTTGAATCCATTTTCTTCGGTTAATCTGAAAATTGTAGGGGGTTTTTTGTGCATTTAATCAAGTCTCTACCGTCTAGACTACATTGAAATCATTTATCATCTCTCTCATTCCTAATTTATATACTTAATCTGTTTGAGATTAATTTAGTTGTGCTTTTGTTTCTGAGTTCCATGTTGTATGACGTTCATGATTAAATTTTAATCTTTGTGGTGATCGATGATTTCAGCTTTGTGATTGTTTCTGTTTGCTATTAGGGCGTTGTTGCTGAGCACTTTTGTCTATTTGGATGGTTTTCACTTTTATTATTTATTTTATTTTCATCCCATTGAAAAAGTTCACTTTCAAAAAAAATTAGTGCCCCACTAAAAGAGTTAACTTTAGATTTTCTTTTTTTACACTACATACCATTATTAATATAATATTATGTGGTCCACAGTTAACTTCTTACTTAGAAAGAAAGAATATAAGTGAAAAATATGGTAACAAATTACTTATTTTAGATATTGTATCTCATATCTCATAATAAGTTGTATATTTTTCAATGAGACTCTTTGAGTAGGATGAAGTCAGTACTAAATTTGATATGTTTTTATTGACAAAGACATGTTGGATGAAATGCCCAAATGCTCTTGTTTTTTAATGTTTTGAAGCTTCACCTTGATTATCATGCATTCTCAAATGCCATTACCAAATTTTCTTGTGTTCTTTGTGAGATTTTCTTCCACTAGTGATATTTTTTTTTGAAAATAAAAATACAAATTCCATTAATGACATTGGAAATCGTCCAACATTGATTGACAATAGAAGATCAAGAAACAGTCAATACAACTGATTTAAAAAGATTTGATCTGATTTTTTTCATATCTCAACCACCACACCAGTGTATCTGATATACTAAACTATAAATCTATACCTAATATAGATGTAAACATAGTAGAAATATAAAACTGAACAAATCTCGTGTCGATGGTTACGGATCTGCCACTAATTACCAATGAAAGCTCCGAGACTGAATCTTCAACCAAATCTTCATACACCATGGCAATGAACAGAATCATAACCAATGACTCATACACTATAGCCATGATGAATAGAATCGCCATCGCCAGTGAGGAAATCATTGTAGCCAGAGAGAAAACTCCATAGCCTAGGAAGAAAACACCATAAACATGAAAAAAAACACAAAATAACGATAAATTGAAAGAAAAATTCCCAATCAGGAGAAAATGAACTAACAAATAACAAGAAACGAGAGGAAAACTGCTTCCCTCATCCTCCGTGGGGGAGGATGAGGGAAGAAGATGGTGAATTTTAGGTTTTTGAGAGAAGGAAAGGAGAGGGGAGTTGCACTAGTGATATTTAAGCATCATAGAGTGCTTTGGTGGGTTAACAATGCTTTGAGGATTTGAGCTTTGAGAATCAAAGTTTAGGTTTAAGTGTCCTTTAGTGCTACATTTGTTGTTTGAATGTTATATTCTCAACAAGGTATTGTATAAACCTTGTTTAAATTATGTGTAAATAAAATTACAATTAGTTCTCCAAATTTTTTCATAAATTGCTTCTTAGTCCTCATAGTTACCATGAATTGCATTATGATCCCTAATGAAGATGAAAATCCAATGAGCAAGTGAATTAGGGATTTAGAAAATCAAAGAAAAAATTCGGCAATTTGAGAACTGTTTTTTAAATGATAAGTGAGTGTAGTGTTTGATAACGAAATTTGCTAAAAAGCAAATAATAATAAGGGAGAATGATACTTTTCCGTTGAGATTTAGATAAATTACAAAAGTACCCTTATAGTTTTGTTAAACATCGCCTACATCTAAAGTGGTAGAAGAAATCAAATATCTTGATTAAGAAAAGGCCCATTTTAACTATTTCAAAAAAGGCCCAAACTGTTATAGTGAATTCAAATACCAACTCGAATTAGTATTTTCGAATGGAACTTTCAATTAGTTATTTGGAATGGGAAAGTACAAAGTTATTACAAACAGATCAAAACAATTTAAAGAATTTTTCACTTGATTATTTGAGACTAAATAATTAAACCAATTTGGATAAGCTAAGGTAAGGCTGAAATATATGTGATTGTATGCATTCTGGCAAAAGAGTGCACGAGGCAAGCACAAGAAATATTTGGGGGCATTCTGGTATGTATATAGTAGGCCAAATATTGAACATCAGGATGCATATGCTTACAAGTATGCAGAAACAGATGCTTGCCTCAGGGTTGCTCACTCCAAAATTAATCCTTAAATTTATTATTCTCTTCTATACAATTCTGTGATCAATGGCAAAAGTTGACTAAATTAACTTGGTCCAAGAATTTTCATCCCCCTATTGTTTCATCGTCCACACCTCAAATTTACCCCGTATCGGAATACTCAAAACGGAATGGCCTTCATCAAAAACCCCGAAAGTAAAGCACGGATCGCCACGCCAAAGGACCGGTGGCTCAATGACGTCCGGCAACCTTAGCTTCCGAATTTTCTCACCGGAACAATCGTATGAAACCACAACCCACTTATCCGATAAGTCTTTTCCAGGCCAATCATTTGGTAAAAGCCCATTATTGGCATTTTTTCACTGTGCTCCTCCAATTCTGTGAGCCCTCACCGCCGCGGCCGGGCGAGTTGAGTGCATACAGGTCAAAACGTCATCTCCAAATGAGATCGAAACCAATGAATCCTAACACCAGTTTGAAATTGAAACTTCCTTCGGGAAAATTGCTATCCCAACAGAACCCATAGAAAACGCCATTAACCCTTGTCAGATTTTGACAATTAGGTCCCGACAGGCTCAAAACCTCTCTCGTACAAGGATTCCATTCCAAAAACTTCAAGGACTCCTGTCCGGCGCCGGAAGATTCACACAAGCATACCAAACCATCACTTGACCCCACGATTCTCAGATTGTAATAGGGATATTGTTGGGGATTTGGAGCTGATTATACGATTTCTGCGTCTCCGCGTCGGAAGGCGGCTATGCTTCCAATATATCTTGAGATGCTCCAAACGTTGTTTCACGAAGAGAAAACTGGCCGTTCCACTCCCTGCAACCTGGAAAGATCCTTCAATTCCAATACCTCACTCGAAAGAATTTTCTCACATAGGTCAAGCTGAGGTTTTGCTGTCATTGTTTTTTTCTCAGTTTTTGTAGAATTTAAGTCAGTCCTAACTGGAACAGAATTTTTATTTATTTATTTATTTTTCTTTGTCTTTCAAAAGATAAGACAACATCTTTGATTAAGTACTCTTCAAGTACTTAATGTTTCCCTGTCCAAAAACATGTATTCTTTCTGTTTCATTTTATACTAGCACGCAATTCATTTTTCAGGTATTCGTGCACAAGCTTCGCACGTGTTAATACGTCGGACCATTATTAATTTTAATGCTTTCCCCATCATATAAAATGGATTAAGTTGGACGCATTCATAAACCCTATACTAATTATACTTTGAACCATAAAAAAAGAAAAGAACGAGTATTAGAGATTAAAAGAAGATGCCAGCCATTGATTAGAAGATTAAATATATCATATTCATGATCCAGAGATTAAATTTTTTTTTTTTTTTAACATGCATGCAATTAGTACGTGCATTTCTTGTGCATAGGTAAATATATACTTACTGCTCTTTAATTCGCTGCCGTTGAAACTTTTTCTTGTGTGTTCCATGACGAATTCAAGAAGAATGAGCTAAACAGGTATTGTATTATTTTCGAGGTGGATGCTTATAGGTATTGTATTGTGTGGATTCACGTTCACATAATGACCATGAGATCTTCAAAATTTTTGACTTTCCACTAAAGATGTGGTGGCCCTTGACAAGTTGGAGAACCATTTTAATTGCACAAAGAAGTACAATTAATTAAAATAAAAAAAGAATTTCAAACTTTTTTTTTATATAATTTGAAATAAATTTTTAGCTCTATTTAAGAGTGAAAATAAAAAAAGATTTTATTATTTAAAAGGCATAACAATTTCTAATTATTGAATCAAAATTGCAACGTGTACTAAATGAAGGTGAAACCTTTATTAAAATTTTTTATGAATATCTTTTGTAAAAATATATAATACTAAATTAATTAAAAATTAAGATGCCTTATTTTATGAATTATAATTTGGGGAAATTTTTATCACTAAATTAAAAATATAATACTAAATTAATTAAAATTTAAGAATGACTTACTTGTAATAACATATTTTTTTTGTCTAATTGAGAGACAATATAATAGAAATGTTCATTGTGTACTAAATGGAGGCACAATATTTTGAAAAACAAATGTGCAATCTTTGTAAAGTTGATGTGCAGTGCTGTTTATTTACAAAATATATTTGATTTTTTAGTTAATTTAAAATTAAGAGTGCCTAAGTTTTCTTTATCCCTATTTACGTTAACTTAGAAGAAAGTTTTTATTAATGAATATGCGAATTAATTAGTGGAGATCGATGTGCAATGACCACTAAAAGATGTGCAACCTTTTAAAAACAATATTGCAATATCTTCAAATTTAATGTGTAATAATAAATTCCCCAATTTGTAAAAAACAGAAAAAGTACAATTGATTAAAATTTCATCATGACATGTAACCCCTGTATGCTTTATAAGTTAAGACAACTTTTAGCGCTATATACGAGAAAATAAAAATTTGTTAAGAACCATAACAATTTTTAATTATCTAATGAAAATGTGCAATGCCAAAAAAAAAAAAAGTTAAAAAAAAGCATGTCTAGCTCTTATGCTTTATAACCTAATAAAGGTTTTTAGCACTATTGCAGTGGATTTTTATTTTTTTTTATGATTAATAAAAAGGCAATTTAATCAAAATGTGCAATGCATTCTAGATTGATGTGCAACATTTTTAAAAAGATCAATATCTTTGAAATTGATGTGCAAAGCTATTTTTCTTTGGAAATTTTATTTAATTAATTTAATTTAATTTAAGAATTTCTTACGACTAACTTTACCATTTCAGACAAATTTTAGCACTGATTATCTGGAAAAAAATTTAAAAGTTTTTTTTTTCTGATTATTTAAGAGACAATCTAATCGAAATGTGCCATGTGTATTACATGAAAGTGTACTGTTTTGAAAGAAAATATGCAATACGATTTGAGAAATATTTTTATTAATTTCAGGTGAAAAAGTATATATACATATATTTAATTTACTTAATAAACATTTTAATATAGATGTGTAGTGTTTGCATAGATTTACATCCCTTTTTATTCCACTTTTGTAGTGGAAGGAATAAAATCGATCATGAAAATGTCGTGTATGCGATTTTAAGCCTTCGATAAATTCTACTAGATGGAACACGAGGCAGGTAAGAAGTTGGAATCGGATGTTCACTCTGTGTTGATTGTTATCGGGGTGAAGCTTCTAGTTCCTCCACCGGCTGTTGATGAACTTCTTGCTCTCCTGAAGAATGTTGAGGGCCTTTTGGGATTGCTGGAGCAAGATCCTACTGCTAAACATGCACTTCTGCCTACTTAGAAAGGATTAATAGCTGACAAGCTCTTTAGACATTCTACTATGGATGTCAAAGTTTTAGTCCTTTCTTGCATTCGATCATCAGCTTCTGAGAATCACTGCCCCTTAGAAAGATGATGTAATGAAGAAAATATTTGAACAAACTCTAATTGCATTGGAAAAAAATCTAACTCTCTTCTCAGGTCGGTGTTATACCATGGCTTTGCACATTCTTGAAACTGTAGCGAAGTTCAAATCGTGCTTGATTTTGCTGGACAGAGGCTGTGATGCACTGAATATCAAGATGTTTCAGTTACTTCTCGACACCATAAAGTCAAAGCATCCATATGTAGTATTCTTAAACATGGAAGTTCTTATGATTATGCTGATTGAGGAACCTGATGAACTCTCATTAGATTTTCTAAAGCCTGTTTTAATTAGAGTGAAAAAAGAAACTCAGAACATTTCACCAGGTTCCCAGAGATTAGGAGTGAAGGTACTAAGGAACTGCTCTAACAGAGTCGCACCTTTTCTCATGAAACCAGGGGAACAACTGAGGCTAGATCTTTAGAAGTATATTGTTATATGATGTGACTGCCTGAGGAAAATGTGATCCACACGGACACACCTGGGTAGAACAGTAGATGTAAAAGTATATTGGTGGATGGGAACTTTTCAAAGGAATTAGTGTCCTGTGAAAAGGATGAACCACTGCCAATCATTGCAACTGAATCCACTCAACCCAAAGAGAAGCACTTCCAAGGGCTTCTATTGTCTCCAAATCAACTTGTTTGATTTCATTTGGAATTTCCGAGGTGGAAAAGGTTCAGCGGAAAATGTTGATAAAATCCTTGCTCTCTTGGATGCAGTTTATTAATGAATTAACCGCTTCTTATTCTTCACTGTGTTCACAAATTTACATGATCAGTTTCTTAAGGGATTTTCTTAAGCCAAAAAATTTACATGTTGGTGCCATTTACATTATTTTAGAAATTAATTACAGCAAGCACTGTATAAAATAAGTTCCTTTTAGATTTTAAATTATTCAATCTATAATTGCAGAAAGGGAGCACAGTTTCTGCACAGTTTCTATATTATGTAAGAACAAGAAAAGGAAAATCTTTTTCAATGAGTTATGCAACCATATATATGAGTGTAAAAGACTACATTTTTTCCATTCTTGTGATCAACGTCCAACATTGAGAAAATAGCATACAAGAAGTCGTGTGTTACAAAAAACAGAAAATAATGCCATTGAGCTAGATATACAGGTTTAGAAGTATATTGAAAACTATGAAAAACCAGAACATTAGTAGCATCACCAAAACAATCAAACATCAATACATAGAAATTAAAATATATAATGAAAGGTTGCCTGGTGATCAGTCAAATTGAACTTTTATTTGAATCATACATGTGTAGTTGACCATTTGTTAGGTCCAGAATTTGTTTAAAGATAAGCAACAAATTGACCTTCCCAAATATGCTCCAGCTGAGGGTGCCAAAAAATCACCTCCTGTTTTACAGGCCTGCACTTTAACGAAGACCAGTGAGGATCCCAAGATACGAAAGCTGGAATTCAAGACAAAATTATCAAAAGTTGGGGCATGACATGTTTTTGTCGCACAGATTTCCTGAATCACGAGACGCATTCTTGTTAGATTTGTAGGGTTTGGGCCAGTTGAGGATGAATGGGTCAATGTAATTAAAGAAGTACGTGTACGTCCTATTACTTTGGAAGATTTTGAATGTCAGAAAGTGAAGGTTGGAGAATCTGCACTATGTATGTTTCCAGGAGCAAAAAGATTTAGCAAGATATTTTGAACCTGAAATTACAAAGATTCAGAGAAGGGTGCATGACATGAGAGGTTGTAGATGTCTTTTCGATCACGATCCGATACACTCATGATAACATTGAGGAAAAAGTTCGATTGAAGAGACTGTGTTTTCGCCCAAGCATATTAGGGGTCTCAGGAAACAATCAAATATGAAACGGATATGATTCAATGCAATGTGCACTACTACAAAAAGGACTTTTAATGGCGGTTTTTTAGGGCTTTTAACGGCGGTTTTTGGCATTTTTGAACCGCCATCTATCTGGCAGCCGTAGAAAGTTTACGGACTTTCTACGGCGGTTGTGAACCGCCATAGAAAGTTCGGACTTTCTACGGCGGTTTTTTTCAAAACCGCCATAGAAAGTCCGAACTTTCAACGGCGGTTCGCTTAGGAACCGCCGTAGAAAGTTAACTTTCAACGGCGGTTCCTAAGCGAACCGCCGTTGAAAGTCTACTTTCTACGGCGGTTATCTTCAAAACCGCCGTTGAAAGTTAACTTTCTACGGCGGTTCCTAAGCGAACTGCTGTTGAAAGTTAACTTTCAACGGCGGTTTTGAAGATAACCGCCGTAGAAAGTTAAAAAATTTGTAAAAAAAAAATTTAATATTTTATTTTTTTCTCTACATTCAAAAAATATATATCAAAATTAGTAGGAACAGCCTTAGAAAGGTTTTGATATATATATATTTCAACTTTATTCAAAATATATATATCAAAACTTCCATGCTAATATACCGAACAACCACCAAACTTCAAAAATTTTTGCTTGCATCCATCAAATTCTAATTAATTTAATCATTAACAGTAAGAACAATATAATAATCACCGATAGAACACTAACCCGAATTTAATCATTCATCATCTCACCAAACTCGAATTTAACAATAATAATAAACCCTAGGCCAATCACAATAATCAAGTAACAATAAAATTTGTAAAGCTTAAATAAAGTTGAAACTATTCTATATTACCTTTTTTATGATTTGAAGCCCACAACAAGGACCGATTGTGGTGAAATTATGATGGGGGATTAACTCCAAGTGGTGGGTGATGGCCGATTAAGAAACCATATCCGGAGTTGGGTGATGGCGGATCTTGTTATCAACGCTACCGGAAGAACGACTTCGGGGGAAGACAAGAGAAAAAACCAACGGAAAGAGGATGGGCGTCGGCAACGAGAGAATGCTTCGGTTTGCTGGAGATGGAAACAGGGGGAAGCTAGCTGCGGGCGGTTGGAGATGGAAACAAAGGGAAACCCTTAAAATTCAAAAAAATTCAAGTTTCTATGGCGGTTGTAATTGAAACCGCCATACCGCCATAGAAAGTTACTTTCTATGGCGGTTTCAATTACAACCGCCGTAGAAAGTCCATTTCTACTGCGGTTTTAATAAATCCGCCGTAGAAAGCCCGTAATTGTGAATTCCCGCCCGTTCCTCCATTCCTATTAATTTCTATTTTTGTAAATTAACCCCCAAATTTTTTTAAATTTAATAATAAATATGTATTTTACTATTTATCAATTTTATAGAAAAATTCATCATATTTATTAATTATATGGCGGTTAGAAATACAACCGTCTAGAAAGGAACTTTCTACGGCGGTTAGAAATAAAACCGCCGTAGAAAGTACCCCTTTTTACCCGCCGTAAAAAGTACCCCTTTTTACGGCGGGTTTCAAAAACCGCCGTAAAACCGCCGTAAAAAGTTCCCATTTTTACGGCGGGTTTTGAAAACCGCCGTAAAAAGTACCCCTTTTTACGGCGGTTTTTAAAAACCGCCGTAAAAAGGGGTACTTTCTACGGCGGTTATCAAAAACCGCCGTAGAAAGTCCGTACTTTCTTTTTAATTGCGGTTTTGGTCTTTCCGCCGTTAAAACACCGCCGTAGAAAGTCCATTTTGTAGTAGTGGTGATATACACATATCAACTATCAAGACTGCTTCTAGAACAATTTATGTACATGTAAAAACCAAAAAAACTTTATCAAAAATTCCCCTGAAACGTATAGTACAATTTATGCGCCTTCAAATATTCGTTTTGAACCAACCACAAAAGAAGCGGGTGTAAATGTAATATTTAAAATAAACAGGGTTGGCTTTGTGAGTTCACCCAAAGTTCAAGTGAGTAAATGTAATTTACCCTTAAAATTAACATAGAATACAGGTCTAACCTCCCCAATCCCCATAGCACAAGCAAAATCTTGAATATAAGCTTCAATATATATATATATATATATATATATATATACATATGTTCCTCTTCTAGCATCAAAAGTCAAGGGCTGTTGGTTTTCAGTGCACATTTGAGACCAACAGAGAGCTGGATATATGATGCGAGGAGCGCATTTCTTCAAAACCTCCTTCAGCTGTTTGCATGTCCAATATATTTTGACTTCGGAATCGCTTTGGAGTTCTGCAGCCGGCTGGCTCCAGAAAATTCCTAGATGCTTCTAAAATACATTTTGGATCGAAATCCTCTCCCGGTGTAAGAAAACACAAACTAATTCATGAAGGAATTAAACCTTCGGAATCGTTGATAATGTACGAATCAAAGAAGCCAAAGCTTCTCTTCACATAAAATAGTTGCTTTGTGGATTAATGCAGCTGAGACGTCGTGTATCAAAGCTACTGAACTGATCGATTGATGCACTTAATGTGCTCGTTAGGCGCTAGCCATTGAATCTCTTACCTCTTGATGTTGCATTGTCACATCCACCACTAAGACTAAAAGTTTCAAAAGAACATGATAGTTACTAAGAGTTTTGTAATATTTTTATAACGGTAATGATACAAATGAGCATGGTTCTTGTAAAAGTTACCAAAACTACGCAATTGAGAAAATGTAGAAGAACAAGAGAGAGCAATTCTGCAGAAAACTATGAACAGAGTGAAGAATTGCAGAGAACTTGTAAAAGAGAGAATTTTCTGGAAACTGAATTTTCATATTATGATCCAACTTGCGTTTACAATGAGTACAAACTACATTACATACTGGTGATCACCTCCTAACTACTAAGCTAACTCATCTAGTCAATTAACTAAACTAATTAGTTACAGAAAGACAGCTGTACAAGTTGATAACTAACTTAACTAACTTGACTTAAGTGTTGGCTAGTTGAGTCATGCAAGTGGCGTTGCTAGTGTATGATCTTATCCGATAGATTACTTGCTCATTAAGCAAAGATCAGTTTAGCATAACTCTCTGAACAACAGAACCCATATGTACAGAAGCCATGCGAAAATAGGTGCGACTCATAGACGTTGTCGCATAGCAGCAGATGCTATCTTTTACACACCCCTTCAAGCTGGAACGGGAGGATGAGAGACTATTCTCATCTTGGAACATAAAAGAGTGAACCAAGAGGAAGGTAAACTCTCGGAAAAGATATCAGCAAGTTGAGACTTGGACGAGACATAGAGAGGATCAATGAGGCCTTCCTTGTATTTGTTGCGCACAATGTGACAATAAATTTCCAAGTCCTTGGTCAATTCATGAAAGACAGGATTGGATGTGATGTAGAGAGCAACTTGATTGTCACAATAGAAAGGAATTGGAAGAGGGGCAGAAATTGCAAGGTGATCCATAATGTAGGAGAGCCATTGTAGCTCATCGACAATGGATGCCATACTTCTATATTCTTCTTATGCTGAGGATTTGGAAACAGTGGCATGTTTCTTAGTCTTCCATGAGATAAGTGAATTCCCAAGAAAAATGCAATAGCCTATGATGAATTTGCGAGAGCATTTGCAGGCAGCCCAATCAACATTAAAAAAACCCTTGACGTAAAGAGCATTGGTGGCTGAATCGAACAGGCCTTTGTCAGAGCAACCTTGAAGATATCTGAGAATGTGCAAGGCAACTGACCAATGGTTCTGTTTAGGGGAATTAAAAAATTGGCTCAGCTGTTGAGCGGAATGGGCTAGATCAGGTCTGGTGAAGCCAAGATATAGCAATCAGCCAATCAATCTTTTGTACTTATTAATTTCAGGAAATGGAGGAGAGGTCTCATCATCAAGAAGAAAATCATGAATCATGGGAGTAGCAGCTGGTTTGACATCTGTTAAGCCTGCATCATGGAGAGTCTAGTGCATACTTCCTTTGACTAAGGAAGATGCCACTTGAAGATCTTGCTAGTTCAACCCTAAGAAAGTATCTAACAGAGCTAAGATCTTTGATGGTAAATTTTTTGTGAAGAAAACATTTCACAGCCTTAAAGCCTGGTTCAGAATTTTATACAGGCTCGTTAAACCGATCTCCTAACATTTCGAGTGCGACGAATCACTATAGAGTTAGTTTGATAATATTTATTTATAGGTGATCGTTCCGTCACCCTCACCTGTGGTGGCAGCACAGCTTGCTGTAGTTGATGACCACAGTAAACACTGGCGGAGAGGTGCCCTAACTAGTACCGCCAACATTATTGATGATAGTCGATGGCACTGCATGTCCCAAAACAACCAATTTACTATGCATGTTATATTCATTCATTTATCTTTTGGAGGGTTTAGGATTGTTAGTATATACCAAAATTCAATAATTTGATGTACTAATTAATTTTGTAATAAGAACTCACCTCACCAACTATCCTTTGTGTGAAAATTCTTTCATGCATCCTGCCAAATGTGTGGAAAAGAGAGATCAAATTAAAAATGTGCAACCTTTTGGAAAAGATGTGCAATATCTTAAGAGTGATTGTGCAACCTTTTGGAGAAAATGTGCAATGTCATATGAATGATTGTGCAACCTTTTGGAAAAGATGTGCACACTGTCATAAGAGTGATTGTGCAACCTTTTAGAAAAAATGTGTGACGTCTTAAGAGTGATTGTGCAATGCTTAATTTCTTTGTAATATATATATATATATTTATATATATATTAACAATCAACCCAAACCCATAACCATAGAATGAAAATTTAAGTACACCTGAAAGAATTCATCATTAACAAATGAAAATTACAAAGAAAATTAGTGAAAGTAAGATGAAGAGAGAGGAAGAACTCCCTATGGGTAGCCCAAATCTTCAATCTTCCATCTAAAACTCATGCCTTTGGCCACCATTTGGATGGAATCCTTCATGGAGTTATACCTCCTTGAGCTCCAAAGACAGAGAAGAATATATTTCTCTAAAACTAAATTTCTAAGGTCTAAAGTTCATGAAATCTGAATGTTTCTTTTAAAGTGGAGAAGAAGGAGGGACTAAAAGAGAAAAGAAAGATCTCATTAAAGGCTTCTTTGCTAATTCTATTTTCAAAATAGGAAAATCCCGTAGCCATATTGACAAGACTAACTTGCAACCTGATTTGAGCTTTGGAAAGCAAAAATTGGCCAAAAGTGTCTTCATCAAAGTATTAGCCCTTCATTTGACATTTCCATAGCATCAAGATTCTTCCAATTTGGACCTGTGTAGCTCCAGATATGGCATTCCGAAGTTGGTTATGCTGCACTAGGAAAATTCAGTACGCGAATTTTCAGCACTATCTTTCGACTCAGTTTTGAGCTTTGGGAAGCGAGAAATGGGAAGAGCGTCTTCATGAAAGTTATAGCCCTTTCTCCAAGCTTTCCATAGAAAAAGAATTATTCAATTCGGAGCTCTGTAGCTCAATTTATGGTCTTCCAAAGTTGGTTGATTCTCAATTCTCTACCACAAAAAACATTAATGGAGGTGCCCAATTGGAGGTGGGTTCCGTGACAGAGGCATTCGGGGCGGTATCAAAATGGAGGCTGGTTTTTCCTGCATCCACCTCCAAAAAGGTCTCTCATTGGAGGTGGGTTCCAGCTAGACCCGCCTCCAATAAATTACTTCAGAATGAAGCCGGGTCTTGTCGGAACCCCCTCTAATAATGGTCATTTTTTGGAGGCAGATTCTGGCAAAACCCGCCTCCATTCTGAAGTAACTTATTGGAGGCAGGTCTCTCAGGAACCGGCCTCTAAATAGGTCCAGTATTGACTAATTTGAAGCCCGCCTACGGTTGTCTTTTGGCTACCATGAAGCCCAATTGAATTTTATGGATGATTCCATCAATTTATTTGAAAATTTTGGGTGCTGTTAATGGCAATGGCAGATTAATGAGGTTCATCAAATTGGGAATTTGGGACGAACAATCCGATGAAAACCTTCTAGAGATCAATTGAGCAAGATTGAAGTTTAATTTCGATAACAGTGAACTATTTTGCCTGAGCAATTGTGTTTTCAAATTCATTTGTGATTTGAGAATATCTCCGAATTGAAGAATAATGTTCATCTTCACCAGCCGATTCAGGGAGAAAGTCCATTTCTCACCTGACCACCCCCAGAAATTACTCTACCGCCACCGCCACCACTGCCAAGTCATCTAAGCTTTACTCGGAATACTGATTCCAGCCCCCACGGTCTCTAAAACCCCACCAAAGTCCTGCTCCACTGCAACCCACCAGGAAGCCATCTAAGCCTCGCTACCGTTCGCCCTCTTCATTGGACCGAGAAGGGTTGGAACCCGTGAAGTCAGAATTGCCGATTGGGCTCCGGGAACCGAAGTACTCACCGTTTGGTCAGGACCGGTAGGACCGGGTATGGACTGGTGTTTGTGCTCGTGCGGTGGACCCAAAAGAGGGGTTCATTGAGAGTGAAAGAGAGTTGGAGGAGAAGAGGAGGGTGATGAGGGAGAGGATTCAAGGAGAGCCCTTGAGCAATGCTGAGAGGAAAGTCCTTATGGAGGGCTGCCAGAGGCATAAAACCAAAAGGCAAATCAATTTGGGTAATTATAGAAGTTGATTGGCATTGTCTTCTGAATGTCGTTTTAGTGTTTGCTCCTTCGTCTACCGCGCCTATTTGTATTGCTACAATCATGCTTACCGATATGCAACTGACAATGAAGTTATGTTCTTGTTGTTTGTCATTTTAATTTTCCAATTCTTGTTTTGTGGAAATTGGAGGGAATATGGCTCACTCATTCATGAATTAGGGGTGAAGCCATGACTGGACTTGGTGGCTTAATGGGCTGAAAGAAATGTAACTGAAAATGGTAGCTTGATGGATTTTATTTTTATTGTTGTATCCTTGCATTCTGAGGGATATCCTTGAAGATGATCAATCTGTTTATGTTTATTTATTTATTTATTTTTATAGTTTTACAGCAGCTATAAAAGGTGATCTTTAGTCTGACTCTTTTTGTCATGCAATAAGAGGATAGTGTTGGGGGGGGGAAGGGTATATTTTTCTAGTTGAAAAGTGGGGTTTAGTGAACCCTAATAAGATGTGGCTCATATCAAGATCATTTAATTTGAAGTAGAAGAGCCAAAAGCACTTAAGTTGAATTGGTTACTGTTGGTATGCATGTCATTTGTGCACTTTCTGAAAATCTCTTGATTGCGAGCATTTTATTTTTATGTTCTAGATAGGAATCTGTGTAGATGTCTCCCGTGCTGATCAATAGGCTGAATATTTTGTTAAGTATAGCCTGGAATTCCAGTCTCAGTAACTTTTCATGCTTTTACCTCGACTGTGTCACTAATACTAAAACTTTCGCGCTTAATCTTTCTCTGGGATTAACAAGATCTTGTTTAGTTTTTTGTGGTTAACTGAAATATATTTAAGGAGGCTACCTTCTGTTCTGCCGCTCAAATGGAAGTTCTCCAGAAGTAGAGTTTTCTGCAGGAGTAATGATTATGGAAGATGATTATTTGTTGTATGAAACATTTCATTCTCTCCACAAGTAATTCTTTGTTTATGTACTTCTTTTGTAGATAGAGATGATTTGACACACAACATGTTGAATGATATCCATAATCACTGGAAACATGCTGAGGCTGTGAGGATAAAGTGTATGGGTGTGCCTACTGTTGATATGAAAAATGTGTGCTCCCAATTGGAGGTAATTTTCTGCCATCTAGGTCTATCATAACTATCATAACTTCCTTTAATGCTTTCTTTGTTTATCATATGTGGCAGTGACATTCATTCTGAACTATTTTCTTGTGGTCCTCATTTATGTGTCTAACTACTAGTTGATCAAAGTGTAGCCTGAGTTTTTTCACTTTGAGTTTGCCTCTGGATTTTGAGCTCTCTATTGTTGCTTTGGTAGCTTGCAAATGTGCTTTCACCAGGCTATATTGATACAGCATGTACTTTTAGTTCTTGCCTCAAAACAAATCCATGGATAGGATAATTAACTATCATTGCCTCTTTGCACTATTTTCTTTGTCCTTTTAGTTATTGTAGCTCTTAAAAAAACGTGCTTAAAATATGTTAATGAAATTAAGATATGATCTATGTAACTGACCTCATATAATGGGACAAAGATATTTGTTGTTGTTGAATTTGAAGTTTTTTATCTATCTTTTTTTCTTTGTGGCACAACATTTGTGCCCATTAGCAGAATTTGTTCATCTCCCAGGATAAGACATTTGGAAAAATTATCCACAGATAAGGTGGACTTCTTATTTTATATAGGGGTAGGTACTATAGACCAAAGAAGCTGCCTATGCTCCCATTAATGCTGTGGAGGCCCCATGAGCTCGTATATCCCAGGCTTATTAAGGGCATGTTCTTTACATAAAGCTGAGACCTGGTTCTGAAACTAGGTCTCAGCCCAAATGGGTTTCAGCCCATTTGTCAGAAATAAGGTTCTGAGTTCTGGGTTCAAACCCAGGTCTCAACCCAAGGTAAAGAACATGAGTTTCAACCCAAATTTTTTTCCAATACTTTTTTTAAAAATTTTTACTTTTATTTTACTTTTATAGTAAATAAACCCCCAATCTTTCATTTTTTACATATTCAACCAAAAATTGTTTTTACAGAATAATAACATTTCTAAAATACTAATTGTTTCTAATATTAATGATATATTTAAATTTACATAATATTTTTAGTTTAAGATAGTATAATATTTAATTATTCCTATTTAATTTTTTAAAAAAAATAAGTTGGGGCTGGCATTTAAGAAACAGAAAATAGCAGGGGCCTATTTATAAAAAATTTGATGAACAGTGTCGGTGACACTGTTCATCGTCTTCCCCAACAGATTTTTTTTTTTTTTTTTTTTTGCAGTTTTTTTTCCTTTTCTTTTTTCCCGCAGCAAATTCCTCTCTATTTTTTTCCTTTCTTCTTTTTCCGGCAACACATTCCGATTAAACACTCTCAGGTTCAAAACAATAACAACTTCAAAGTTTAGAGTAAGCTAAAATTAAAATTCAGATAGCCAAAGTTCAGAAACTATTCAAGTGTATCAAACAGTTTTGCTTCACAAATTTATGACTGATCATTTACAAAGAAATGAAAACATCTACGCAATTTCCGAGTTTCAGGAAAGAAAAGATTCAGGAAAAAAAAAGTAGCGTAAGGTGGCAGCGGTAAAATTGCAAAATCGGGGTCGATTCGGCCGGTGGTCACCCTTGGCCGAAGCTGTTATCTTCCGAGTTCCTCACGGCCAAGAATCTTCATGCCTGTCGGTGCTTAATTTGGTCGATTCCCTTCCTGGGATGCATAAAGGTTGGCCGAAATCCCTAGGGTGAAAATCAGAGGAATCACGCAGGGAGGGTGTGATGCAAACGCAGAACTTCGAGAAGACGCCGGATGGAGTACAACGACCGCAGCAACCTCTTCGGGCCTTTCTTTCTCGCCGGTGATTTTGCCTGCATCGGAGATATGGAGGAATTCGGCCACGTCGTGGGTTGGGATTTGGGGGAGGGAATTTTGGCAGAGGAAGGAGACCCGTTTCTGGAAGAGAAGGGGGGTATGGGTTTTGGTCTCAACCCAAAATTGAGACCGGGTGTTAAGTCCCACTTTGAAGAACATGGGTTTCAGCCTTTTTTTTAAAATTTCTTGGTCTCAACCCAAAAATATACCCAAACCCAGGTCTTAGACACACCTAAAGAACAGGCCCTAATACTACAATTGATGGCCAATTGAACCCACCTCCAATGTGATTTATGTGTAAAGGCACAATGGAGGCGGGTGCAACAGACACCCGCCTCCATTGCCTGAAACATTGGTGGCTGAATGGAGGCGGGTGCCACAGACACCCGCCTCCAATAAAACTCTAAAACCCATCTCCATTGTTGAACGCCTAACAATGGAGGCGGGTTTGATCGGGATATTGGAGGCGGGTGCTCGTCGAACCCGCCTCCAATAAAACAAATGGAGGCGGGTCCTCACTTTGGAGGCGCCAGCAATGGAGCGGGTGTCGGGCGTCGAAACCCGCCTCCATTTAGACTGAAAACCCGCCTCCATTAAGCTTTTTTCCAGTAGTGATTTTCTTCTCATCTTCATTTTAACAACTTTTCTTCTTTTTTTCCCCAACTTCCTTCTTTCACTCCTTTTAGTACCTACAAAACATTTAACCATAAATTAGTCCTCCTTTGCATCAAATATCAAGGGTCAAACAACAATAGCATAATGAATTTGGATTGTAAAATCTATAGAATTTCACCAATCAATTCCCCAGACTTAAACTATTGCTTATCCTCAAGTAATGAGAACCAAAAGTGGTAAATCTGTACAAATCAAGGAACCTTATCTTCCAATTCAGTGATCACACGAGTCAAAGAAATTTGACATTTTTCACATTTCAACAATCAAGCTCAAAATGATATAACATGAAAGCACATCTCAAATCCAAAGGTCAACCACTACTCAAATGGGAAAATCATTACATGACACCTCAAAGATTCGTTGATTCGTTCAAGGTTCAAGCAAATGGTTCGGCCAAATTCATTTAATCAAAAACAACAAGTTATGCAAGCAAACAAGCTATGTGAGTTTGTGATCAAAGGGTCAACCTAGTGTGAATAACACTTTGTATCGGGACGGTGGGCTTATCCTAGAGTCAAGACTTTATTTCACCTATCAAGCAACCTCATGTTGAGAAACGAAAGAGATATTCAATCAAGCTAGGACCTTCCATCATTTAAGCACATTCAAAATTTGGTAATTACGCTCTTTCTTCCGATGCTGTCAATATGTATTGACTTATTTGAATTTGGGGGCAATGCACAAGGTACTGTCTCTCAAATGTAAAGAGCTTTTCTTTTTCTTTTGTATGTTCCCACTCATACAAGTTCACTTGGATTTCATAGTGCAATGCATGTCCAAGAGCAGCCTGATAGTGGAGTAGCAACTTTTCTTTCACTCAAAGCAAACTTGTAACCCTTTTTATGCCTAGTGTAAACAAGAATATCAACCGCACTCACGCTTTCCGATGAAGTTAATCACCACACAAGGTACTCAATAAGGATCCACTATATCAGGACCCATGATTACCTTCACTAATTGTCAAGGCAACAAAGTATAAATCACACATTTCAACAAGCATTAAAGCATAAAAAGTATCAACAAGCATTCCATTTTTCAACTATTAACTCAAACATGAAAGTTCTATCCACATCACACTTTTATGCACAAGGATATTCAAATAATATGCACTATGGAAGTAAATCATGCAAGATGAAATGGAAGCTCACAAATAAAATGTGGAGGTCAAAGTCAAGAAAGAGTAAAACTAATGAAATTTAAGTACTTATTCAAAACTAAAGAGAAAGGAAATAAGTAGTTCTAGATTTAAAGTCTCTAACTAGACTTTATTCTTTTTCTTCACTCCTTAAGCTATGAACAAGAAATGTACTTCGAAGTAACCATCTCTAATAAACACCGCTGAAAAGGATCCATAAGCCTCATGTAGTATGCATTCCTCAGAGGTTGAGACAAACGTTTGGCTTCATAAACACAAGGAACTTCTTCAATAAAATCCACCTTGTACCATTCTTCATCCTCTTTGTAATCCACTTTCACCTCTTGTACCATGGAGAATTCATTTGATTCGAAATCCATCCAAGCCAATTCTTCCTCTCCAACTCTTAGAATAAGCACATCTCTTTGCACTTTGATGTAAATTCCATTGTTGGTTAAGGAATGACTCTCCGGTACTTGATGTTGTCAAACAAGTTGAGACATTGAGTTGTGGCACCCTCAATTGGCTCATCTTCAATGGAACACTTCTCAAACTCTTCATTCTCCTCTTCCCAATTTTCCATTTTCACCCCAATTTGCTCTTTCTCCATCAAGCTCATAACTTCATCTGTCCACATCATATAATCCATATAATCCTCTTCTTTATCTCTAAAATGAATGTAGAATTCTTGACCTACTTGAATGATGCTTAGCTTCTCCATTTGTTCAACAAACTCCTATATTCCGCTAAGGCATCTTCTTGATGTGTAGACTGATGAAAATATCGACTTTCTTCAAAATTGCTCAAGCAATGTAGAGACTCCTCATTGTTCATGGGTGTATAGTGCTTGCTTTTGAAATAAGGATGACCTTGTTCCCTAAAAATAATGCATAATCTATCCAAGTGCCCAATGTCTCGTTGGACACATGTCACCCCTATGAAATTCACCACACGCAGAGCAAGATCTTGACTCGAAACAAAAGGATTGAAACTCCAAGGCATCACCTTCTTCAATAATGTGTGCTCCATGTGAAACAATGCTCATCAAATCTTGTTCCTCATTCTTTTCCATTTTTGTGGCATTTCACCAAACATGTTCCAATTATACCCATAAAATGCCATCTTGAAGTGGATAATGCAAAAGCTCAAAAAATGAAGCTTAAGCGGTGATCACTGTAGAAGAGAAACAACCTACAAAACACAAAAACAAAACACAAGACAAGAAGAGAAACAACCAAGAAAACACAAACACAAAACAAGAAGGGAACAAAACACAAAAACTCCACACAAGCAATTCAACAACCGACTCACGTTAACAAAATCCCCGGCAAAGCCGCCAAAAATTTGATGCGCATAAATAAGAATACCACAAGTGCACAGTGTCGCAACCAAGTAATACCGTGGCGAGCATGGGTCGAATCCATAAGGATTTGCACGAAATCAAATGTTTACTATACTTATGAGAGTCATACAAACAAGATATAAAGTAGTGAGCTTAAAGGAAAAAACAAAACTAACAAATTAACCAATAACTCTCAAGGAACCTAGGAAGGGCAATAGCTCAATGCACTATGATTAAGGCCACAAAACTATCATGTTTAACTAAGTAATTATGTTAGGGCTCATTAAATTAGTGTAGACAGCAAGCTATTATGAACCTAAGCACAATCAAGCTACTTAGATTATCTCAGTTCCCTCAATTACCTATGTTCCCAGGGTAGTAGTTGGGTTTTGGGTCATTAAAATTAGTTGCCTAAAGCCTTTCAAGTCAATTTGGTTTAATCAAAGCCAAAGAGCACTCAAATCTATCAATGGTGGTCTAAGTTTAATAGTGTTCACTCAAAACTCCTATCAACCACCTTATATGAAACTAGGCTAGCTACTCCTAATTCCACAAATTCATAATCATTGATAAAAACACCAATAATAATGAAAGCCCATAAGATAATACACAAAGTTAACACATACTATCAACAATCAACTCAAACAAATAACCATAGAATGAAAATTTAAGTACACATGAAAGAATTCATCATTCACAAACGGAAGTTACAAGGCAAAATGGTGAAAGTAAGATCAAGAAAGAGGAGGAACTCCCTATGGTTAGCCCAAATCTCCAATCTTTCATCTAAAGCTCATGCTTTTGGCCACCATTTGGATGGAATCCTTCATGGGGCTATGCCTCCTTAAGCTCCAAAGGGAGTAAGACCACATTTCTCTAAAACTAAGGCCCTGTTTTGTATCAGGACTCAAACCAAGGTTTGAATCTCATTTTGCATTTTATAATAGTTTCTCATTATTTCCAATGACTTCATTAGATTTTTAATACACTTTTTTATCTTTTCAATGTAATTTTAATATTTTAAAATCACAATCCAAATCAAGTTTTAATCTAGTCTTCATACCAAACGGGGCCTAAATATCTAAGGTCTAAAGTTCATGAAATCTAATGGGAAATGTTTCTTTTATAGTGGAGAAGGAAGGACTAAAACAGAAAAGAAAGATCACATTAAGGGTTTCTTTGCAAATTCTATTTTTAAAGTGGGAAAATCTCGTAGCCATATTGACAGCACTAACTTGCAGCCCCGATTTGAGCTCTGGATAGCAAAAACTGGGCAAACGTGTCTTCATCAAAGTTCTAGCCCTTTGTTTCAGATTTTCATAGCATCAAGAATCACCCAATTTGGATCTGTGTAGCTCCAGATATGGCCTTACAAAGTTGGCTCTGCTGCACTGGGAAAATCCAGTACGCGAATTTCCAGCACTATATCTTGACTTAGTTTTGAGCTTTGGGAAGCCAGAAATGGGGAAGACTGTCTCCATGAAAGTTGTAGCCCTTTGTCCAAGATTTCCATAGCAAAAAGAAGCATTCAATTCGGAGCTCTATAGCTCAAGTTATGGTCTTCCAAAGTTGGTTGATTCTCAATTTTCTTCTCATCTTCATTTCAACAACTTTTATTCTCTTTTTCCCCAACTTCCTTCCTTCACTCCTTTTAGTACCTACAAAACATTTAACCATAAATTAGTCCTCTTTTGCATCAAATATAAAGGATCAAAAAAAATAGCATAATGAATTTGGGTTGTAAAATCTTTAGAATTTCCACCAATCAACCATAACTTTTATGCATTATATTTTGAGAATTTTTTATTATCACTATCGCTTAAAAAAAGATTTCTGTTTACTGGTAATTTTGAATGAACAATTAGGAAACCCAATTTTGTTTTTTCTCATCTAACGACATCTATCTATTTGTAATTCTTAGGTTGATTTTCTTTGTTCATCGACAAATGGAGAAGTGACAAGCGCTAAAAAGGCAAGAAACGCTCTGGTAATTCTGGAGACGATGAAAAAACTGCACCGTAGTTGCACTTGCAAGATGAAATTTTGCTAGTCAATGTTGAGTGTGTTGGACCGGCTCGTAAGCGTCTGCGACGTCGGAGCCCATGTTTTCCAAGAGGTTGGACATTTCAGAATGCGGCAAGCACTTTCCGGGGACGTCCGATGCTAATGATCAGAGGCACATAGGTATACAGGAACTCACATTCGTGCAGGGTATTAATCTAGGTCTTCAGAAGTTAACGACAGTAGTGTTTGACACTATCTTTCTGCCAAATGATGGACATTTGTCATACACTCAGGGCATGTGACACATTAGCTACTTTATCTGTTTTATAATAAGTATCGTTTTAGAATTTTTTTTATTTAAAATTATTGCAAATTAGGTACCGTACTATGTAAAAATGATTTTTCTTGCCAAATTTATTCTTATCACATTTATTTTACCTATTTATTTTTTTCAAACATTTGTACCTTATTTTTGCATCACTTTGACAACATCAAATCCTGGGCAATTTCAATCCAGCATCATCTTGGAAGTAAGGTGAAAAAGACAGATGAGTATTTGGGTTTCTCATCTTCATGGTGCTAATGTTTTCTCAGCTCTTTTTTTTTTTTGTTAATTTTATTTACTTTGAATATGCAGGAACAACTGAAATTTGGTTGGGCATCTCTTGTTTGATGGTCTCCAAATCAACTTGTTTGATTTCATTTGGAATTTCAGAGAAGGAGAAGGTTTAGACTCCACCAGAAAATGTTGACGAAATCCTTGCTCTCTTGGATGCAGTTTACTTAATGAACTAACCGTTTCTTATTCTTCACTGTGATCACATATTACATGTCTGACAGTCTACTGCAATGTTTCCGACTGAAGAACAAAGATTGGCTCTTGTTTGTTCTAGTTAATTCAAGCTCTGGATTTGAACTCCATCGCAAGAGGAGGACTCTTTTCTCTTCAATTTGGTCCTCTGTTTTTCCAAATATTTCAAGCTTGTATGATCCTGTTCATCAAGGGTGGTTGACTTCTTAGGCTCAGCTTCACAATTATTAGATCTGCAAAAGAATAAAAAAGGAGTAAAAGAAAAACATGATCAGATCAGTTTCTCAAGTAAAATTTCTTAAGCCAAAAACTTTGCATTACATTATTTTAGAAATTAATTACAGCAAGCACTATTCAATGAGTTTTTTTTAGATTTAAAATTATTCAATCTATAATCACGCAAAGGGAGCACATTTTCTACAAAGTTTCTACACAGTTTCTGCACAATTTCTATACAGTTTCTGCAATGAGTATTCTAACCAACCGACAAGTTTCTACGAACATAAACTCCCAAAATCTTAACAAATTAAGCCTCTGTTTACTTTAATTCATTCACAGGAAAATCATCACTTTTTTCTCATAAAAATTTCAGATCAACATCTTCATTTTTCACTAATTCAAATTTTTAAATTTAAAATTCTATCTAAATCTGTAGTGATTTTTTTTTTTTTAATAAAAATTGTGACACCCTAGATTCACCACCCTCATTCAAGGGGTTGGCTTCACCGGATGCTTGCCTGGTTCGCACCAGCACTCAGTGTCGTACAGAAAAGAGACTAAACATGCTTTTGTTATAACTGTCAAACCTTAATGTGTGGAAGCTTAACTAAACATGACATTCTTACGAAATACTATCCAGCGAATATAATAGGTTCGGCCCGCATGCTATCCCTTCCTAGTACTGGTAATGAGCGAAGTCATCTTCATGCAAGAATCTATAACAAAATTTTGAAAACAGAAAATAGGAAACAAGAAAATGGAATGAGCCCTTGCCTAGTGAGAGTTCATCATTTTCGCAAACATTTACGAAGTTGAATAAATTACCAATGCATATAATTCAGACAAATCCTATCATATAGCAGTCATGAGTCATGCAGGATTCATAGAACATATAATAAGGATGAGGGGTATTCGCCAACGTTCTATATGAACGATGAACGACGGACCAGCTCACCTCGAGAATGAGGGGCGTTCGCCAACATGTACATGAACTTTGAACGACGGACCAACTCATCTCAGCATAATCATAATCATATGCGTAATCGTAAATATATCGTCAGCCAACTCCCAAGCATATACATAAATGGGCCCTGGTGGTCGGGACTGATTTCGAAATCAGGAACGCAGATGATCCGGACGACCAAGCCCTACGCTGGCTCGTGGGATCAAATTGCAACACACATAATGGATCAAACAGAACTCATGCTCATACAATAGATTCAGTGCACAAAGAAAGAACAACTGAAGCTGAACAAGTACATATACGTTCCATCCGGTAAGCAAACACAACTGGCAGTTCAAAATCAAAAGTATTTCAAGCATTTCTCAAAAGCGTTTAAAACATGTCACACAATATAGTTCAAATGGACATTCAATTATTAATTGCATTAAAACGGTATTCATTTTCAGTGATAAACTCACATTGGTCCTGAGATCCTACTCACTACTTTCCCAATTATCTGCAGTTTATAAATATCAAAAGTTTTAGTTTTTATTTTATTCCAAATTGAAAATACAACTAAGGTAAACCTAAGAGGGGAGGAGTGAATTAGGTTTAAAAACAAATTTAACAAACAAAAATCTTTTTGTGATTTGTGTGTGATTTTTTAAGTGTAAAGCAACAAAGAAAGCAATTTAAAGAACACACAACAATTATAGTGGTTCAACGTTCCCTCCTCAAGGAAAGTCTAATCCACTTCCAAGCTAAATGCTTAAGTCCTAATCTCCCAATAAGATTCTTAAAGGTGAATCTTAAACCTTACAAGTTAACCCAAGGGATTACCTCCTAGTTTACTCAAACTATAGGTAATCCTTTAGTTAATCCCCTTGCTTAGACCCTTATCAACCTCTTAATAAGATCTAAGACTTCCCTCTAACCCTTTTACAAAGTAGGAAATTTGATGCTATGAAACTAGCTAACTATTACAATGAGGATTTTCTATTCTAGCCTAACTTTGAAATAAATTGCTAGAAATTTGAAATGACCTTTTGAGAGCTTTTTAACACTTGAGATTGAGCATAAAATAGATGGAGAGAAGTGTCTTGAGTGTTCTTTAAGTGGGGGTATTTATAGGAGAAGAGAGCCCTTGAAAAGGTTGAAAAACGGGCAAAAATTGAGCCAACCCGAGGGCCCTGCGATAGGCCCCGCGACAGCCGCGGCTGTTGCAGGCCCTCTCGCAGGGCCTAGCCTACGCGTGCCGCGCGTAGGCGAGGCGCGAGGCCTGCGACCATCGTTTGTCGGCCCTTGATTTGACATTTTTTCGTTTGTTTGCCGTTTCTTCGTTTTAACTCCGTTTCCTTCGCTGTTTTTTGTGTTAGCTCACCTGTGAACTTTTCTCTTCATTTTATGACTTGAAAACACTGTGGGTCCCACCTTGGGACGTGCTCGGGTCATATTTTTCTTCTTTCTTCATTTGCTTGCCGTTTTTTCGTTTTAGCTCATTTTTCATTGCCGTTTTTTGCGTCGGTTCTTCCATAAACATTTCTCTACATTTTCTCACTTAGAAAAAACCATTAAATTAATTCTCATATTTGTTAACTCATCAATCAAAATAAGGATTTAGACCAACCGGGTCTAATACAAATAAATTCCGACTTCCCTAGGGCTATAAAAATCCTAATTTTGAATTTCTATAATCCTAAGTGTTCCTTAATCCTAGTTAAGTAAAAGGATGTAACTAACTAAAAAGAATTGTGAAAGGTTTAAGTTGATTTTGCAAAAAAAAAATAAAAACTTTAAGAACCAATTGGTTTTAACCGATTACGGATCGGTTAAAACCGATCCAGCAGTTTTACCCGATTGCTTCGGTTTTACCCATTTTGGAATCGGTTTTAACGGGTTTTCTTGAGCATGGACCGGTCTTACCCGCCCCTAAATCGGTTAAAACCAATCGTGCCTAGAAAGGTTCATCTTCAAGTTTTTGCTTCGGGTTTTGGCTGAACTTTTGCATAAACTTGTTTTTCTTTGGTTCTTTTTGCTAAAAATCCTTCCTACACTATTCATGCATCATTTCTAACATTCCATAATACAAATTCAACATCAAACCTAAGAATCTGAATAAAAAATCCTACAAAAACTAAAACTTCATTATTTTCATTTTCATGCATCTTCCTCTAAATCTTAATGTGATAAGTGAGTTGAATTCATTGCCTTTACATTCCGAACCCTCCCTAACACGATATCCATGTTTGTGGAATCCGAATTCCTCCTCCAAATTTCCTTCTTTTCCTAGCTTTCTTTCTTCTTCTTCCCTCCTTTCCTTTCTTTCCTTTCTCTTCTTTTCTCTCTATTTTTGGATGATAATGGTGTTGTCTAATGAGTTGGGAAGGTGAAAAAGGGGGGTATTTATAGGCTTAAGTTGCTTAATACGCCAAAACTTTCGTAATTATCTTGAGAGTTTTATTTTTTCATTTCCAGCCCACAATCAATTTTACCCGCTTCAAGATTGGGTAAAACTGTTCCAATCAGTTTTACCCGTTCTAGGATCGGGTAAAGCCGGTTGGAGTATTTTTGTCATTTTCCGGATTAGTTTTACCTGCTCTTGGATCGGGTAAAACCGCTACTTCAGGCAGTGAGATATTTTCTCTTACCGTCGATTGGTTGTACCCGTTCCAGGACTGGGTAAAACCGCTCCATAAAGCGGTTGGATCAGTTTTACCCGTTCCATGATCGGGTAAAACCGGTCCCTCGGTCGGTGATCATTTTTACCCGTTTGTGGACTAGGTGAAACCGTTCTAATCGGTTTACCCAATCCAGGACTGGGTAAAACCAATCCATCCCTGATTTTTCCATTTTCAACTTATTTCCAAATTTCTTTATTTTTATTACTTAATTACTTTATCACATATCACTTAAACATAATTCTAACCTTATTCCTAACATCTTAATCCTAATTTAAACATCACAAATCTATGATTCAAAAATAATTCTTCATTTATTTAAAATTCTTAAGAAAATCATACAAGTCCATAATACATATTTTTGAAAATTAAAATAATTTACATAAAAATACAAACCTACGGCTAATCCTATGACAAAATTTATGAGATCTCACAAAAATAACCTAATTATTATACTTTTTTTTCCCTCAACTATACAATTTTCCAAAAAAATATTTTCCTTCCCAAAAACAAGAATTCCCATTTTTGTCGCAATAAAAACAAAGTCTAAAATACTATATTTTTTCCATTCTTGCGATCAATTGCGAAGTTCCAGTCACAAAAATCTGGTATAGTAAAGTTCATATTGTGATCATTTCGTGCAGCACAAGAAAGCCTTTGGGGCAATCTAAATTAATAATAATGGAACTACTGGAGCTACTTTCTTCCTCGATCAGAAAGTGAAATGTTTCTATATTCTTACAATTTAATATTTTCCAATTAATAATTTTACTTTGAGAAATTAAAGCTAAGTTAAAATTTTCTTTTCGATCAACAGTTGTGAAGAATCACAAAAGAAATGGTTCGGTTGAAAACTAAACTAAATTTTTTTCATAGATTTCTGATTAGCGAGACGACAAAAGATGCCAGTGAGAATTCATCCCACCATTGGCCAGCTCCTACTGGAAATCCAGAATGATGAGAAGGCCGAAAAGAATCATCCCGTGGCAGAAAAGACTGATCATGGTGGCACTGGCCACGACTCAGCTTTGGGGAAAAGATGTATGGACTCTTCGACAGAAGCCACGAATAATGAATATAGACCAAGAAAAACTGTACCTAAAATTCTGAGGCAGTGTTCATTATCATATGGTTTTCAAAAGAGTTTTTTTTAGTGTGAAAATTATTTTCAAAATGTACAATTATGTAATTACAGAGTAAAAAATGAATTGAAAAATGATAAAAATGTATGATAATATATTAAAAAACAAAATCAAAACCGATAAAAATTAATAGAGCCCAATTAGATTGAGCACAAGCATCGCACGCCCCCTTTTGCAGTTCTGGTCTAACTAGCATCAGCCTCGCTTCCTATGTTAATAATACAAATGAATAATAAAATAAGAAGCATATCTCCTAATAATCGCCACTTTTGTCGCAACTGAGACACTTTCTTATTTCTGAGCGACTTTGTTTTACAAAACTCATATTACAGTTTAGCCTTTTTACTTTTACAAATTAATTAAAATTTTAATAAATTCCATTTTTTTTAAAAACTTTTTGATCCCTGGGTACTCTTTTGTCATTTCAATTCTATCAGTAAGTACAGGACACGTGCAATGCTTGTGCATACATAATTATCAATATTTGATTATTGAATAATAAAATTTCATTTTTTGTGATTTTGGTCAATTATCTAATTTTTTAAAATTAAACTAAAACCCTAACAGATAATAGTGTATCTTAGCAAGTGGTGCGAAAGGGCCCCTTTAGTTGACAGAAAAGTAAAGTTAAATATACTGAATTTTAATTCTGAAGAAAATTAATACTTTTCATTACTATCTGATTCCTAATAATCATATGTAGTGTGCCCAATCTTAATACGGATAGATTATTAGAATATATGCTTCTCATTTTATGATTCATTTATATTATTAGATTAGGAGCGAGGCTGATGCTGGTTAGACCAGAATTGCAAAAGGGGCGTGCGATTCTTTCGATCTAATATCTCTCCCTTGTCAAACCAATGAATTTAGGACATATTCGTTTTCATGTGTTTATTTACGTTTTGGTTTTGTTTTTCACTTTTTAATATATTTGTGGCCATATTCTGCTCATGCTTTACCACTTGAGAGATCAGAAACATTTCTGGCCGTATTTTTGAATCACTTTGACCACATCAAATCCTGGGCAGTTCCAATCCAGCATCATCTTGTAAGTAAAGGTCAAAAAGACAGATGAGTATTTGGGTTTCTCATCTTGATGGTGCTAATGTTTTCTCAGCTCTTATTTTTTTTATTTACTTTAAAAGTGCAGGAAACTGAAATTTGATTGGGCTTCTCTTGTTTAATTGTCTCCAAATCAACTTATTTGATTTCATCTATAATTTCCGAGATAGAGAAGGTTAGGGCACTGTATGGTATCATCTTTTGAAAAGTGTTTTAAAAGATATTTTGAAATATTGTTTGGAAGTATATCTTAAAATGTATTTTGGAATGTGTTTTAAGATATGTGTGAAGATATTGTATGGCACTGCGAAATTTTCATTTTTTCATCTTGAATTCGTTTTTCTATCAACTTATTACTTTACTCGTAAATAGTACCACATAATTATTGTTCACAGATTTTTTTTTTTATTTTTAATAAACACATCAAAGTTACTTTTAAATTACTAACATCATTGGTGATTATACGAATTTGAGATTTTTTCCTTCTAGGTTAATTATTTATTTCTAAATATGAATTAATTGATTCCGATACTCGTGAATAGTACCATATAATTACTGTTCACAATATTTATTTTTTATTAACACATCTAAGATACTTTTAAATTCCTAACATTATGGGTGATGATACGAACTTGAGATTTTTTCCTTCTATGTTCATTATTTATTTCTTAACCTGAATTTATTAATATCGATACTCGTGAATAGTACTGCATAATTATTGTTCACGAGTTTTTATTTATTTTAATAAACATATCAAAGTTACTTTTAAATTACTAACATCATTGGTGATTATACGAACTTGATGCTATTTACATTATTTTAGAAATTAATGACAGCAATCACTGTATAAAAGGAGTTCCTTTTAGATTTCAAATTATTCAATCCATAATTGCAGAAAGGAAGCACAGTTTCTATATTATGTAAGGAAAAAAAAAGGAAACTCTTTTTCAAGTGTATGCTTGTAAAAGACTACATTTTTTTCTGCACAGTTTCATTCTTGTATGATTGACGATTTGTTAGGTCCAGAATTGGTTTCAAGATACGCAGCAAATTGACCTTCCTAAAGATGCTCCAGCTCATGCTGCTAAAAGATCACCTCCTGTTTCAGAGGCCTGCACTTTAATGAAGACCAGTGAGGATCCCAAGATACCAAAAAAGCTGGAATTCGAGGCAAAATCCTCAAAAGATGGGGCATGCATGACATGTTTTTGTCGCACAGATTTCTTGATTCAGGCTACGCACTCTTGTTAGATTTATTGGGTTTGGGCCAATGTAATGAAAGAAGTACATGTATGGTCTATTACTTTGGATAATTTTGAATGTCAGAAAGTGAAGGTTTGAGAAACTGCACTATATATGTTTTCAGGAGCGAAAAGATATAGTAAGATATTTAGAAACTTAAATTACAGAGAATCAGAGAAGGGTGCATAACATGAGAGGTTGTAGATGCATTTTCCATCACAATCCGATACACTCATGATAACATTGAGGAAAGAGTCCGATTGAAGAGACAGTGTTTTCGGCCAAGCATATTAGGAGTCTCAGGAAACAATCAAACAAGAAATTAACTGATATGATGCAATGTGATATACACATATGAACTGTCAAGTCTTTAAAGAGATGCCTAAGCTTTTTGTCAACCTAATACTGGTCCTAAGTATCCTCTTCTTCCAGTTTTGTCGAGCTTCTTGTATATTAAGTAGACTGCGCAGGAGAGATCATATCGAGGTTCCTCGCCCGGAGAAAGTAAACACAAACTAATTCACTAAATAGGTGAATTAGTTAGGGGACATGCGCAATAACCAATAACAACATGTGCAACCTTTTAAGAACAAATGTGCAATGATAAATTCCCTAATTTTTAAAATGAAAAAAGAAAGTACAATTAATTAAAATTTCATAATGACATCTAACCTGTATGATTTATAAGTTAAGATAACTTTAAGCGCTTTTTACAAGAAAATAAAAACAAAAAACAAATATTTGCTAAGAACTATAACAATTTTTAATTATCTAATGAAAATGTGCAACCTTTACTAACTAAAGGTGCCCAAAAAAAAAAAAAAGGTGCAATACTTTTAAAAACAAATACTCAAACTTTTTACAGATGATGTGCAATTCTGATTTTCTTTGAGAAAAAATTCGTAAGTTAATTAAAAATTAAGCTTGTCTAGATCTTATGCTTTATAACCTAAGAAAGGTTTTAGCACTGTTGCAATAAATAAAAACTTTTTACGATTAATTAAAAGGAAATTTAATCAAAATGTGCAATACCGGGCTTATTTGATAATCCAACTTAATGATTAAAATTATTTGATTAAGAGATAATAATTAACTTTTAGTATGTTTGATAACGAAAATTCAAACCTCTTAATAGTTTAAGCATTGCTTATTTTATTTACAAAACATTAAGCTTAAAAAGTCAGCTTATTGCTTATCGCTTAATGCTTAACGTAATAATTCTTTAAATAATTCATAATTGATTTCCAAAACTGTCCCTTTTATTTTATTTATATTGATTTAACTATAATTATTATTTTAATTTTTTCTTCATTAGTCTACCAATATTTTAAATTTTTCATTATAATATTGTCAAATAAAATTTAATTTATTTTTATTATTATTATTATATTTTGGTATTAAAATTTTATTTAATAAATTATATCATTTACATTTTCTTTTTATAAATCTCATTCATACGATATGTCTTATATTACTTATATAATTTATTAATCATTACTTATATAATTTATTAATCATATATAAATTTATTGTAAAATTTTAATTTCTTTTAGACTACAATAATTAATTCATTTTTCATTTTTAGCAATTTTAATAAATTGCAATAATTATTTTTTGTATTTTAATCATTCACTTTAACGTGTTTTATCTTATTTTATTTCTTTATGATTTTCATTAATCATACTTGATTTTATTATAAATTTTGATATTTCGCATATATAAATATAAAAATTCAACATAAGGGTAAAATGGTATATTTTCAAGATTTCAGCAATAAGATCAACAAATTTATCAAATAAGATAGAATGATTAAGCATTATGATTCAGAGATTCGAAAATATATTTTAGCATTAAGATGTTAAGTGCTTGATCAATTCAGCATTAAACATTCAGATATAAGTATTAATTTTTATCAAACGGGCCCTAAATGGATGTACAACATTTTAAAAAAGAGATAAGCAATCTTTTTAAAATTGACGTGCAATGCTATTTTTCTTTGGAAATTTTATTTGATTAATTTAATTTTAAGAATTCCTTATCACTAACTTTACAATTTCAGACAATTTTTTAGCACGAATTACCTGAGAAAAGATTAAAAGTTTTTTCTTTTCTGATTATTTAAGAGGCAATTTAATTGAAATGTGACATGTGTATTACATGAAAGTGTACTGTTTTGAAAGAAAATATACAGTACAATTTGAGAAATATTTTATTAATTTCAGGAGAAAAAGATATATATTTAATTTACTTAATAAATAATTTAATATAGATGTGCAGTGTATAGATAGATTTACAACATTTTTTATTGCACTTTTGTGGTGGAAGGAATAAAATTGGAGGAAAATGTCTTGTACACGAATTTAAGCATTCCATAAATTCTACTGGATGGAACATGAGCCAGTTGAAGATTTTAGTCCCTCTACCAGCTGTTGATGAACTTCTTGATCTCCTGGAGAATGTTGAGGGCCCTACAAGAAAATGCAGTTTAAGAGACGCCTCCAAAACTGTCTTAATAGTGCGTTTACTGTCTCAAAATGGTTTTTGAGACAGCATTGAGACAATAACTAGGGCGTCTCCGTTACGACCGTCACAAAAGAAATTTGAGACAATAAAACTGTCTCAAATAGATTTTGAGACGGGGTTGAGACAGTTCTTCAAATGTCTTGAAAGTAATAGAGACAGACATTTTTTTGCCTCAATCAATTTTGAGACACTTGATTGAGACAGCGATATGTTGTCTCAAATAGGATTAAAGACAGTAGTTTAACTGTCTCCAATATTTCGTCTTGAATGTTTAAAAGTTCTCTAGTAAATTGAGACAACACTATGTTGTCCCAGATAGAATTAAAGAAATGATATTGAAGAATATGATGAGCTCAATGTGAGGTATAAAAATATGTTTAAGTAGCTACGCTAATCATTGTCGTCATTTTATTGGTTTTAGAACTTGTTACTGAGGTAACAATATCAATTATATTATTTTAGAGCAATGTAATGTAACACTCCCTCCGTTTCACTAGAAAAGTCCACTTTGTTGTACTGTTTTCATACAACAAAGTAGACTTTTCTAATGGGACAGAGGAAGTCTGACTTTTTTTTTTTTTTTTTCTTGTTAAATGAAGCTCAAATGAATTTTACTCTGTAGTGGAACATTATGGGGAGCAGGATAGGCTTGGCCCCCACAAGAAAAAAAATAGTAAGTATTTATGTTTTTGTCCAGAAAAATATTATATAAGTATTTAGCCCCTATAAAAAAATTACCAATCTAATTAGGAGGCTTCTCCAATTGGTCCATCCAATTTAGTGAGTCAAGTTCCGCCATTTATTTTACCGTTATAACTTGGTAAGCCCCTCCAAATGGAGATTCAAACTTGAGCCAAGTTAAATCCCCAATACAATACAATCTTAAAAATGAGGGACACGATAACTATATGTTTATTAAAATTCCATTGCCACCAATATTTTTCTAATATACTATTGTAGAGAAAAACATTAGTCCAATTTTTTAATATAGTCTCATTTAAGTGTGTAAGTTAGTTTTATTAAATTCGAAAAATAATCACTGTCTTATATAAAAGTGTCTTAAATAGTTTAATTTAAGACAAAAAAAATTACTGTCTTAGATGAGGGTCTTAAACAGTTTCATTTAAGATAAAATTTTCGTTGTCTTAAATAAGTGTCTCAATTAATTGTATTTGAGACGACATTTCATAAACTGTCTTAATTAAAGTGTCTTAAATTAATTATTGAGAGAGTCTTCATTATTGTCTCAAATTCATGGTATTTGGGACAAATTTTTCTTACTGTCCTAAAATTTGTCTCAAATACCATGTTTTCTTCTAGTGGGGTCTTTTGGGATTGCTGGAGCAGGATCCTAGTGATGCACTTAAAGATACACTTCTGCCTACTAAGAAGGGGTTAATATCTGACAAGCTCTGTAGACATTTTTTTTTTTTTAATTAATGGTTGGATTGGTAACCCCTTTTATTATAATAAAAATAAAATTACAAATCAAACCACCACGGCTTACAATTAGCCATATTTGGTATAATCTACGGGCGGTTTTCGCATAAAGTAATGCTCATGATAAGTGTTTGGTGGATGTTCGAGTTTATTGGCCTAGAATATATCGTTCTTCTTCTTCCTTGCTTTCGTCATCATCCGTTTCCTAGTGGTCATATTCAGTCTACCCATCATCCTCTTCATTGGCAGCTCTTTACACATTCTATTATGGGGAAAATGGCAGTTTTGGTCCCTTACATTTGGCCCAGTAGCGATTTTAATCATTTTTCTTTTTCTCTCAGCAGTTTTGGTCCCTTATATTTTTCTCTTTGGCATTTTTGGTCCTTTTACCGGGACTAGGAGGCAAAACCAGTCATTTGGGGCATTTAAGAATTTTTCCAAATTTCTGGGGCAAATCTATAGAATCTATTTACTAATTTTTTTTCTTGATCTCCTCCAAAATTACTGTTCATTGTCTTCCTAAAATTCCCCCATCCTCCTCCGCCTACCGCCTCCCCTCCATCCTCCAACGTCCGCCTCCCCTCTCCCTCCCTCCTCTCTCCTCTAAACTCATAAACCACCAACCACCACTTCTAGCCCTCACAAACATAAAATTACCACCACCATTTCAGCCCCTCAATCCAAAAATCAAAAAAAGAAAGAAAAAAACAAACCCATCACCATTGTTGTGTTGCTGCGGTGGTTCTAGAAAGGAGAAGATGAACGGCGAAAAATATGCTAGCGGGATTTATGGGTTTGGATAGCTAAGGTAGTGGTGATTTATCTTTTTGTGACAATGGCGGAGGTGGTGAATTTGACGGAGTAGCAATGGTGGTGGCGATTCATGGGTTGTGGGAACAATGGTGGCTGGCCATGGGTTTTTGAGCTTTTACTTCTGGGTTTGGATGGCTATGGTGATGTTTTTTTTTTTTTTTTTTTAACTTTTGGGTGATGGTTTGAATGGCCACGGTGATGGTTTGGATGTCCATGGTGATGGTGATGGTGATGGTTTGGATGGCCATGGATGATGGTTTATTTTACTTCTGGGTGATGGCCTTGGTGATGATTTTTTTTTTTTTTTTCCTTCTCTTCTCTGATTGTGAGGTTGAAATGGTGGTGGTGATTTTATTATTGTTGGGGTTGGAATGGTGGTTGTGGTTTTATGAGGAGGAGGGAGGATGGAGGGGGGATGGGGCAGGGAAGGCAGTAGGCAGAGGAGGGTGGGGGAATTTTAGGAAGACAATAAATAGTAATTTTGGAGAAGAAAAAAAAATAGTAAATAAATTTTACAGATTTGCCCTAGAAATTTGGAAAAATTCTTAAATGCCCCAAATGACTGGTTTTACCTCCTAGTCCCGGTAAAAGGACCAAAAATGCCAAAGAGGAAAATATAAGGGACCAAAACTGCTGAGAGAAAAAGAAAAAGGATTATAATCGCCAATAGGCCAAACGTAAGGGACCAAAACTGCCATTTTTCCTTCTATTATGGATGTCAAAGTTTTAGTCCATTCTTGCATTCATCAGCTTCTAAGGCCCCGTTTGGTATCAAGACTTGATTTAAACCTTGATTTGGATTGTGATTTTAAAATAGTAAAATTGCATTGGAATGTAAAAATGTGTATTGAAAATATAAAAAGGTGTATTGAAAATGTAAAAATGTATTTTGGAAATGTAAAAAGGTTTATCGGAATTCATGAAAAATTATTATAAAATGAAAATGAGATCCAAACAAATGTTTGAATCTTGATACCAAACAGGGCCTAAGAATCATCGCCCCTTAAGCACCTTACAAAGATGATGTAATTAAGGGGATCTTTGAACAAACTCTAATTGCATTGGAGAAAAATCTGACACTCTTCTCTGGTCGCTGTTATACCCAGTTTTTGCACGTTCTTGAAACTGTAGCGAAGTTCAGACCGTGCTTGATTTTGCTGGACATAGGCTGTGATGCACTGATTATCAAGATGTTTCAGTTACTTCTCGACACCATTTGGTCAAAGCATCCAGATGCAGTATTCTTAAACATGGAAGTTATTATGAGTATGCTGATTGAGGAACCTGATGAACTCTCCTTAAATTTTCTGAAGCCTGTTTTAACTAGAGTGAAAAAAGAAACTCAGAACATTACACCACTTACCGGAAGATTAGGAGTGAAGGTACTTGTAAACAAAGAAGTGGACTCACAGAGTGATTTTCACATGAAAGAAAAAACACCTAAAAAATCCGGCGACAAAGAATATCTCACGACGAGTTGATAGCTAGGTTCAATGGTAAAGGCCTGGTGGCCTGCTGATCGAAAATTCTATGAGGGTGTTGTTGAATCTTATGATCCTTCAAAGATGAAGCATAAGGTTGTTTATGATGATGGGTATGTAGAAATCTTGAGACTGAAAAAGGAGCGCTGGTTATACATGGATGCATAAAGTTGCATTGAAAAAAGATGGTGCAACCTTCTAAAAAATAATGTGCAATGTTTTAAAAGTGATTGTGCAATGCTTAATTTCTTTATAAAATATATATATTTATAATTAAATTAGAATGTTGGTTTATGAGAGTCGCCTCTGTTGGATAATACCACTTAATGCTTAATTATTTGATTAAGAGATAATAACTTTTAGTGTGTGTGCAATGCTTAATTTCTTTATAAAATATATATATATTTATAATTAAATTAGAATGTTAGTTTATGAGAGTCGCCTCTGTTGGATAATACCACTTAATGCTTAATTATTTGATTAAGAGATAATAACTTTTAGTGTGTTTGATAATTGAAATTCAAACTACTTAATCATTTAAACACTACTTATTTCCTTTACAAAAATTTAAGCGGTAAAAGTCAGTTTATTGTTTATCTCTTAATGCTTCACGTAATAATTTTTTAAATAATTCATGTTTGATTTTCGAAACTATCTCTTTTATTTTATTCATATTGATTTAATTATAAATATTTATTTTTAAATAATATTTTATTTTATTTTTTTCTTCATTATCATACTACGTATTTTAAACTTTTCCACCATACTAATGTCAAATAAAATTTAACTTAGCCATATGCTCTGATGCCATGTAAACAATCTTGGAAACACAGTTGATTGAATGTAACTTGAAACAACAGATTTACAGAAAAACTATGAACTAGAAAATGAGATACGGCACAAATGATTGTAGGGGTGGAAGTTGAGTCGGACTCTTTAGCTTTGGTGCAAATGGTTAGGCCCATCTTTAAGGTTCCTTGGGTCAATCTCAAAATTTTGGAACAAATATGGCACCTGATGGAGTGACAGCACATAATTTCGCATTCCTATTGAGAAGGTAACTCAGTTGCAGATAGTTTGGCGCGACAGGCAAGCACTACCATGTCTACCTTTATTTGCAGGGCTTTGGAGCTCCCTAGATGGGTCAAGGGGCTAGTCGCACCTGATAACCGTTTGGTCCCAAATCTGAGGTTAGTCATGATTTGAATTTTGTTTGGAATTTTGCTTTTTGACAAAAGAGGTAAGGCCATCATGTCCCCATCATTTCTTTGTATTCGCAATATTTAAATTATTTAATGAAGGGTTACCAAACCCCTCACCCACTTAATCCGCTGTTCCTTAAACACAAAAATAAAAATTTGAGAGACGGCTAAGATTATTGAGAGAGAATTTCTAGTATTGTATATTGCTTAATTAATGAGCTTTAGCTCGTACATTGCTTTATATATAACTAATCATCTGAAATCCAACTAGGCTAGCTAAATCTAATTAATCTAGTTAATTTAACTTAGCTCATAGAAGAGAATTGACCGCTTTACAAAATTATGGTTATACTTAATTATTTGAGTTAATTATTGACTTTTGAGCTTAGCCGGGCAAGTTATTGCAAGCAAGTATTTGCGTGACTTCTACGCAGGTGCCTTAGTGTATTTTAGCACATGGAAAAATATTTGGAAGCTGAAATTAGCTAATTTCCTTGAAGATCAGAAAAAAATCACAGCTCAGTTGTTGTGGTCTTCTGGGCTGTTGAGCCTGCGATTCGCTCTAGATATCGCAACGATCCTGCGAATCGCCACTTTAATTTGTCGCAAATGATTCACTTTCTGATTTCTTAGCTATTTTATTTTATAAAACTCATATTACAGTTTAACCTTTTTATTTTAAAAAAATTAAAATTTTAATAAATTCCATTTTTTTTTTAAAAAACTTTTTGATCCCTGGGTATTCTTATGTCATTTCAATTCGACCGATATAAGGAGCGGTTGTAAATATAATATTTAAAAGTAGCCGGGTTGGCTTTGTGATTTCACCCAAAGTTCAAGTGAGTAAATATAGTACATTTACCCAAAGTCTAACCTCCTCAATCCCCATAGACAAGCAAAGGCTTGAATATGTATATAAACATCTCTTGAATTGAATCAAAGCTACCCCAAGAACGTAGGGCGAGGAATTATTTTTCTCGTAGGACTCCTTCCATGCACGACTCTAACTAGGGTCACTACACCAAAATTCTGCCGCCTCAGACGATGGAGGGTGGCCGGCAACCGCCGCCAGCTGCCCTCAACTATGCGGCTATCCTTTCCAAACACCGTCTACCACTACTTCTGAAGCCTATTGATAGACCTTTGAAGTCAGTGACAGGGCACTGTGGAAAGCTCACGCTAATTTTCTCCGATGAGGAAAGCGATTTTCTGGAAATTGATCGGTAATCTATCCAGAGGAAAGGCCATAATCGACACAATTCGAACCGATTTCTTAGTAGCGGATTTCACATCGAACAGATTGACCATCGGAAGATCCTATCCAATTTGAGCGGGATGCGGATTACAATCGGTGATTCTTAAAAGGGGTTTGGAACTTCAAATCTTACGCCGTTAGAATAACGAAATGGACGGATTTTAACCCGAGAACGAAATCCTCCATAGTTATGGTTTGGGTAAGTCTTTCGCAATTACCTTTCCAACTGTTTGATGAATGGTCTTTATTGTCGATAGGAAACATGTCTGGGCATGAGCTCAAGGTCGATCTTGCTTTTGCCCACATCTCCTGGCCATCAGTTATGAGGGTGTGTATAGAGGTCGACCTTCTCAAGCCCCTCCCGGATACAGTTTATCTTGAGTCTAGAGGAAGAGGGTTCCTCTAAGTCCTGGAATTTGAAAAGATTCATTATTGTGTTTGTTGTTACATGGTTGGCCATCATCAATCGGAATGTCGCAAGGGAACCACCTCAACCTACACACAGGGCCGTTCCTAAACCTTAGAAGGCCCAAGGGCCAAATGCTGAAAAGAGGGCCCTATAATTTTTTTTTATATAATTTAAAAATCATCTATACTGCCATCTTCGAGCCTTATTAGAGGCAAACTCATCTATAATAGCATCAGTTTTAAGATTTTCCAAAATATCTTTTTCAATACACAAGATTGCTGGTCCATTTAATCTATCTTGTGATATTGTCGATCTCAAATACGTTTTTAACAATTTTAATTTTGAAAAACTTCTGTCAGCCGATGCTACAGTAACAAGCATAGTCAACATAATACTATAAACAATTGCAACATTTGGATAACAGTCTATACTTTTCACAAATTCAAGAATATCAATTGCTGTCATTATCTCGTTTGGCAAAGTCACTCTCAACATATTTAGTTCCATGAATATATCATTTAACTCAAAATCTGATGGGTTGTTATGGGTAAGAGTGGATTTCAAATTCTCACAACAATTTCTCAATTCATCATCAGTTAATGTTTTTAAAGTTTTAGAATCAAATAAAAAGAAGCAATTGTCATATCCACAACAACCACAAAATATTCAAATTTAAATGACTCTTCTGGCGATCGTGAAATTTCATCATCTCCTCTCTCATCAAATTGTTTTTTCCCAAAAATACGATGCTTAGTTGAAAATATTTGCTCTATATTCATATCACACACAACTCTTAGCAATTGTTAAACTTGAAGTAAAACCATCATTCCTATACTTTTCAAAAAATGAAATAGCACATTCCAATTGTTTCATGCCCGTGTCTAAACACATAGATTTTGATTGCAACTTTTTACTCACCGCATTTATAGCAAATAAAATTTCATACCAAATGATCATACCAAGCAAAAATTCAAAATTTTCAATTGCATTAACTAGAGTTTCAACTTCACTCTTTGACTTTGCATCATCACAAGTATTATATAATTTTAACAAAGCTTCTCTCACTTCAACAGATTGATATCTAATAGGTCTAACACTTTTAATACAACTTTCCCAACGTGTGTTTGACAAAGACTTTACCGTTTCTTTCACCCTATCAAGTAAAACTTTCAATCGTTTAGGAGATCTCGAAAATAAAGTATATATGCGTTGCACTACTCCAAAAAAAGAAACTGCTTAACACAAGAATGTGCCGCATCACTAACAGTTAGATTAAGACTATGACAAGCACATGGTATGTATAATGCTCTTGGATTTATTTCAAGCAATATGGAACAATTATCATAACCCTGACCTCTTATATTTTCAATATTAAGATCAAGTGACTTTAACACTTTAGTTATGCATTAAAAAGTCCTAGACCAGAGGTATCGTCTACTGTCAGAAACTCTAGAAAATATTCTTCTATTTTAACTTTGCTACATGACATATCAACACATCGTACTATAAATGTCATTTGTTTTTTATGACTAATATCTGGGGTGCAATCAAGAATTATTGAAAAATATTTTGCGTCTTTGATTTTCTTAATGATAATGCTCCTAACATTATCAGCCAAAGTAGAAATAAACTAGTTTTGAATTTTATGACCAAGATAATGATTATGAATTTCATTATCTTGAATGCATCTAATATGATCTTGCATCATAACATCAAACTCACCAATCATTGCAATTAGTCCCAAAAAATTTCCATTATTATCTTGATATAGTTTCTCATTAGATCCTCGAAAAGCCAAACAACGTTTAGAAAGACATTTTACAGTTGCTACTATTCTTATTAGAACTTGTCTCCAATGATCTTTTTCTTAAGAAATTTCTCGGTGTAGGTCCTTATCAATTGTTTGATTTTTATCTAATCTCATTTTTAATTCATTCCAAGAGTTCATATTCTTTATATGTTTGATAGAATTTTCATGTTCTGTAAGCCGTTCACCAAGGTGCTTCCAATCTCTAAATCCATCATTTGCTAAAGAAAATTTGTTGTTTTGAGATTTGAACAATTTACAACAAAAGCAATAAAATTTATCCACATCTTTCCTATATATCAACCATTTTTGATCTGTTACCTCTCCATTACTTAATTTTTTAGAATTAATCATAGGAAAAATGTCTAGAGGTTTTGTCGGAAGGAAATACGAGATTCATTTCTCTTATAGGCCCTTTTGCAACTATAATATCTCGTGCATTGTTATCAATATTTTCCCAATTCCTAGGATCATATATATCAACTAGAGAAAAAAGTTGTTTCTCACCACCTACATTCTCAGTGTTTGCTACATTATGATCTTTTTCATGCTCACTCAAGTTATTTTCCTCTTCACTAACAGGATCAATTTCATTGGACCTCATATAAATTTTCTTCATTTTCAGGAGCACTTGATTTTTTAACTAAAAATTTATTAATAGCACCCTTTGTGATTTAACCAATTCATTTTGTCTTTTTCTTTTCTTCCTCTTTTCACATCCAAAAAGATGTTGTTTAGTCATTAAAACGTAGTACACAACACAAAAGCACAACACCTATAATGCACGATAGCACAATATCACTACAATTAAAATGTGCAAGAATACACAATCAAGCAATTACTAAAACAATGATATTTAAATAAATTTATTATGAAAGAAACAATAGCACCTGGAATAGCTAGTAATTTCCAATATCAACGTATATTTGTTCTTGTTCTTCAAGTACATGTTCAGCAAAATTAAAGCAATGTCAAACCTTAAATATCATTAAATATTTGAAAATTTAAAATTAGTATCGGCTTGGAGCTTCCATATAAAAATGACTAGTAATAGTAACTAACTAGTTATTAAACATATACATTATAAATATTTTTATTACAAATTTACAACTATCTTGCGTTTCAGACCAAAGCTTTCCCAAAAATTCATCATTATCTTTGTTATGTCGTTCACAGGTTCACCATTCATCAATCATCATTCGATTTGATCGGTACCTTTTAGTTGCCTAATTTTAGAGTCTTATCCAGCAGATTTGACGGGGTTTTGCCCAGGTATTGCATGGTTATGTGCAGGATAAGAAAGCTGTTAATGAAAGGAGGAAAGAAGGCAATATGGAGCTAAGTGACGACATGGGCCAACCTCATCCGGGACGACCTGAAGTGGATATTGGATCGAGGACGACATGAACTAAGGTTGACACCATCCTCCACGGACAGGGTGAAGATAAGCCTACCCCGTCTCCTGACGACCTGGGCAACAGTGTCCTAAGTGAGCGGATATGAAGCATTTCTCTACAGCATGCAGGGGATCCCAAAAGCAGGTAGCAGAAGGTGAAGGCCGACGTCACAAGAGCTAGGCGATAAGTTGGGATCAAACGAAAAGCAACCAAAGAGTTGCAGCGTCTAGAAGGAGGATCCAAAAGGAATATTCAATTCAGCAATCACAGAAGAAGTAGAGCTCATCTCAAAGTCTGAAATTCAAATTTGAATGAGATAAGGAAAAAGTTGGTGGCTGTTTTCTTGGAGCAATTGGAGATAAGAGGGAATCTCAAGAAGCGATAAGGATTGATTACTTCATTTTCTGGAGTGATCTGTTGCCTTTTCGAGATTTGGATTTATTTTCTTTTTGCTGAGAGATAACCATCTCTATAAATAGGGATATTTTTGTAGGAGGGAGGGGGGGGGGGGGGGGGGAGTTTTTCCTATTCAGTTTTGATAGAATTTACTAGTTAAGATACATTATTTTAGTGCTAAGTTTTAGCTCTGTTCAGATTTTTCTGCATCTGTACTCCAGGCCTCGACCATTTGGTGAAACGGACGGGGTGACTTCCGCATTATTTCAGCATTAATTCCTTTTATCTTTCTTTTATTCTTGCTATGCCATATTCTATGATTATGTTTTTTACTATCAAAAGTATGAGTAGCTAAATTCTTAATTCCGGTATTATGTAAGATATTCGAATCCATACATGTATGAAACCGAATTAACATTGCGTCTAATTGGCTATATTCTATTCTATCTTGTGAATCCATTTCAGTGCGGATTATGTATTAAGTTTGATCACCTTAGTACTGCATTGGTAATTGTTATCAAGTAACAAGGCTGCCGGTTAGGTAGTTCCAGATAGATTAGTGTTTACCTTTAACGGTTACTGCTACTAAAGAATAAACAGTGTTAGGTTCCTTAATTCTTAAAAGCTCTTCGGGCAGTGATCTTTGCGAGGGACCCCACAGAGGATCACCGAATACATAAGAGATTGGGTACGTCTGAGGGACCCCACGGTACCTAAAACTAACCGGTGTAGATTAGATTAGACCCCAAGGTGTTTATGATTACACGCATACGAGGAGAATTAATTGCATAATACTGGAATATTTTAATCAATTGTTTATTTGTTGATTGTTATCTTTTTCTAGTAGTTATAAATTGAACCAACTCTAAGGTCTCTTGAGAGGCACCAAAGGTGACGACTCGTCAAAAGTGTGTTTTTATTGCATTAATCTGGAATTAGAAGTGATTTCTTCGTCTCTGTGCAGCAATCCTGTGCTTTCCTATACTATTCATAGTTAGTAATTTGCAAGTATAAAAATAGTGATTTTTACTGTATTTGGTACGACACGAAAAAATCGCTTGTCACGATTCATCATGACATTATTCATCATCATCATCATCATTCATCATTCATCATTCACCATTGCAAAATTTGCATTGCAGACAGCAGCAATATCGTAATTTTTACCGAACGTAACCAAACGAAAACGAAAAAGTAAAAACCAACCAAAATTAAATCATACCTATACTCAAAAAAATCAAAAACCTTGAAAAATTGCGATTTGGGGATTCGGATTTCAAAGGCAGCATAGCAGCTTTGTGATTTGAACAATAGAATTTTAATACCAAAATAAAGAACCCTAATTTGATGCTCTACTCTTTTCTCTGTTTTTCAATGGGAAAGAAAAAAAGGAAGAAGACCATAAAACGATTGATGATGCGTTAAGTCGATTGATCTGTCCCGGTTGCATCTGAATTAGTATTTTTTTTTTAATTTAAAAAAAAGAAATTATGGTTTGGGCTGTTAGACTGAAATAAAAATAAAAAGTCAATTTTACATGTTTGCATCATCAGCCCATTACAAATAAAAATAAGTTTGGGCCCAAAATTAAAATTGCATAAATTAAACCTATTATTACTATTACATAACATATAATAATTATGGGCCCCTAACGTGCTTGGGCCCTGGGCCATCGCCAGATTGGGCCGGGCCTGCCTACACAACGAAAATAGAGAAAAAAGCCTTCCGACAAACCAGATCCACTACTGCCGCCAGCAGACAAGGGACAATCCAAGATCCCGGGCCAAGATAACCCCTTGGTGGATCCAGCCCCAACATCGACCTTGATCATGGAGCCCATGGTTTCCACCCTCACTACAACATCCCCAATCGATTTGGAGCCGGAGAGTGATGTGGAAGAGGTATATGCGGACGATCCACCTATGGAGTTGTCCAGAGTGCCACTTCCGGCAGCAACCCCTGACCCAGTTGCTGCTTTTGGCATGCAGGACCTGGTGGATCTACGCCTGCAACATGTTCGATCAAATGCCTCACCCAGCGCAGCAGTTGCGTAGGCCATCGCATGCTCGACCAGCTCAGCATGCGCGCATCCAACACCAGCAGTCGCACAGCTCCTAGTCCCACAAGCAGATTCGTGCACCCCCAGAAGTGCCAAGGCAAAAGGTTTGGTCCAAGAGTTACCCACCAGCATCCCCATCCAACAACCCCCAGAATCGCAAGCCAACTCCAGCACATCCTTGTGCCTTGAAGGTGTTCGACAAAATGCCCACTCAGCCCCCATGTAAGCAATCAGCTCAGAGCCTAACCGTGCAACTTCTGAAGCAACCCCAGCTTCTGAAGTAGCCCGATTCTCAACGCAGCTCACAAAGGATGCTACTCAAGTATCTACCATAACTTTATGGTCCGATACGACCCGAAAAAGAACATAAGTCCCTGCCACTTCCCAAAGTAAAGCCCCTCAAAAGGATTTTCAGTACGATTCAGGCACATAGAATGCCTACAGACACTGAGCTCATCGCTCGTATGCCTTCTAAGCCACGCGTTCCTGTTACACAAGTATCGGTCTTCTACTCACATGAGGTCCAGAGTGATGGAAACCACGATGATGATGAGACGGGTGATTATGGCCCCTGGGAAACTGATGATGAGGTCAAAGATGAAAGGGTAGTGAAGCCGTATGTTTTACGATCCAGGAGACCAGAGTCGTATGTTGAGTATGAACTTCGGAAGCTTCGAAACAAACCCAAAGTAGACTATCGTAGATTTATCAAATACGGGTACAAAATGTGAGCCGTGAGGGCCAGTCTTTTTGTTTCTTCCAATTTTATTTTTCTGCAATTAATAAAATAGATAACCAATCACATTTAATTTTATATATATATATATATATATATCCAAAATCAAGAGCTGCTGGTTTTCACTTTTCAGCACACTTTTGAGACCAACAGAACTATATATGTGATGCGAGGAGCTACCGTTCCTCCAAAACCTCCGTCAACTGTTTGCATGTCCAATATCTTTTGACTTCTGGGATCACTTTGAAGTTCTGCGGCCGGTTGCCTCCAGAAAATTCCACGACGCTTCTAAAATACATTTTGGATTGAATTTTTTCCCAAAAAAATGTTAAAAATGGCCGAAATTCCCAAAATAGGGAAGTTTTTACGGAGTTTCCGGAAATCAAGAAATCGAGGATGCAAACCTCGCTTTCTTCAGGAAATTTTTTTTTCTCATTTCCTGAAGAAAGCGAGGTTAGCAACCTCGCTTTCTTCGGAAACTTTTTTGTTGCTCGTTTCCTGAAGAAAGCGAGGTTGCTAACCACGCTTTCTTCAAGAAATCAGAAAAAAAAAATTTCCTGAAGAAAGCGAGTTTGCAAACCTCGCTTTCTTCGGAAACATTTTCTTTGATCCTTTTCCTAAAAAAGTGAGGTTGCCAACCTCGCTTTCCTCATGGAATTTTTTTTTTCAATTTTCCTGAAGAAAGCGAGGTTAGCAACCTCGCTTTCTTCAGGAAAATTTTTTTCCCTGACCTCGCTTTCTTCAGTTATCGGATAAAAAAAATATGCCACCGAAAGCGAGGGTTCCAACCTCGCTTTCTGTGGAACCCAAATCGATTTGTGGACCCTTATAAACTTAAAACTTGCTGCTCCTTGGGTTTTATTTTCAGTAGTCCGAAATCGAAAAGGTTGCGGAAAAGAAAATCTCCGGCGCATAACTTCGTCCTCGGCAGCACGGATATCGCCGACCAATCTGTGTCCCGGCGTCGCCCAACTTGGATTGGCTACATGGCAGCACGGTGTGAGACGCATTTAGGAAGGGATACAGTTAATTCCTAAACTTCTTTCTGTAAGACATTTCTAAAATTTTAGCACATCATAAGTTGGCAAGATGGTGTAATATGTACTAGGGGCTCTTAGTGCTCTGTGAATAGTATAGGATGATACTCTGTTACTTCTTCACATGATAATTTCTTTTCACCGTCGATGTACTTGCAAGTTTTGTTTAAAACTTTGAGTTAGATCCAGTTTTGCAATACTCTGCAAAACGATGGCAAGTTAATGCATTTTGGTGAATATTCAAACTGGATGCTAGAATTGTTATATGATGAAAATTTTACTACATGTGACTTGTTAGCACAGATAATTTAAGTAATTGATCTCTTTTTGATGTTCACGTCCATAAACTAGAGTATGTGTAATGAAGTACTTAGGTTTACAGCAAACCCAACTAGGAAGATTCAGTGTGGATTACACTAATCTACTCAACAAGATTCTGATGATATTATTGCTGATAGCTGATTACATTGTGGTTTTGTAGTTTGAATTCACAAATTACTTGCACGATGCATGACCTTTATAGGAAACTTTGTTTTTTCTGACACCTTTCCAATCTGGCTATACATTTTGCCTGTTTATTTGTATTTGATGATGCAGTACAACTGTAAAAAAATGACATGCTATATTTCAATATGAACAAAACACTGTGTCTAAACCGAACACGATAGCAGGATATGAACCGTTTAGTTGACCCTAATCACGATGGCAGCAGATTTTTACCTTAATCTCGCTTCTTCGAACTTATCCACATATTATACTCTGAGACGGTAATCTGCTGTGGTTTGAAATTTATCTCTTCGTAGGAGAAGTCTTTTGCTGAATTTCTTAGGTTCTTGATTTGCTGGTTAGAAATTTAACTAGTTAAGATTCAGGTTCTTATGCATATATGTGTTAGCACATCTACACGTATGTATTACTAGGTGTATGCATGGTTTTGACTTATACTTAGGTGTCGAAGGTTTTCTATGGATGGAAGGATGAACCTAGTATACTTTTCTACTTGTGCTTCAGGTTTAGAGTAGAAATAGCTGTCTCATTTTCTTTGGTGCATGCTTCTTACCAAATTCCTGCTGTAGCTTTTTCATTTCCATATAATGTTAGATAATTACTTTACTCCCTTAAAATCCTTTGAGCTCTTCTCATCGGAAAATAGGAGAGAGATAAGTGGACCTGTACATTCAGTTATTTTTGGATATCAGGAAACTTTTTGTTTTGTTGCTATTGAATAGGCTGTCAAGAGAAGGGAGGTTGTTATTCTCTGGTTTTAGAAGCAGCATCAATGTTAAAAGATTTGAACTTCTGAATTCATTGGCCGCGTTTGATATTTCTTCCTGCAGAAGTTTATGCTCTGCTGAAAAAAAATTTCCTTTTCAATCACACCTCAGTCTTGGATTATGCTGTGTGACATGGCCATCGATAGAGAGATGTGAGTGGCACTAATGGAAAAGATGGTATTCAGAAATTTAGAAACTTGGAATTCTTGTCTTTATTGCCCCCCTCCTTCCTGTTTATAGCACGATATCAACTTCCTCTGGAAATGATTCCGATGTTTTCTTTCAGGAAAGCAATGTGTGGCAAGCACCTTAATTTCTCATATGTTTTAACCATCATAATGTATGCTTCATTTCAATGTATGTACTCCTAGCACTGCGTAGTCAATGTAGGAGTTATTTGTATATACCAAATGAAAAGTCTATCTCAATTTTTATCAGTTGCATATGAAATTAATAATCATTGATCTTTAATTTTTGTTTTTTTTTCAGACAGCCGTGCCCAATGGAGGATAGACAGTTATACCCTGGACCGCAAGATCCATCTGTGTTGACGCTCCAGCATAATCATCGATCTGAATTAGTGTGGAATGATGCAGATGTACCTGTTCTAGACATTAGGCGATGTGATCATTATTTGTGGGATGGTCATCCATATGATGAACGGGTTGAAGGACTGCTTCGTGATGTTGGATTTCACGGAGTTTATGTTGCAAGTAAAATGAAACTTGATTGGCATTTGATAACTTCGCTTATAGAGCGGTGGCGGCAAGAGACACATACTTTCCACCTTCCAGTTGGCGAGGCTACTGTGACTTTGCAAAACATTGCCGTTATTTGGGGATTGCCTGTTCAGGGCTGGCCAGTCATTGCCGATGAAGATGTCCGATCTATTATGGATTGGCAAGATATGGCTTTGGAGTTGTTGGGTTATGCGCCAGACCCCGATGATTTTGATGGTGACCGCCTAGCATTGAAGAGCATAGCAGGACATTTAAGACTTCACCCACTGACACCAAATTCAACAGTCCAAGAGGTGGAGCAACATACTAGATGCCGTCTGATGCAGTTTATCAGTTCACTTTGTTCGGACAAGTCCGGAACAAAGTGCAAATTAATGTACTTGCCGATGTTTGCAAATTTACAAGAGGTGCAAGATTACAGTTGGGGCAGTGCCGTTCTTACATCCCTGTATCGAGGAATGTGTAGGGCAGTTACAAAGGGCACCTCCAGTGTTTGTGGACCACTTGTACTGCTACAGATGTGGGCGTGGGAAAGAATTCCACCACTGAGACCAACACTTCTAAATGAATATGTAGCTACCAACGCTCGTAATATCTCAGATGGGCCACGTGGATGCAGGTAATTCAGCTACTACTATAACTTTGATATGTTGGGTTCTCAAAACGTTTTTCGGATGGATGCCTGATATTTTTTTATTTTTTTTAGATGGATGTTTCCTTTGAGTTTTCCAAATGTCAGTACGCACGTGTTGAGGATTTATCGGAGCCAGTTAGACTATCTTCTGGAGGGTGATGTAAGTATTATTTTTATATATTAACCATTCATGTATGATATCATGTCCACTCAAACATTAATTTTTTCCGCAGTTTATTTGGCAACCTTATTCTGAACCGGAGTTGCGCGAACTTCCCACCTACTGTTTGAATGGACGGGAAATCTGGACTGCAACAGTTCCGTTGATCAATTTTGATATCGTTGAGTTTCATGCTCCAGACAGGGTCATTCGTCAGTTTGGGTTGCATCAATCTATCCTTTCACCCATTGACACAAATGCTAAGCTACACCGTACAGACCGTAGGGGTCGTTCTGGGGAAAAATGGACCAGAAGACATTCCACTTTCATAGACTGGTGGACGGAGGCAGAAGAGTGCATTTGCAAGGGTTTGGATGATAATAACCCACTCCCATATCATTCTCCTTACATGCAATGGTATTTGACAATCACCCGATTATTAGTGGGCAATCCATCGCATCGGCTAAACCAAGGGATGCAACCGTTTGGCGCGCTTGTTGAATATTGGGTAAGCAATATTATGGTTTGATTGTTGTGGATCTTCCCTGTTTACAGTTGATCATTAATGTTTACTTCGTCATGAAACTTTCTGATTGCATACTTGGATAGTGAAGTTCTTAGTGCTTGGGAGTTGTTTACCATCAAAAAGAAATTTTGATATTTTGGTATTTGGATAGGAATCTGATTGGTATCATTAACATGCAGTGCTCTTGCTTTATTTCTGGGTTATTTCCTTGTTGAGAATCTGCATTCTAGCTAGAAAGTGTTAAACTAGCTTTCACCTTATACGCGCCCTAATTTTTTTGCTCTCCTTATGTGTTAGAAAATGCGTGTTCTAGGTGCTCAGCCATTTTTTGCTCTCCTTATGTTTTACAAAATGCGTGTTCTATGTGCTAATTAATTATTTAATTGGCAAAGTTCTAATAATTTCTTTTTTTTTCCCATATCTATATATAGAGTCAATGTTTCAGTCAACTGCACGGTTCATTGGATGAAGTTATAGCAAATCTTCACATAGATAACTATCCAATTGAATCCAAGCTTCATACTGTACGCGATATGTGTGCTCGAGCCCTCGCAGTTGCTGGAGAGACTCGTCGCCTACAAACTTATGCTGATCGAGCAACCACTTCGCGACATACGGAATCGCGATCATCCTTCTCACGGTCTACGCAGGGTGGAGCAACCATGTCCACCCACGACCATGGTGCCCCATCTACATCCGAACACCATCAACAAGGTGGCGATGATGACTCACAGCACCAAGATAGTTATTTCGCCGGTTACACGGTACAACAAGGTGGAGATCCATCTCAGCTTCAAGAATCGCCCACACAGCCAGGGCATAATGATGGATACACGAGTACCGATGCTGCCTTGTTAGCTGGCCAGTTTCATCATCATGGAGAACAAACCCCGCAGGAAACCTTCCAAGCTTTTGGCAGACACAGTATTTCACACAGCACACCTTCTCAGCCAAGTATATTCGCGTCGTAAGAAGAAGAAAAGCAATGTGGATGCCCCACTTCTTCTCTCTTCACCGGCTCACACATCGCATGATGAAGAACCCGTGGGGAAACAAACGCGTAGGCCGACCAATCGGCCCCGATGTGGGACAGGGGGGTGCCTTTGACAATATTATTTTGAGGGAGACTGTTTATTTGCAATGGTTAAAGGATGTTGTAAAAATGTTTCATTCTGTGCCTTGCGGTTGATTATGTTTGTACTATTGGGTTGTGGTTACCTTTTTTAAGTAGGTTAATCACTTTGTATGTCTTTATATGAATGCTGAGCTTTGCTGTTGGATTTGTTAACAGGGAGTTTCATCCATTTACAGGGGAAACTCTGTCCGATTTTTTTTAAAAATTCTTAACAAGGAGTTTCATCCAATTTTTTCACTGTTGTAATATGAATTAGCATGATAGATCAACATCTGTGATAGTTTGTCAAATGTACAGTTAATTTGGTTTATTGGTAAATCATTTAGGTGGGGTTTAATTTGAACTCTTGGAATGGGAAATGATAATGGCGATGCATTTCCATTCCCAAAAATTTTGGTATAATTTCAGTACATTATTTATCATTACTCTGTCTATCATTACTAACCAACCAATCTGTTCTAAGAGAGGATATCGGTTTACGAGTGTTAAAAGATATTATATATGATTATATTCGTGAATCTGTTGAAAAATCAAATAAGACGCTCTTTCATTGAAACGAAAAGAGTATTATACTAAAATTGATTTCATAGCTTCCCTTAGGCTGCAAAAATCAACCTTATTCTGGGCCAAAGATTGAATATCCATGTTGCTTCAAATCCTCAAATCTTGGCATCTCTTTTCAAAGCTTCATCAGTCATCAACCTGACCTCTTTTTAATCAAATCTGCGGACAACATAGTGAAAACCAACCTCGCTTTCTGCAGGAAATCCCGAAAAAGTCTGGTTCCGAAAAAAGCGAGGTTGCTAACCTCGCTTTCTTCAGGAAAGGAGAAAAAAAAATTTCCTGAAGAAAGCGAGCTTAGCAACCTCGCTTTCTTCAGGAAACGAGGAAAAAAAAATTTCCTGAAGAAAGCGAGGTTAGCAACCTCGCTTTCTTCAGGAAACGAGCAACAAAAAAGTTTCCGAAGAAAGCGAGGTTGCTAACCTCGCTTTCTTCAGGAATCGCGCAAAAAAAATAGTTCCGAAGAAAGCGAGGTTGCTAACCTCGCTTTCTTCAGGAAATGAGAAAAAAAAATTTCCTGAAGAAAGCGAGGTTTGCATCCTCGATTTCTTGATTTCCGGAAACTCCGTAAAAACTTCCCTATTTTGGGAATTTCGGCCATTTTTAACATTTTTTTGGGAAAAAATTCATTTGGATTCAGGTTCTTCGTTCGGAAATGTAAGGTCTGTCAGTGGCGAAATCATAACCAAATTTTTTAGAGGTCCAAAACATATGAAAAAATTTCTTTTTATAGTAAAATACATATATAAACTTCTTTTTTTTTGGCCACCAAAAAATATGCTAGGGTCCGGAGGCCACCCTCCCCCCTTAATCCACCCATGACGTCTAGTTCAAACCCAAGTCAATGACAGTTTCAGAATTAAAAGAGTTAACAAACATGCAAAAATTGGCCGGTTCTCACAAAAGTGGTTCCGTATTGTTTTTTCCAAATTGAGTAGGATGAATGTATCAGAATTAACTCAGAAAATAAAAGCTTTTGAATGGAAATAATCTTTTCAGCATGCAAATGTGTCCCGATTGCCATCAATTAATCCGTTGTTGGCTTTGCGTACGGCCACCCTGCTGGCTTCCGCCTTTTTGCATCTATTTCCTACGTTATTCTTTCCCTCGACCCAAGATTCTTACTTTCAGACCAATGCGTTCAAGAAAGCTTCTTGTTCTTCCGATTTTCTCCCTTTTCTTCACCGTCGCATGCTTTTTGCCGCTGTTGGCCTCCTCTGACGCTCTGAATTTCGACTTCCAGTCCCTGACTCTCAGGAATCTTACGCTTCTTGGAGATTCTTATCTCAGAAATGGCGTCGTTGGGCTCATGACACCAAAGAGCTTGGAATTCCGTCTTCAAGCTCCGGTACGGTAATCTACAACTACCCAATTGACTTTTTTGATCCGGATTCAAATATCACTGCCACTTTCTCCCCAAGATTTGCTTTCTCTATCGCCAATGTCAATCCTTCTTCATTTGGGGATGGGTTGACCTTCTTGTCTCCTGATAATCAGACTTTAGGGAGCGCTGGTGGGTACTTGGGTTTGGTGAATTCTACCCAATTGACCAAGAATAAGTTCATTGCTGTTGAATTTGATACCAAGCTTGATCCCCATTTTAATGATCCGGATGATAGTCACGTGGGTTTGGATACCGAGATTCTCGTCCCCATCAAGACTTCCAATCCCATGTCTGTGGGGATTAATTTCAAAAGTGGGAATTTGATTACTGCTTGGATTGATTACAGGAATCAAGAGAAGAAATTGGAAATGTTCTTGAGTTATTCGAGTTTCAAGCCTGTGGAGCCACTCTTGAAAGTTGACAGTGATCTCTCAAATTTTCTGAAGGAGTTCATGTTTCTGGGATTTTCTGCCGCTACTGAAGGAAGCACTGGGCTACATTTTATTGAAAATTGGAGCTTTAATACATATGGGTTTAACCCTGCGAGCCCACAGATTCATCCCCACAATGTGTCTGATAGTTCTGTGCCTTTGAAACCTCCAATCCCAGCTTCTGATTCTGGAAGTAGGGATCACAGAAGGCTTGGATTGGGTCTTGGGATTGCTGGTCCTGCTTTCTTTTGTGCTGTTCTTGTAGTTTTTGGTTGGATTTCTGTAAAGAAATGGAAGGAGAGCAAGAATGATAGGACCTTGAAAGCAGAGCTTGTGATAGGACCTAGGCAATTCAGCTGTCAAGAACTCTAGTCAGGCACAAGAGGCTTTCATTCCAGTAGGATCATTGGAAATGGCGCTTTTGGAACAGTCTACAAGCGTTTTTCATGAATTCAGGTGCCCTTTTTGCTGTTAAGAGATCAAAACACAGTCATGAAGGTAAAAGGGAATTTCTTGCTGAGTTGTCTGTCATAGCTTGTTTGAGGCACAAAATTTTGGTTCAGCTCCAGGGGTGGTGTGTTGAGAAGGGTGAATTACTTCTTGTGTATGAGTTTATGGCCAATTGAAGTCTGGATAAGTTGTTGTACCAAGAAAATGAACATGTTAATCCACTGAAATGGCCATACAGGTACAACATCGCAGTTGGATTGGCGTCTGCTCTGACCTATTTGCATCAAGAATGTGAGCAGCAAGTGATTCACAGGGACATTAAAGCCAGTGGTTGCTATCATGCAAGGCTTGGAGATTTTGGATTGGCAAGGCTCATGGATCATGATAAGAGTCCCATTTCAACGCTTACGGCTGGAACCATGGGATACCTTGCTCCTGAGTACCTACAGTATGGGAAAGCCACTGATAAAACCGATGTTTTCAGCTGTGGTGTGGTTATACTTGAACTGGCTTGTGGGCGGAGGCCAATAGAGAGGGAAGGAGTTTGTGACAAAATGGCCATTTTGATCAATTGGGTTTGGAGACTCTACTCTGAAGGGAAAATTACAGAAGCAGCAGATAAAAGATTGAATGGTGAATTCAATGAAGAAACTGCTACTGATTGGTTTGAGTTGTGCCAATCCAGATAGTGCAGAAAGGCCTACAATGAGAAGAGTGTTTCAGATTCTCAACAATGAAGCCGAGCCTATGCCTGTGCCTGTGCCTGTGCCGAAGGTGAAACCAAGGCCCCGTGTGAAATATGTTTTTGAAAGATGTTTTTGAACTGTGTTTTGAAAGATATTTTGGGATATTGTTTGGAATATGTTCCTAAAATGTATTTTGGATTGTGTTTCAAGATATATTTAAAGATATGTTTCTGCATATTGTATGGCATTGCGAAAAAATGGCACTGCTCATCGTCTTCTTCCTTCTTCCGTCGTCCTACCTTACTCAAGAAAACCCAGAAGCAAGGAATCTCATTGGCAGTAAGAAGGACCACTGAAAGCCGCCTAACCCATGTATCTTCGCACTTGTTGGCCAGCAGTTTCAGAGCAGAAGCAATTAGCAACCTAAATATCAGAAAATAAATCCCAGATCTGAAATGGTGGCTGCCCTCAAGCTTAAACCTTCTCCAAATGGCTAGGAGTTAGCTAATACAATCTAAAAACTCAACAAAGGAAGCTGGGTAGGCCGGATTCCGGCCAAGGCCGAACCCCTCCTCTTCGTGTCTCCAAGATCCAATTCGGTCCGAAACCAAAATTTGGATTGAAAAAATTCTTTGTTTGGTTAATTAATCAGGAATAACTTGAAATTGAGTAGGGAATCCTCAGATTTCAAGAAGAAATCCGTTTGTGAGCTGGGATTTGGGCACTGGAAATTTTCCTTGAGAAAAAAAGAAAAAAAGGAAGAAGGAAGAAGACGATGATGAACAGTGCCCTCGTCCTTTTCACTGCAATCCAATTTCCAAAAGTGCTGATTATGACAGACTAGCTTTGATCTGGATTGGTTTAAGCTAAGGAAGGTCCAACCGGAAAATCGAGCGACGCGCGGCGTTGTGGAAGCCGACCGTCCGTTCACTGATTTGCCTAGGTTTTTCCAATTTTGGGAGCTGTGGTCGAAACTTCAGCAGGAGAGGAGAAGATGGAGTCACGATTTTGGGTTGAGGTGGAATCACTGTTGGGCTGTTTTTCTACAAAGTCCGTTGCCAAACAAGTCTGAAGAAGTGTGTCCAAGATGAGATTTTGTGAGATGCGTTCCAAACAATTTTATATGTTTGGGCCCACCAAATTTATCCCAAAAACAGGTTTTCAAGTCTCTTCCACACGGGCTCAAGTCTCACTTTCTGCAACAGTTTGCCACTGGGCATTGATGATATTATCTCAGATGATGAAGGATGCAAGAGCCCTGACTCACAATTTGATATAATTTGACTGAAGTACTACTGTAAAACTGCAGATTCATGTTTTGGATTCTTTCAATTTTTTTATTTTTTTGTGTTTGCACAATATTAGGAGGCTCACTGTATTGCTTCTGTGCTTCTTTTGAATAACCTGAGTTCAAATTCATTACATTGAACTCTACATATTCCTGCTGTACCTCTTCAAATTCATTACATTGAACTCTACATATTCCTGCTGTACCTCAAGATTACATTAGCCTATATTCTAGACACTGTACTGACTCTTTCAATAGCTTGATTTTCCAGGACTTATGTTGTTTCAACAAAAGTGGCTTTGCACATCTCAAATCTGGAAAGCATTCACTGGAATGGAGCATTTGCACATCAATATGAATGAACAAAACACAGTAGACTAGAGTCAAGCATCCAAAACAAAAGTAATGTAGGTTTGGGATCTTGCTAGCCCACCTGAATCTAGAAAAATCGCTAGCGCTAAGGTTTGGGATGCGATGTCAAACGAGGCATGTATTTATAGGCTACACTAATTCAGATTGAAATTGTCTCCTAAAACAATTAAGTTTCCTAAAACAAATACGAAACCAAAAAGGAAACAAACAAATTGGAAATTTAAACTAAATAGGAAAAAGAAACAAATATAAAACTTAGTTTAATTATTCTACATTTGTTTTGTTTTAATTTTTATTCTCTAACTTAATTTTTTATGTGGAACAAATCTTTCTTGAGCTTTGAGTTGAAGAGACATTCTGCCCCAGTATGAAGACTTGGTCCAATCTAGTGTCAAAAAGACAAAAATGAAACTAAATGTGAAAACATGAGTTAATCTTAGTTGAAGTGATATTTGGACAGAGCAAGAGAAGTCTAGACAATGTGTCTGGAAAAACATTGCATATCGTTCCAATGCCACTGTCGCTGATGCTAGACCTGATATCAGGGAAAAAGACGAGAACAATCAGAAAGAGACACAAACTTGGAATATTTACTTGAAGAACAAGGCTTTCTACATTAGTTAGTATTAATGAAGACATCCATAATCATTGGAGGTTCAAACAGAAAATAATTCTATCAGAACATTGAACTAATCCACAAGCACTAACCGCTAAGATCAACAAGCTTGTTCCAAGTTTGAGTAGGTTGAAGCAACTGCTGCAACAGATGCATCAGTTATTTCTTTAAGATATACATGACAGCTCTACTTTAACCAATTTGGAAAAATTCCTCTTACAAAAGAGACCTCAAGTTTGCATCAGCAATATAAAGCACAACGGCGTGGGAGAGCCCAAGTGATGCAATGTGAATGTTTGTAGCCTCGGGGAGGTTCTTCCTAAACCATTCACCAAGGTAGACAGATCAGTGCTATCATTTTCTTGTCTTGAAAATTTGAGTGAAATCTCTTTCAGATTGGGACAGCTAAAATGCAAGGCTTAGAGATTTTGGATTGGCAAGACTCACGGATCATGATAAAGAGTCCTATTTCAATGCTTACGGCTGGAACCATGGGATACCTTCTTACTCCTGAGTACCTACAGTATGGGAAAGCCACTGATAAAACTGATGTTTTCAGCTGTGGTGTGGTTATACTTGAACTCGCTTGTGGAAGGAGGCCGATAGAGAGGGAAGGAGTTTGTAACAAAATGGTCAATTTGGTAGATTGGGTTTGCAGATAAAAGACTGAATGGTGAATTCAATGTAGAAGAAATGAAGAAACTGCTACTAATTGGTTTGAGCTGTGCCAATCCAGATAGTGCAGAAAGGCCTACAATGAGAAGAGTGTTTCAGATTCTCAACAACGAAGCTGAGCCTATGCATGTGCCGAAGGTGAAACTAAGTCTCGCTTTCTGCCACAGTTTGCCACTGAACATTGATGATATCATCTCAGATGATGAAGGATGCAAGAGCCCTGACTCACAATTTGAGATAGTAGTTGACTGAAGTACTGTAAAATTACATATTCATGTTTTGGATTCCTTCATTTTTTTTGTTTCCACAATATTTGGTTCACTGTATTGCTTCTGTGCGTTTTTTGAATAATCTGGAAAGCAAAATTCTGAGTTCAAATTCATGACATTGAACTCTACATATTCCTGCTGTATCTCAAGATTACATTAGCCTATATTCTAGGAATGTACATCAGCTACAGACACTACTGACTCTTTCATTGCCTTCAATGGCCTTACATTGAGCTTAAACTTTGTAGAGTGAGTAAACATTGAAAAGGAACAGAATGCATCAAGAGTGATAGTAAAGAGAAAACAACACTGTTAGAAATGTAAAAGCACCCAATTTGAATTCAGCAATGTTGATTATATATATAAAGCACATAGATAGGACTTTTACAAGCTAAAACAAGGATATCCAGAGCTTAAAAGTTCAAAAAGTAAACTAACAAAACTATGTACAACCCATAATTTAAGCCATAAGTCAAAACGATGAAAGGAAATGGGACTGGAGAAGTCAAGTTCCCACCTTGAAGTAAAGGCCAGCCTCTGCCTCACGATGATGATAACAAATGGCAAGCAATTCTTTAGTTTTAGTCATACTCATCAATGAACTGTACTTATCTTCCATCAATGAAAGAAAGTGGATAGCTTTGGTATAATCAGAGAGAGACCATGTCTGTTTATAATGCATAAAAATCCCAACCACTTAGCACATCATCTAATGACAGATAAAGATTATTACTATCCCCTAGACATGAAATCTTACCACTAAAGCTTCTAGTTTCGAAACCGTGAAGTCCACCAACCAAATCAAGCTTTCAGGGAGCTTTCCAACCAAAAACCGATCTACCTTTTTAGTGTGGCGATCATAAGTATAAACAGCCTTGGAGCAGTTGTCCTGATTTTCCACACCAGGATTCATCAACAGGAGCTCACCAGTAGGAGGGTCACCATTTGCAACAACGAAATCAGTGAACAAATCGAGTTCTTCAGGCAATTGTACACAATGCTTACTCCATGGATTACCCTTATCGACCTCCAACTCATGGAGTATACAACCTTCTGAGCGGAAATTACTTCCTAACAAGAGACGTAAAGCACTATCGTCCCGAGGAATAACCCACAGAGACAGGCGTACCATGGATTTAGTCCGAACGATCCATTGACCATATCCGACCTTCTTTGGAAACGTAAACCGTCGAAACTTTTCCTCGTTGAGATCAAAACAAATCAGGCCATTAGACGGAGGTAACCAACACAGGAACCCATCACCTGGAAATATTCTAGCTTAATGTAAATTTGCAATAATGTAAATGTCCGTACCCCGCAGATGCAACTCAGCAAGACCAGTTGCTTTATAGTTCAGCTTCCTCCATGTGGACAATGAACCGGAGGGTTTCAGACTCATTATGTTGGCTCGTATCGGAGAACCGGAACGAAAGATGAATCTCAGTAATTTGTACATTTTGTTTGCCGGATCGTACCCAAGATGATAAGTCGATGTGGCTTCAACATAAGGCACTGGGTCAGGAATCCTCATCCTCTGCCCAGTACAAACGTTGTAAAGAGTGAGGTTCGATCCATCGCTAACACACGTGAGACCGTTAACTATTTGGGTCATCCCAGAAATGATATTACGAATCCCCAGTTCAAATTAGCAACTGAATTCTTCATTTGGCTCTTTAAGCCGCCGGAGAGAAGAGTGAAAAAATCTGAGGCGCAAAGAATTACCATCCTTGTCAGTCTGCCAGTCGACTCTTTCTGCATTGTACAGCAGCAGGCCGGGTTGACGACTCCAGTAAGCCTGACAAAATGGAGGGCTTCCGATTATTGATCGCCAAGACTTCGAAACACACTTGCACCGAGCTAATTGCTTGCCCGGAAGCCATGTGAGCAATTGAATCACCAACTCATCTGGTAGCATCATCATCGATTTCGCGCCGGAGTTTGTCTTTCTTCTTGACCTAGGCATTTTTAAAAGCGCTAATCGGTAAAAATTGCCCTGTTGAGCTAGGGTTGTCGACCAACGCTTAGTTTTTGGATGTGGTAGAGTCGCCAATGGGACTGAGACGGCAGCGGTGGTGCAAGGAGGAGGAGGAACGGCGGCAGAGAAGGACTGCCCTAGAAAAGTAATCCGATTTGCGAGAGGTGCCGGCGGGAATGGGGTGTATTGAAATGGAATTCCCGCGTCTACTGCATTAACTGGGCCTGAGTCACAGTGGGTGAGGCCCAATTCTCAGAAAACCCAAAGTAACATTTAAAACAGCCCAATTCAACCAGATAAAGGCCAAACTTACTGTAAAATTCGAAATAGTAGTTGACTAAGTAAACAAAAGCATTCACTGATACTTGAACCAAAATTCTGAGTTCAAATGGCGGTGGCACATACTACTATTCACTTAATTTCATACATCAATCCATTTGATATAAAGAGTTACATTCGAATTTTATTTTGTGACTTAGAAATAATTGTATCATTCAATACGTTAAGAGACCGAGGGTGTACACAACATCAAGCGGGAATTGAGGATTTGTTATTTCCATGGTGATGAAAGAAACTAAGAAAGGTAAATCAAGTGTTATTTTTTGCATGGTTACAACTTACAATTTCAAAGGAAACATATTGGATTTTCTCTTGTTTCAGTCTTCAAATGCAACCAATTCAGTATTATTCAAATTTAACACTATTATACAAAATTAGCGTACTAAGAATGTTATGTAAACACTTTCAGGCATTCTTGATCCTGAAGAGTTGGACATGGTCTGCCTTTGGGCTCTTTCTGATTCCTGTTGTCAGAAATCCTCTGCCACCATTTGAATGATTCATTTTGTGAGTCAACTTCAGTTCCTTCCTTCCTAGTTTAAAGATTTATTATCACATATCAAAATTGAACTTGTTTATGATTTTGGTTTGCAATTCTCCACATTGCTTCTGACAATGGGATTTGTTTATAAGATGAAGATTCAAGATCCCAAATTCTTAACACCAGTCCTGTCTTCTCCTTTTAACTTGTGTTCTTGTAACTTTGCGTACTGATTCAAATTCCATAAAAGATTCGAAACCAATCACCATCCTTTGAATAGTTTATTCCTTGTGTTTAATCTATCAAAATTCAAGGCTAAAAAAACTAGTGGGATTGAATTCAATTGCATTATATTGTTACTAGGAATTCAGGATGTGGATTTACTTTGTTGATGATGGAGAAAATGGTATCCTCAACATAAAACCATTTATAGGCTATCATCATCATCCATGAAAGCAACACAAAAATTTTCTTTTCTTTTTCCCCACCAATACAGCCATCCCATCCTGAATCTTTCGTCACATACAAAGTTTTCCTTCTTCAACAGAAAACAAAACTGGTTTCTTTATGAAATGACTTATATTAAAAAAAAAATGTAAAAAGACTGTATCACAACAAAGGATTCCATCTTGGTCCTGCAACCAATCATACAACAACAGACAGAAGCTCTCCTCCAAGAACCCTCTTCAGATATTGAAATTCTTCAAGGATGGGTATGCCTGCGGTTTCATCTTTTTTCTCATCTTTATGGTCTATATATCTCAACTGGGATGTCCAAGATCCAGTTCTTTTACGTGGATTGTCCTGTTTCTTGCACCTTATTTGTTACTTTCTCTGTTCAATTCATGGGTTTCCAGAAAATTCATGAACAATCATAATGATTCTGAAAAGTGCAGAGTTAGGAATGCTACGGTTTCTCATTGTAAAGCAGTAGTTTCGGGTTCTCTGTGTCTAGCAGGGTTTAATCTTGTTGTCTGTTTATTGAACCACTTTTATACTGTTATCCAAATGGTGGGCCTCATGAGAAAGTCATATAATCTTTGTTGATTTGAGTGTAAATACTTTTTCTGGGCTGACAATTTCAATATATCTGCAAACTCAAGTCCTGAATTTAGGTGAAAATAAGGACCCTTTTGTTTAAATTAGCAAGAATCCAAAATCTGCATTCCTTCTTGAATACCCTTCAACCCTTCTGATTCTGAACAGGGATCTTGATTTTGCACCCATCCTACTGATCACCATCTTGCGCTTCAAAGATTAGGAAGAAAATTCAGAAACAACAAATCATTGTTGCCTCTTCCTCCAGGGCCATGGAAATTACCTTTCATTGGAAACATGCATCAGCTTCTTGGCTCTCCTCCTCACCGCGCCCTGAGAGACTTGGCCAAGAAACATGAACTTCACCTTCAGTTGGGTGAAGTTCCCACCATTGTAGTTTTTCCTCTCAAGATGCTGCAAAAGAAGTGATGAAAACCCATGACATCAACTTTGCCACAAGGCCTCCAATTCTTGTAGCAGAGATCATGTCTTACAATCCAACCAATATTACTGCAGACAAGTGCGCAAAATCTGTAGTTTAGAGCTTTTAAGTGCCAGCCCTGAGGGAGGAAGAAACTTCTGATGAGATTGATAGCTAGTCGTGCGGGATCAGCAGTAAATCTTACTCAGAATATTCATTCATCTTCTTATACTATCGCGTCCTGGATGGCTTCTGGGAAGAAAGCCTGGAACAAGAGCATTCATATCCACAGTCACGGAGCTTATTAAATTGGCTTCAGGTTTTATATTGCGGATATATACCCTTCTTTCAAGTTCCTTAACCAAATTAGAGATTATTCACAAGAATGCAATATCATTATCAACAAGCACAGCACACGTAAGCCTCAAGTCCGCAAGGATCTTGTAGATATTCTGTTAAAGTATCATGAGGATCAAAATCTTGAATTTTCCTTAACTATTGAGAATATCAAAGCTGTTCTTCTGGTTAGTCATCACACCTTTTTCTGATATCTTTCTGTATCTTTAAACTAAACTGAAGGAATCACATTTTGAAACTGTTTTTGTCAATTATGAGGATATTTCTAGTGCTGGATGTGAGACAGGAGTCACAACTGTGGATTCTGCACACATTTTGAGGAGTACTGAAACATAATAAGTTATCTCCCATGAATATGATGTTCATAGGTTTTTGGTTTGATTTGTGGGGTGGTTCTTCTGTAAGTTTCATGTTGTAATAGTTGGGTTGACATTTTGATGAAAGACACATATAAATCAAATTTCATAGATATTCTAAACAAAGGAGATCCAGAGCTTAAAAGTTCAAATGTTTTTTTGTTCTTGGTTTTTGATTCTTGATTCGTTTCAGTAGTTCATAACATCAACTACTTGTTAATTAGTAGTTAAATTCTTTGATTAGTAGTTCTTTGATTCGTTTCAGTAGTGGTGGTTTTTTGCTTCCCATGATTTCTTTCGTTTCAGCAGTAGTTCAATTCCTTTATTAGTAATTCTTGGAATTCTACGGTGTTGTAGCTTGGAATTAATTGGCAGAAATCCTAGAAAAGTGGGTTTTTTTTTTCAGAAATACATATTAAAGGGCAACAAATCTTTGTTGGTCGATGAATTTTGATGACCGTGAATCTAGGAAGTACCTATAAAAGCATTCACCTAGCAAGTGATACTGATAGAAATATTATATTGATAATATTATAATAAATTGTATATTAAATTATATGAAATAGATGGCCTATATATAGGCTATAAACCTGTAATAGGCAATAGACTTAAATTAGGAAAAAATCACAAATTAAGGTAACTCAACGTGATAAGACCATTTGAGTTTGGATACGAAAAAAAACATGACCCATATGCGATTATATCCGATGGTTGATGGTTGACGGTTGACTGTTTCTAGTGTGTGCGGATAGTTGAGCCATGTAGGGAGATCTTAGTCGTAAAACCGCATCGAAAACGGAAGGGCTATCTTCATCAGAGTCGGAAGCACGAAGTCGTTGACCCGTACAGGAAATCTTAAAAAAATAACCGGTTGTGTCAAACAGAATATTGTTGACCAGTATAAACCCATGTTGTTAAGCCCGGACCGGACCGGCGGGTTGACCCGGTCCGACCGCGACCCGGCAACCTGTCCGGTCCGAGCTAATCCCCAAACCCGGAAATGTATAAAATCGGGGTTTGACTGGTCAAACCTGGGTTTACCCGGGACCCGGGTAAACCAATCAACCCCGGTTTATTAATTTTTTTTGAAAAAAAATATTTTAACTTATTTTTTTTATGGGCTAGGCTTCCAATCAGCCCATTAATTAACCCTATAAGCTATTGATAAACCATGACACTCTGTGTCTATTTATCGGATTAAAATCACATTACTTTTAACTATTCTTCCAATGTGGGACAAAGGTTATTCATTTTTCTTTTCTTTTCTTTTTTTTTCTTTTTCCCCTTTCTGCAAGCATCAAAGGCATGAGTTTTTTTCCCCTTCCCATAACGTAGCGAATTAGCCGTGGACCCTAAGTCATTAAAAGTTGATGACAAATGTCTCATGCTCAAGTAATTTTTTGCATGAGTTTTTTTTTAAAAAAATAATCTTAATTTTTTTTGTAGTTTTTTTTTTAAGGCAATTTTTTAGTAGTTATTCTCTTTTAAAGTAAAGTTTGTTTAATTTTTTTAAAGTATTAATTTAAAACACTTCCATATTTATTATAATATCAAATTTTATTTTTTTAATAAAAATGCAATACTATAATTTTATATTTTAAAAGAAAGCTAATATATTCTTTTTTAAATTTATTTATCAAATTCTTTCTTTAATTTTTATTTTATAGTATCAAATTTTGATGTTTAACTGTAAATTTTGAAAAAAATATATAATTGTTACAAAAAATATATTTTTAAATGTTAAAAATGATAAAATTAAAGTATATTAATTATTAATATTTTATTATGTCATAATGGCGTCATCCGGGTTGACCCCGGTTGACCCGGGTCGACCCTCCGGGTCGTGCGACCCTTTGGTCTAGCCGGGTCGGTGTCCGGGCTGGGCCAAACAACATTGATATAAATGCTGTTGTGTCAAGCAGAATATCGTTGACCCGTATAGGAAATCCCTAAAGAAACGGTTGTGTCAAGCAAAAGACCTCCATGGTTGACCCGCATGTGAAGAACCGAAGAGACCAGATTTCTTCCCGAAAAGAATTCTGAAAATCAGAATAATAACTCAACCAAACAGTCCCTAAGGAATTCTGAAAATTAAAATTTATAAAGGAAAACAAACACGCCAAACAGCTCCTTAATCAAAGTGGCAACATGAATGGGCTCTTAGATGATGTGGCGATGACGCAGACGACACATGGCGTATACTAGACAAGGGGGGCTGACATGGCAGACACGTGTCACGTTGACTGGACAACAGTGATGACGTGGCACTTGACCAAGTGCTTCTTCTTTTTCGCGTGAACAAACCAGCACGGTGGATCTGAAGTGGAGCACAGATCTAGTTTTGGAATCGAGCAGCGACGGATCAGAACCGAAGAAGACTTGAGAGAAGGAATCTTCGCCACCCACGACTTCCTGAAAGGACGACCGTCGATTAGAATTGCAGCGGAACGAAGACGACGCAAATCCGAGATCTGTGTGGATTGTAACAGCGGAATAGAAGCATCGATGGCAGCAACGAAGCCAAGAACCGGCGAGGAGAAACTGCAGTGGAACGAAAATTTGGAGCAGAAGATCGCGATAGGAGACTGGAGCCTCCGATGGCGAGAGCTGCGGGAATGGAGAAGATCAGACAGCGGTGAATGACAGATCTGAGAAGAAGAAGAACGCAGATCTGAACGTACTCTGTCAGCCGCAGTGGAAGAATGGCACCGACGGTGAGCGAAAGATCTGGGCTACGGAGGAGATCGATGGCTTGAAGACAGTAGCGGTGTGTATTTGATATGTGAATCAATATTGATTTAGTGGCTGCGATAGCAACTAGAGCGTACCGGAGACGGCTGCGGGTGAGAACGGCAAGATTGCAGCAACCCGAAAATTGATTTTCTAACAAACAAGGAGGGAAAATATGGACGGAAGGCAAGTGCAGCGGCAGAGAAATTTTGACTAGTTTGACCAACAAAGAAATTTATTATTATTTTTTTCTTTTTCTTCTTCGGTCTTACTAATTCGACAGACTTACTAATTGACAGAATTAGGCTCTGATACCATGATAGAAATATTATATTGATAATATTATAATGAATTGTATATTGAATTGTATGAAATAGATGGCCTATATATAGGCTACAAACCTATAATAAGTAATGGGGCATGATATTTGCAGTAACCGTTTCGATATTTGCAATAATATTTTTTTGTGAAAAGTCTAAAATACCCCTAACACTTAAAATAAAATAAAAAATATCGCCGGAGCCCGGCAATATTCCCCCCCCCCCCCCCCCCCCCCCGTTCAGTTTGATATTTGCAGTAACCACCGGACGGATCTTCGCCAATTTGGTAAAAAATTCACATTTTCGACAAAAATACTAACAAATCCGGACATAATACAACTAAAATAATCAAACCAACTATCTAAAATAATACCGCAAAACATTTTAACTTTAGCCACTAACCTTTTTCCGATCCGAGTCGTCTCGATTTTTATCCGATTTTGTGATTCTAACCGGCTCTGCTTTGCAGGAATTATTAAACGGAATAGAGCCCGTGAGTTGCTTTTTCAATTTTTTTTATTATTATTTTTTTTTTGCAGCCCGTTGGTTTTTATTTTTTATTTTTGCCCAGGGGCATTTTTGTCTTTTTATAGGAGAATGTTACTGCAAATATCGAAACGATTACTGCGAATATTAATTCCGTAAGTAATAGACATAAACTAGGAAAGAATTACAAATTAAAGTAACTTAAGTAAGGCAATTATTTTAACAATACAATACTTGTTTTAACTTATATATTCTTCATGAACTCGTCATTGAGCGGATTTTTTTCCCCAATAAGCAAATTGGTGCAAAACATTACCAAAATAAACCTGAATTTTTTTTTATTCCTGTTCTATAGAAAACGAGACTGCCAAATTCGTTTTCACGCGAAAATGAATTTGGCAATTTCGTTTTCGGGAAAATGGTGGCCGGGAAAAGAAGAAAAGAAAAAAAAAAAGGAATTTATGAGAAAACGAATTACGGAGATTCGTTTTCTACAGAAAACGAATCTCCGCGATTCGTTTTCTCAAACGGTTTTTCACAGAAAACGTTGAATTCTTTTTCCGTAGAAATTCGTTTTCTATAGAGTTTAAAAATTAAAAAAAAAAGAAGAAGAAAAAAGCAGTAAATATTTAAACAGAAAAACCGCACAGTAGAAATGGAAACTTGCGAACGAGAAGACCGAAGAAGAACTTGGTGGCCAAAGAGAGGAACCTCGCCTCCGACCCACCGACCGGTGCCACCCAGCCTCTCCGGCCAAAACCGAGGCAAGGCCCTGCAGCTGCCGCCCTCGCCGCCCCGACGGGAGGTTGCCCGTGAAAGCCAAATTGGGGCTGACGGAACCCTAGATTTTGGGGCATTCTTGAAGGAGACCCAATTTTCGGTACCAGCAACTCAATTAGCAACGGGTCCACTTCAATTTTGCTCGGAATTAGCTTGAGGTTTATCCTAGATTTATGAAGTTGTGAATAATTTTGGTGTTATTGGTAAATTGGACCCAAATGAGCATGCTTTAATTTTGGGAAGTATAATTTGGGGATTCCTTCAATTAATTTCGCTTGTGTGTAGTGTATTTGCCGGTTGGAGGAAATGGAAATAGCATGATAGAGTAGCTAAAGACCCATAGGTGAATTGTTTTGCCAAAAATGGTCAAAGTGTTTTGTAGTTGGTTGATGAGGTAGATGTTGGAAAAAATTCTCTATGTGTTCCTTGTTGGCCTTTGAACAGTTTGGTTGGGTTTCTGTAGCAAATTTGAGATAAGGATTCCGGAGTAGAGATGTATTGCGTATTTTTTTACACAATTGAAAATCGAAAATGTGAATCCATCGGCTTGAAGCATAGTTTGAAATAGCCCTCATGTTTTGAGGTTGGAGTTGTAAATGTTATGCGAAATGCGGAGAGCCTTGTTAAATATGGTGTTACTTGTGGTGAAAATAAGTAGTGTTGAATAATTTTTTAGGGAATATAAGCACTAGTGTTTCTTGTAACCTCGCTCAATATGTCATCGGTATTGTATTGTTCTTTGTAGTTTGTTGTTGAGGTATTTGTTAATAAAAATGCTCCATGTGTTACTCGTTTGGCTTTCAACAAGTTGGTTGGGTATGTTCATGAAATTTGATATGTGGATAGTTCGTTGGAATGATGTATTGCGTATTTTGTACATAATCTAAAAGCGAAACTGTGAAGCCATCGGCTTGAAACATAGTTTGAAATAGCCCTCATGTTTTGAGGTTGGAGTTGTAAATGTTATGCTAAATCCAGAGAGCCTTGTTAAATATGGTGTTACTTGTGGCGAAAATGCGTAGAGCTGAATATTTTTTTAGAGAATATAAGCACTAGTGTTTCTTGTTCCCTCGCTCAATATGCCATCCTCATTGTGTTGTTCTTTGTAGTTTGGGGTTGATGTATTTGTTGATAAAAATGCTCATTGTGTTCCTTGTTTGGCTTTCAACAAGTTGGTTGGGTATGTTCATGAAATTTGATATGTGGATAGTTCGTCGGAATGATTTATTACGTATTTTGTACACAATCGAAAAGCGAAAATGTGAAGCCATCGGCTTGGAACATAGTGTGAAATATCCCTCATGTTTTGAGGTTGGAGTTGTAAATGTTATGCTAAATCCAGAGAGCCTTGTTAAATATGGTGTTACTTGTGGCGAAAATGCGTAGAGTTGAATATTTTTTTAGGGAATATAAGCACTAGTGTTTCTTGTTCCCTCGCTCAATATGCCATCCTCATTGTGTTGTTCTTTGTAGTTTGGGGTTGATGTATTTGTTGATAAAAATGCTCATTGTGTTCCTTGTTTGGCTTTCAACAAGTTGGTTGGGTATGTTCATGAAATTTGATATGTGGATAGTTCGTCGGAATGATTTATTGCGTATTTTGTACACAATCGAAAAGTGAAAATGTGAATCTATCGGCTTGGAACCTAGTTATGCATGTAGAGATCGCACAACATGCAGGAAAAATAAATAATGAGTGAATGCTTAGTGTGCGAAAATATGTCTGCCATACTTTTTAGTTGATTAAGAGTTGTGTGTGACTGTAATACCGTGTCTGCGCAGTCTCCTTGGAATATGTAGTTACTTTAAAAGAATTTTGTAATTAAGGTGTGCATACTTTAAGTGGTTGTGTCATGAGCAATGAGTCAACTGTCAATATGCTTTGAAAAGAGCAATGAGTCAACTGTCAAAGTTTCTTGTGTTTTATATTAATGCCATAAACTTAATAAGGTTCGCATACAAAATCGGAAATGATGATTATTTGGCTGTATGTAGACTAATCTTGGGAATGTCGTCAACCCTTTTAAGTGTTTGAACATCTTACTTTGAGTCGATAGAGAAATTTGAGGTTGAAACTTTGGTAAATGGAAGCCTCATCATTGTACCCCAAAGTCAATAGTGAATAAGCTAGTTGTTTTGATTTATTGACATTGATTCTAATTGTTGAAAAATGTGCCTTTATAAGTTTGCACTTGAATACTTGTCAAAATTTCGGATTGCCATGAAATGTTCAGTACTTAATTGCCTTACTTTGAGGCATTAATATTTCATTAAATTGAGAACTTTGCTATAACTTCTACTGGGTAACAAAAATAGAAGGAACTCCCCTTTGTTGTGACAATGGCATTTGTAGAGATTGTATAAGTTGGTGCGATGCCATTTTTTTGCACAGTTGTTTAGTATTTGAAATCAGTTGCAACTTTGAGTTGTTGAAATTAGAGCACACGATGTTAGATGGTCAAATGTTGGAAACGGAAAAGCTACAGTTGGCGTTAAACTGACTTGTGCTTTAAGGCCTATGTAATGCGTGCGATACACTTTCTTATGTAGCATGATATTGAGTTTATGTTTTGATATGTTGTCGTGGAATTTTTATTTCTCCATATTTGATCGATCCATTAATTGGGAAACTGACGGGAAGAGCTTTTGCCCCAATAAAATTATTTCGTACTTAGCAAATTTGTGGTTCTATTTGAGATAGTTCCCATTCATATAGATGTGTAAGCAGCAGAAATAGTTTCCATTCATAGTGATGCGAATGTTTCTGGATGCCCTTTGTTTGCATTTCTAGACTGTTTCTGATGACGTCTGAAGTTTATTCCGTTTCTGCTTTATTTCGGCTTAGGGTGAGGTCGTGAAATTATCTGGCCATTTCCCTATAATTTTTTGGCTAGGCTTGAGTCTTTTGATTTTTGAACTATGAAAGCTTAGAGTTGTTTGAGCTATTTCTTGAGTGCGTAGTTTGGAAAAATAAGAGGACCTCAGGGTTCCCTCTCTGTATTTGTTGTATTCCCGCTTTGGTTCAAGAACGAGTATTCATCTTGAGATCCAAGAGTTCTTTTCTTTCTGTTATATTTTCGATATGTATTAACCTGTTTTTTGTTTCTTCAGGGGGATTTCATTGTTTTGCCTCGGGTGTTGAAACATATGCTCTAATCCCAGCGTATGCGCATATCATGATAAAAGTAAGTTATAGGAGTTTGATTTTTCTAATAATCACTTAGTTTTTGCTGGATTTGGGCCCTTCAACTGTGTGATACGTCTAAATTGCACTGGGTGTTACTAGTGGGTTAGTTTATATATTACACAGATAGCTAAAAATTGCTTGAAAATGTGGATATTTGTATCAAATTTCAGAAAGCAATGTGCCTGGAATTTTTATCGTTCTTCAATCCCAGTGATGAATTTTTTAATTTGCTGATGTTGTATATGTCGTTCCTTTGGGAAAATTCTGGACTTCTGTTGCGGCTTTTGTGGCGGAATTTTAACGTCGACACTATGGACTGCACGTTGTTTTTGGCTTGAGTTTTGGAGTCGGAATTGCTGAAATTAAGCAACTTATGGTATGGTGAAATTCGTAATTTCTGAAAATCGGATTGCCCGATTAGCATTTTTCAGCCGTGTTTTGCTTTAGGTGACATTGCCTTCACTTTGAGTGTGGCATCCAATCCTTGGCTGTTCCGGGATTTGGTGGAAATTGAATAGAAGGGAAAAAAATAGGAAAAAGCTTATCCGACCTGAATTTGGGATCAGTCCTAAGTTTCACTGCATTTGGCGCAAACCAACTACTTACTCTTAGGTCGGAGACCAGAAAAAAACCCCTCCTTCTGCACATTTTTTATCTGTATGGATTTTCAGTTGCTGTTTTTTAAAATTATCTAGTTTGATGTTTGTGCTTGCAGGTTCTCTGTGCTACTTTTGTTTCGCTGCTTTTGCTTCTTTGTCGTTTGTGACTTATTTTGATCTTTTTGGACTGGAATGGCTGAGATAGCTTTTTTCTAAAAATATGTACTGTAGTTTTCTGCGTATTTTAATTGTTCACCCCAAGTGCATAGAATCAGACTGTACTATTTTGGGTGCTGTCTTGATGTAGAAACTTTCTGAACCAAAGTTTAGCCTTTTGTACGCACTTACCTGAACCTGCTATTTCTGTTTGCTGTATTGCTTTTTTTTTTTTTTTTGATATGGATTAGCTAGTTTATCTTTCTATAAAAATATGGACAACACCTTTTTTTGTACTTTATTTCTTTGCCTTTAATCCAAGTGCTGAATGGCTGAATTTGATGATTTAGTTGCTGCCGCGACAATTGTTCTGAAATCTTAACTACGAAAATATTCAGCTTGGGATTGTGAAATTTTTTCCCTGTCCGCTTTTCATAATGTTGGGTGCATTGTATTTCAAAACCCACCTGCTATATTCGGTTTTTTTTTTTTCCTTTTTGCTGACCCGTTTTTTTGGTAAGGAAATTTTCCATTATTTTGCTTCGTAGTTTTATTTTATGTACCGCTGTATGGCTGTATATCTTTCATTTGGTCTCTAAATAGTTCGGATGGACACGAAAGAGATAGGTGGACCCCAACTGCTGCTACAATTGTGGGTATGAGAAAGAATACATAAACTGACTCCTACTGTTCGACCCACATTCCCCGCTCATGACATAGACGATTTAGTCCCCCTACCGCATGGTGCCGCGTGAGTTATGTCTTATTAGTATTTCATTTCCACACAATGTTTTATTCTTGTTGTTTTTCTAACCCCTGTCCTATATTGTGTTTATTATGTAGATGGAACAAGAGACGTAGCTTTGTGAATGTTGGCTCACACATAATATATCTATTTCGCGACCAATTAAATCATCTCGTTGAGGGAGACGTGAGTATTTCTTTGTTATTAGAACTTCATTACTATGTGTACTTCCCGTATTGTTTACTATTGGCATGTTCATTTTATTTTCGTAGTTTATCTGGAACCTATATGAGCAGGATGAGTTGCTGAAATTGCCTGCATATTGCTTAACTAGAAGGGAAATTTGGCGATCACATGTCCCTCTCATTAACTTCTGCGTGGTCGAAATGCATGCCCCAGAGCGAGTTATGCGCAAATTTGGTTTTGAGCAGGGAATTCCTCCCGCCATCGATACGAGTGAACGGCTTCACAGTTTCGATTTCAGAGGACGAGTTACAAAAAAATGGGCGCTAACACACCGAGACCACATTGCTCATTGGGAACAGGCTGACCAGCACGTTATTATAGGGAATATTTCTAACGCATCATTTGATTACTTTTCTCCTTACATGACGTGGTATCGCAATATCACTCGGCAGCTGGTGAGAAATCCTGCTAAACCTCCGGATAAAGCGATGCGACCTTACGAAGCGCTGACTGAGTATTATGTAAGTTTCTCCCCTCCAGGCATGCACATCTTACGAAATGCTATATTCATTCGAATAATATATAACTTACTTAATTTGCATACTTTCAGCATCAATATATGGAGTCGATGTATCATGTAGTGGGAGAGATGTTGGACAACCTGCATTTTGATGGGTATCCTATGGAGGACAAGCTATTTCATGTTCGTGACCAGATCACTGCTACTCTCACTTGTGCTGGCGAAGGTCATCGCCTAGTCGATGGGTCATCCTCCTCATCTACGCAAGGCGGATCAATGCGTGGCTGCTCTACCAATGAATAGAAATCGGTGTCAACTCAGAGCCGACATCGTTCATCCTCATCCAGACAGCGAGAGGGTGGAGAAGATGTTTCTCATAACTCTGGCGATGATTGGTCATATCATCAAACTTCGCAGCATGAACATGGAACGCCTAACAGAAATAATTTTGATGCTTTCGCTAGAACTAGCATTTCTAGCCGTCCTCTGCGCGAGCCACAGGAAAAATTGCATAAGCGACGTAAGCCCCTAAACGAGTTTGGGGAAGAAGCGCGGCACATTTCCATGCGTAGCGAGCCCACTACAAATATGCATGCTCAACCTCCGCGTGTGCAGCATCCCACGCATAGACCGCGTAGGCATACGTGTCCTCCTCCGTGTGGTACATAGTGATGATTTTAGTTCCCTCTTTTGATGTTTAGTAGTTAGCTATTGTATATTCAAAACATGTTTGTTTGTGTTAACATATATAATTTGTCATCTACCTACTACTGAATGAGATAGATGTCGTAGATTTGGTACAATTGTGGTTTGTGTTCAATTGCTCACAGGTAGTTTGGTACATGTACAGGGGGAACTCTAGCAAAATTTTTCCAAAAATTTGTTTTAATCAACAAACTTCCATCCTTGCCGTTGCAAATTGAGCCAACTGTCATTATCGGCTCTTATGTATTGCCAAACATGTTGTAATTGTGATGCCTCACCACGTATGGAACTTCTGTGATTTCCTTTTTCCTTCTATATTTTAGAAAAACGAAAAACCTTACATGTTTTATTTTCATTGCTAAGAGCAAAATTCCTACATTTACGAATGTAATCTTATTATTACCACATAAGTGCGTGTTTTATGTCATTCCTTTAGCTTACGTAATTCTATGAAAATGTGTAAATTATCGATAACGTAGCTGTATTCCATATGCATGCTAATTTACACTAAAACCTATACAAAAAATAAACATCAGTATATGTGTACTATAATGGCTCTAAACTCGTAAACAACTTTTTTCGTTTAGGTTCTAGTGGACCACATAAATGCGCTGTGACAAATTTTCCCAGATAAATGAATTTATACGCTCTTTTCTAAGGCGATTATCGGCTTTTCCAAAATGACGTACCAAACCGTCATCGTGAATCTATTTCCTATACAAGCTACTATTTAAGTATTGCTTAAATTGTTGTAAAAATATTTCTATTCCGATAACGAAATCAGCAATGTCGGTTTTAGGACAAAACGAATTACTTATGATGCATTGACATTTTAAATGCTTCATAACAAAGAAAGTGTTGGAAGTATCCTTTCTGTTCTTATGAGAATTATTACATTATTCGTTTTACTTATTGAGAAAACGAATAATGAATTACTTTACATCGTGCAGAAGAATATAGTACATTATGTTTATTTTGTTTAACCTAACATTATTTTACTTACTCTAAAATACACCCTTATTTAGTTACCGAATTTCACGAATCCGTTTTCTTTTTTACTTTTTTTTAACTTAACCCTACGGTACCTATTTTATAACTAATTTTATTTCATTGACTTCATTTTCTATGGGAAAGAAATTTTCTTGGCAAACGAATTTGAATTATAATGAAACCGAAAGCATTTTGTTTGCAGGAATTCGTTTTCTCTGAAAAACGAATTCACTGAATTCGTTTTTCTCCAAACCCCTTCTAATTCGTCTTCTATAACGCTTGAAATTTTGAATTCAATTTTACTTATTACATGATTTCTTTTTCATCTTCCTTTATTTAACTAAAATCATATTACTTATTTTAAAACCACTATTATACAATGAATTCGTTTTCTCGCTCTGTATTATTTAACTAAACCTATATTACTTATTTTAAAATTAAACTTATTTCATTGAATTCGTTTTCTTCTAAAATTATTTTTCTATTTCTACAAAATAACCTTAATATTACAATGAATTCCCTTAATTCATTGTCTTTATAAATTTTTTTTTCTCAAAATGGTTTTATTTCACTGATTTGGTTTTTTTCCATGTATATTGTTGCGGCCAGCTAGGGAGCTGCAACTTATGTGTAAATAACCTTGTTTTAATCACTTCTTCGCATTGCGGGGCGTCCGGGCATTGCCGCGGCTTCGGCCACTCGGTGGTGCTGTTCCGTTCCACAGATGCTCTTATTTTGTTAATATGCCTCATTTTCAATTTTTTAGTTATTAGTCGACTTCTTCGCCGAATTTTTCTTCATGGTTTTTTTTCCTTAAGTAAACAACGACTTCCCCAAATTCGCTTTCTCGGAACTGTAATTTTTCTAAAAAAAATTCATAAAACTAGTAACGAATTACCAAATTCGTTTTCCCCTAGAAACAAATCCACCAAATTCGTTTTCCAAAAGTCTTAATTTTTTTTAAAAAAACATAAAACTAGAAACGAATTACCAAATTCGTTTTTCCCAGAATTTTTTTTTTCCTTTACTTTTTTTCCTTTCCCGAAAACAAAGACGTCAATTTCGTTTTCATCTGAAAACGAATTTGCCGTCTTCTTTTCTATAGATTAGGAATCTCAATTTTTTTTTTGCTTGTTTTGGTAATTTTATGCCCCAAAAGTGAATATTCATGTAAAAAAATCGTCATTGAGCACACGGGGAGTTTCAAGTTAATTTCATCTGCAACTAATTATAGAGTGAAGTTTATATTCACATATGCTCAAGATATGCACGAACTAAGTGCATGCATGTTAAAACCAAAAAAAAAAAAAAAAAAATCAAGATACTCATCAAATTAATTTGAAACATGCACAGATTATATATAATCAGGGCACACATCTTGCACGATTCTTAACTAGAATCATCGCCAGTTCATGTTCCATGGGCGGTCACAATTTTTCCACGTGTCTCATGGCCATTCGTCCATAAGAGCACATAGGCCCATATTTTTCTCTTACTCCCGGTTCTTCAGGTCCCTCCACTTTTCTCCTTCTTGCTTCCTTCTTTCTTCTCAGTAAGCTTCTTTCATAGTTTGATTCTTCTTCCCCTGTTCAATATTTTGAGTTTTGATTTTGGGTTTTTTTTTTCTTTTTCGTTTAACTAATATTTGTTTTTTTTTATAATTATTTTTATAAAGAGAGTAATATTTGTTTATTAGTTCAGCATGGGTCTCAACATCTTTTGTAATTGGTATGGTATGCATAGCTCATTACATGGTTTTCTTTCCACTGTTTGCTTCGTCTATTTTATTCAGTATTTTGGGTTTCTATTTGTGCATTAAAATTTTTGTTGGCTATCTACTTTTTACCTATTATTTTCTGAGTTGTTGTTCAATCTACAATTATATTCATTTGACATGTTTTATTCTTTGTGTGATAGTGTTATAATTGTTACATATTAGGTGTTTGATTCTTTGTCTAATAATGTTACAAATCTTCTTATTGAATGTTTTCCAGTTTTTTAGGCATATGCTATAAATTGCTTTGTTGTTTGTATTATTATATCTCTCATCATTATTCTCGGTGAATGTTTAAATTATTATTTATTGGTGAAGTTGGTTTGTTGCAGAAATTAATGAGACTTTCATTTACTTTCTTAAATAGTTGACATGTCCAATATTTCGATCAGTGTATACTATGTTATGGAGATAATCAAAGATTATACAGAGTCAAAGATTCAAATTGTCATCTACATATTATTGCAGTGCAGTGGCATATTTACTATTTAGCATGGTTAATCCTATTGAACCACATTTGTTAATTGTTCCATATCATTTTGACCAAAAAAAAAAAAGAAAAAAAAGTTGCGTTCCTCCTATAATTAGATTTATTTTTATAATCAACTTTAATTATATTAAGTTTCCTGAATTTCTAATCGGCTTATTTATTTATTTATTTTTCTTCCTTTTTCTGTAGGAGTGGGAGTGGGGAGGGGAGAGGGAGACCAACGTAGTTATAACATCCAATAAATTATGTTTACACTCGAAGCCAGAACATCTTTTATAACGGTTATAGCTAATGCATTATAAGATAGTCGAACCAATGAAAGATTCTATTTGAGATGTTAAAAGTTGTAGGGCGTGCTTGATTGGTAGAGGAAAATAAGAATGGAAATAAAAATAATAGTAGTGATAAATGATAATAGATATAATCATTGTATTAGGGTTGTTTGATTTGTGGTGGGGAATAACTATCATTAACATAAATTAATTAGTTAACAAACAAAAATTTATAAACAAAATTTTAATATATTATAAACTATTTATATTTAAATGTATTATACTAATATTTTTTTCATTAAAAAATTTTTAAAATAAAAAATATACACAAAAATAATACTCCCTTTGTATACTAAATTCTAAATAATGTGCTCAAGTAATATTCAATTCTAGCATATTTGATTTCATCCAGGTAAGAACTGCACAAAGTGCAGTCAACCACAATATATATATATATATATATATATAGATAGCAGAAAAATGATTTGGTATAAACTGCGGAGTTCCAGTCATAAAAATCTGGAATAGTAAAGTTAATATTGTGATCATTTTGTGCGATGCTTGTGCTCGATCTAATATCTCTCCCTTGTCAAGACAATGAATTTAGGCCATGTTTGTTTTCATGTGTTTGTTGCATTTTGTTTTTCACATTTTACAATAAATTCAATATATGGGTGGCCTTATTCTGCTCATTCTGTAAGTACTTGCTTGAGAGATCAGGAACATTTGTGGCCTTATATTTTTGCATCACTATGACCACATCAAATCCTGGGAAGTTCCAATCCAGCATCATCTTGTAACTAAGGTGAAAAAGACAGATGAGTATTTGGGTTTCTCATCTTCATGGTGCTAATCTTTTCCCAACTTTTTTATTTATTTATTTACATATTGAATATGCAGGAGCAACTGAAATTTGGTTGGACTTCTCTTGTTTGATTGTCTCCAAATCAACTTGTTGATGTCATTTGGAATTCCCGAGATGGAGAAGGTTCAAACTCCGCCGGAAAATGTTGATGAAATCCTTGCTCTCTGGGATGAAGTCTACTCTTCTTATTCTTCAATGTATTCACAAATTTACATGATCAGTTTCTTAATGGATTTTCTGAAGCTGAAAAATTTACATATAGGTGCCATTTACATTATTTTAGAAATTAATTACAGCAAGCACTATATAAAATGAGTTCCTTTTAGCTTTTAAATTATTCAATCTATACACTGCTACAAACCTTGTCAAAGCCACCAGCTCAATACCCTTATAGCCACCGGACATTTGGATTTTTCAGCCAGTGGCTATTAGAGGGGTGGCTTTGACAAGTAATAGCCACGGGCATAAAACCCCAGTGGCTTTTACCCAAAAAAAAAAAAAACACAGAGCCACCGGTGCAAGTATGCCTGGTGGCATTGGCCGAACTTAAATAAAATACAAGGACACCAGGTGGATGTATACCTCGTGGCTTTGTGTTGGAAAAGTGGAAAACAAAGCCACCGGGTTATAAGAATTCTGGGTGGCTTTCTGTTCAAAAAGTAGAACACATTGCCATCGGGTTTGAATTATACCCGGTGACTTTGGCCCGAAAAACGAGCTAACTTAGCCACCGGGGCTAAATGTGGCTGGATATTCAGCATGCCAAAATCAAGTCTCGCGTTGTGGCCATCCTTGGTTTTACTAGGAATATTCAACAGGGTCCCAAGTAGACTCTCACAGATGTTCTTCTCCATATGCATCACATCGAGACAGTGCCGCACATCAAGTGTTTTCCAATAAGGAAGGTCAAAAAATATGGACCTTTTTTTCCAAATTCTTTTGTATTTCTGTCCAGACTTCTTCTTCTTTCTGAACTCTACATGTATATCATTCACACGTGCAAGTGTTTCCTCACCGTTCAAAGGTTCTGGAGCGGTTATATATTCTTGTTCCCATTAAAAGCCGATTTCATTCACCGATAAGGATGAGAGCGAGGAAGAAATCTGCGATGTCCAAGGTAAATTGGCTTCCGATCATGGACAAGCTAGCAAAAGTCCGTATTCTCCTCACATATTGGGCAACCTTTCTGCCCCTTAACAGAAAATCCCGACAAGTTACCGTAGGCAGGAAAATCATTTATTGTACATAACACAATGGCGCACAATTGGAACCACTCCCAACGATGTGCATCGAATACACGCTCAACTTCGTCCCATAACTTCCTTAAATCATCGATCAATGGAGCCAAATAGACGTCAATGCCATTATCGGGTTGCTTAGGACCTGATATCATTAAAGCCAGCATTATATACTTGCGTTTCATATACAAGTACGGGGGTAAATTGTAGATGGCCAACATCACTAGCCACGAGCTATATGATGTAGAGAAATTCCCAAATGGATGCATCCCATTTGTACACAAAGCAAGTAGCAAATTCCTTGCGTCTCCACCAAACGAGGGATATGCCAAATTGTTCTTTTTCCATTGATCAACGTCTGCTGGATGTCGTATCATATTGTCATCAAGAGGGGTATTTCGGTCTGCATGCCATGTGAGATTAACTGCTTCTTTTGCATTGGCGAAAATCCACTCGAACCTTGGAATTACCGACATACACCACAACACCTTGGCTGGGGATGAGTTATTCTTTGCTTTGCTGGTATCCTCAGTGTCACCAATAACCTTTTTGTGTTTGTATCGGGAAGCCTGACATTTTGGACACACTAACGAATTCTCATGCTCATTCCTAAACAAAATGTAGTCGTTGGGGCAAGCATGAATTTTTTGGTACTCCATACCCATAGGACATAATATTCTTTTGGCCTCATAAGTACGATTAGGGAGTTCATTATTTGCAGGGAGCATATCCTTCAGTAAGGCCAACAAGCCTGTGAAACTAGTATCAGTCCATCCATGAGCCGCTTTTAAATTGTACAACTTCAGGATTTTGGACAAACGTGAGTACTTGGTACAACCAGTATAAAGAGGTGTATCCTTGTCGCTCAACAACGAGGCGAGGATTTTGGGGCTATCATCAAAATCACGAGCCACATCTTCAGCCAAGGCATCAAGTGGATCCGAAAGGTTCACCTTATCCTTGTCATTGTCATTACCATTGCCTTCATCTTCACCATGCTTTAGAGAATTGGGCAACCGCTCACTGTGCCATATCCATATTTTATAGTTGGATCAAGTCCCCTACGAAACAAGTGGTATCTAATCGTAGCAGTGTTAGAGAACCACTTAAAATTTGCACAATCCTTGCAGGGACAAAGAACAGAATTCGTATCTTTAAAGGCAAAAGAAATAAATTTCTCAACCTGTACTGTATATTCATCACTGAGTCGATCACTGCCATATATTATGGAATTACGATCCATAATTGTGTAATACACCCTGCACATAAAAACATTGCGGAGACCGTATAAGATTATGAACTAAATCAACCTGGGTATTGAAACATGGTGTCTGATGCATCGCCCGAATTGAACGTCCCCCCGGAGACCCTACAATACCATAAACAGAGTATTTGAAAAAAAAAAAAAACAAAGCATATACTTTCAGGACGGAACAGGGCATCCGAGTTGTCACATGACTGGGACGCCCTGTCGGACAACGTCCAGTACCCCAGAAGTGATGATTTTTGCAGCCGAACTAAAATCCAAAATTTCCAAAAACAGGGTATCCGACGGGGGATCCGAGTCATACACATGATAGGGCACCCTCCACTGGCCGCAATTTAACTGTTCCTCAGAACGACCATTACCTTTCTGAAGAGGAACAAGGTAATTCATGTGTGCTACATATATACTAAATTAAATGTGACCACGGTATCAATTAAACATTGTAACAAAACAGAGAATAAACAGTCAAATAATATTTACACTAGAGATGTAATGAAGGAAAGGAGTCAAATTTAGAACATATGTCAAGTGAAGGATGTCATGACACTGATCAGTATGGAAATAATTTACAATGTATCTCAACCTAAATCAAAATAACCACTTTATGAAATTCAATCATAGTACAAATAAATTATCTTAAACTACGGGGTTTTAAAAAATTGAAGCGGATTTGAGGGAGTTGCTTGATGGACTTACCTTATGGTAGTCTCCGGAGTTCGTAATATTCAATGATGCAAGGGGGCGTAGAAGTGTGTATTAGTTGCTGTATACTCTAATGGAAATTAACCCTGTATTTATAGAAAAACTATTGTATAAGTTAATCAATTTATATGTATTTCCTAAACGGTTTGGGTGACGGAATAGATATAATACAATTCGAAAAAGGAACCCAGTTATGTTACTAAATATATTCAAACCCGCCTGTTTGATTGTCTTGTCACCGGATTATGTGTGTGAAGCCCCAAGACCGAATTGAAACTCAAGACCGAAAAGACATAAACTGAATTGATAGATACATTGATAGATACTTTCATAGTAGGCAGTTACTTCTTTGATTTAAAATTAATTGTATACAAAACAAAACAGGAACCTATTTGTAAGTTGATTAATGTGAATTGCCCCTACTATAGGAATTACAATGCTACCTTAATTGTAATTGCTACCATGTAGCTTAATGAAAACCGTCCGGGTTGATTAACACGGTTACAAAGCACGAAGCGCACCATTCAATTTTTATAAAGACACCATCACTTAATTACACCCCGTGGCTTTGTACTCAAGCGGGCGTTGAAAGCCACTGGATTCACGAGATTATTGTGGCAATTCACAAAATTTAATCATAAAGCCAGCAGGTGTAATTAACCCGGTGGCCTTATCCATTTATCTTCAACCGGTGGCTTTGTAATGAAGTCTCGCTATAAGCCACCAGGTTATAAGAACACGGTGGCTTTAATGGGACTTTGTTTATAAAGCCACCGGTTTACATGGACCCGGTGGCTATAATGGGTGGCTTTGACAAGGTTTGTAGTATTGATAATTGCATGAAGGGAGCACAGTTTTGAAAGGTACTAGAACAACCTATTATCTTGTGATTTTTGGTCTGAGAAACATCGCAGGTATGTAGAAGGTGGCACGAAATGTGTAGGCAAGTCCAAAAACTGAACGTTACAATGCAAGCAACAGAACAGTACAGTAGAGGAAAACAAGTAGTACATCCCTTTAATAAAATGTGAGAGTTCCAATAAGAGTTTCCTTCTTTTGGAAAGTTGCATCCCTTCATGAAAATGGTTGTGGCTATTGGATGGCACCCTTTGGAGGTCTATAAATTGGCTCCTTAGGAAGTGATTCACACAGTGGAAATCATTCGTACTTTACAAGGTTTTCTTGCTCTTTTCTTTCATGTTCTGGTTTTGTTTAAGTCAGTGCATGGTTACCACAACATAATTCATCTTATCCCATAAAGCAATGGGAACTCTGAGGATATTAGTTTCCAATATCTTTGCACATAAAGGGAACTAATAAAGCCTAAAAGAAAGTGCATTTGTACGATTTGAAGCAATATCATTTCACTATATCATGTAATAGATTAGTGCTTACATAATATATTCTTGGTTTCATTTTGGTTAGGCATTATTGTGTTATCCGAAAATTATAACCAACAATAAAGAGGCATGTGAAGATCGAATGGTCACCCTTATCAACTCCGGCAAGGAATATGGGAAGGTGGTTGTCATGGTTTACGTTATCGATCAGAATAGGGCTCGTGTTGATGCCCCTGCCATGGAGAGAAGTCAAATGAATTTAAAGCTGCTCTCACTTACAGACATACAGATTGACATCAAAAGAATTCCAAAGAAGAAGGCTTTGGTTGATGCTTTGGAAGATGCAGATGAGAAGAACAAGTGGTAGAAGAGTTCTTGGGTCAGGATTGTCAGTGTGCAGAAGAATAGGGCCTCACTCAAGGATTTCGACAGATTCAAGATTATGTTGCCCAAGATGAAGAAAGCAGGCGTAGTAGGGGAGGAGCTTTCTAAACTGAAGAAGGAAGATGCAGCTTGAGGACAACCATATTTTTCGCCCTACCTTAGAGATTTCGTTATAGTACATCTTTGGAAAGATGTATTGATGTAATTTTTCAGGTTTAGTATTTCAGTAGCTTCTGGATGTATTGAAAACAGAGAAACTAAGTGTCGTTTGAAACTCGATCTTTGCCCAAAATTTTGAAATTAATTGTTATTTAAAAAAAGAACCGTGGTTGTAGTATGAATGAAAACAGGTATATGAAGGAACCACACAGGAAATGCAAAATGTGAAGCGAGGGATTGGAATTATTGTAGCACAACCAGAGCTTTCAAACTTAGTGGTACATCCATAAGAAAGAACTGATATATTATACAACATGGAATGGTACAGTGTTAGTAATGAAGTAGTTACTCTGTCTGTTAGTAACTATGTAATTGAATATGGGTGATGTCGTTAAATAAGAGCATGGATGGTTGACAGGATGAACCTAAGGGGAGTGTGTTCGAAGTGAAATCAAAAAATAAAATAAATGTATGCACGATTTCAAGGAAGACAATTGGAAGCAGTTGATAAGGCACCCATGTTGCAGTTGACACACTTGACCAGTACGAAGAACAACAACATGATTGAAAGGCACTTAAGAAGAAAAGCTGCTCTGTCGCTTCTCCGGAGACAATTCTTTGTTAGACAATTTCGCATTGCAGCCTCTCATTTTTTTGACGTATTAGAGACAGCTCCCTTTGGAAGTCTCTTATTTGATCCCGTAACCTATCCCCATTATTTTGATAATCTATCGGTATTTCATCAGCCCAAATAAAGAAGCCATAACCTCCATTTTCTTGCTAGAAAAAACAATTGATGTGTAAGTGATATAAAGTGTTCGACGATGAAAATGAATTTGGAAAGGTAGTATAACCAAAATAAAGCATGAACCTTATAGTCAGGGCAACCCAGAAATTTTCTGTTATGATTTTTTGCAGTCGTGGATGTACTTAACTTAGCATTCTGTAACAGTCACAAATATTCCCCAGGGGTTGGAGAATGAAGTGGACGAATAAGATAAAGATGGCGAAGAGGACCTCCATATCATTTTTGTAGATGGGGAAGGGGTTGTATAGAAATGTGGTTGGTGTAGAAGGTGAAAGTTGGTGGTGTTTATATAAGGGGAGAGTGGGTGGGGATAACGATAATAATAGATGTTTGAATCAGAATTGTGAATTGTTGTGTTTAGGATAGGAAGTCACATAACGATAACAATAAACAGTGAAGGAAGTAATAAAGTAAGTGGGAAGCATATAACAATGCATAGGTAGAGAGAGTAGTCGTAACTGTAATTGGGCAAGCGTCTTAAATGCTACAGCCACAGAATATGTTAGCTTAAGAGTTTGCAAGTGCAATGGTTGAAAGAACTGAAAAAGAGAACATGTAAATTGAGATGGTACAGTCTAAAGAGTGAAATGTTACAACCCAAATATGGCAACACCACATAGCGAAACAAAACAAAAGAAACACATGCCGAAGGTAATTTTGGCACAAAAAAATAAAAGAATATATTTGGGTAGTTTACAACTTCAAAAATGAAAATGTTATTCATATGTGAGGCAAAATGTGGAAAGCAATATGAAGGCAGCTCAAAGAAATGGGAATCAATCAAAATATCTTCGAAGATATGAAATCCCGGACGGATTTGCAGACGGTTCCACATCTCCTGTTCAGGCCGCTCATGACTATCCTGCCGCATTATTCAGCTCGGTAATGTAGCCGAGTTAAGTACTAAAAAAAGAAATGAATCATAAATAGATGAGTATATTTTTGTAGTCAAAACCAGTAAAGAGAATAATTAAAAAAAAGGAGAGATGTTTACCTCAGAGAGGTCTGGCCCCGAGTACATTCGGCCGTAGAAATGTTCCATGTTGTGCATGACAAAGATAGCATAGTCGTTGGTGTGTGCCTCAGGTTTCTTCGTCCTCCAAGTGATTTGAACAATGTAATCATAAAGGAATTAACCATGGTTAACATAAACATGGATTAGCAAAGGTTTAAACAAGATCTCACCAGAAATTCTGGAACAAGGTCCCATTAAACGCTTGATCGTCGTGGATTATGTCATCCAAGATTTGCATTTTCCATTTCCTGAAGTTGAAGACTATAAGAATGTAGTGTTTAGACATAAGGACCGGCACAAAAATATGCATTGGAAGGGGCATGGAAATGAATACAAGTTAGTTTGTTAAAGAAGCCAAGTGTTGTGCATGAAGAAACAAAAGTAAATGGTACCAAGTCCACGTTGGATAGACTTTGTTTGCATCCAGAGTGGGAGATTTGCAGATATGCAACAGTTGGATTGATGCTATTTTCGATGGGCTTGAACTGAAGTAAAAGTTCCCATGAAGGCAGGAGCCATAATTATGATATTAAATTAGTAAAGGGGAAGTAAAAATTTGAAGGAGAGACAACGGTTACCTGAACAACGACGTTGAAGAAATAGCGGGAAACATTTTTTTTCTTATGTGGAGGATCCTCATTCATGAGCAATACCCAAGCATCAATGATCGTATTGAAAATTTATTGTTCAGGTTGAAGCCCTATCATATCTTTCTGCTGGACCAGTAAGGAGCCATCATTTGAGAACAGGGCCTCCCTGGAGAAATTATGAAGAATTAAAACATAACAGAGATAATAATTTTAAACATTAAGAGACTAAATTTCTAATCCCAAAATAATAAATAAATAAATAAATAAAACAAAAATAGTTTATGGGTTGTGGCAAATTACCCGGCTTTCGTCTTATCTTCGTAGACACATTAGTCCACCACCTGGGCATCATTTGGATGGTCTAGTGGACGTGTTGCCTGCACAATCCTTGCAAGCTCAGTGAGGTATACACTTCCATCGTATATTGGCAATGTGACCCAAGGGGAAGTGATATCATTGGCAATTCGTTCATTGACCGGAAGACTATGAACGACCTGCTCATTGTCAACATCCCCAACAACCTGGTCCAATCCCTCATCATAACCACGCCCTTCAACGGAAACATCAGAAACAACATCAGAGATGCGAACAACATGAGGCTGGAGGTCCATTTCTGAAAAAGAGCAATAGGAGTAATCACTAGCATTGTCGTCAGTCTCCTCGTTGCCCTCAGTGTCAGCAACATATTCCCCTCTGTCAGAGTGTGGTTGTGTATGAACATGGACTGCGTTGATGCCACTTGCACCATCGGGGATAGGTTGATCAGCAGCCGATGCTGTAGAAGCTCCAATAGTCCATCAATGGGGCTCTTTTGGTGGACAACGAACTCAGCATCAGTTTGGGCGTCAGTCAACGGACTCGTGAACTGCTGCACAATTGGCTCGGCAAGGCCTTGAACGTTGAAGTAGTCCATCGGGAATTCGGCAGTAGAGACAGCAGGCAAAGTAGGATTATTTTGCAAAGGGTCAACACCGTCCCATTGGTCACTAATGTCCTCTGGCTTGGAAAGCGGTGTTGGCAGAGATTTACTCCCTGCTTCTGAAGCAGCTGTTTCGGACTTATTGGAAACCTCGTCGGAGTTGCCTGAAATCATAGGAGAACTCATGTCGGCATGTGTGGTAGGCTGATGGAGGGAAGACTGGTCTATACCTCCAAATGCCAAATCATTCATCACTTCCTTCGAATTGGACACCTTTTTTGCGGAAAGTTCAGAGGTGTCGTGCTCATCATCTAATCCTACATCATCATCATCAACAGCATTATCAGCATCATCCTCATCATTAGTTGGAGCGTAGAGGGAGCTCCTTGATTGCTCTTCCTCTTGTAATTCCTCCGCAGTGCTAGATTCACAATCCGTTGATGCGGGATCCTGAATTCTATCACTGGGGCTTTCATTATCCTTACCCACCAAAACCACCCGAATTTGCTGCAAATTGATCATGATGATGTTGATGTCCTCAATGAAGGCTGGTTTTCTTCCTACAGTACCTCTTACAATAGCTTTCTAGACATGTAGATTTGTGGAAGCTATCTGCGGAATGGGCAAATGCACTGCTTCGACCCTTTTTATTTCATTCACATAAGAGGCCGCGGCACCATGGTATGCCTGCAGTTATAAACAAATTGAATACATGATAGATTAGTTACTGCATACTTGAACATATCATTAAACGATGAACGGGTTATAGAATATGTAAAATAGGCTAAACAGCAGCTGGGTAAGATTGCAGTAAGAAAAAACAGTACACTGTAAGTAACAGAACATCACAGTATAAGGAAGTATCCATCTAAGTGTAACAGCATCCGTGGAGGAGTTAATTATAGAGGCTTAAGTGTACGCATATTTACATGTATCACGTAACTAATATCCATTTCGATATATGCAGTGACGAATCGTTTCACCTTGCTTCTTAAGTAGGAGAAAATAAGATTGTCACATTCTAGCTTTTGTAACATCAAAACCTAACCTACAGGGTAATAAACTCGAATATTACTCAACAGTCATGACCCAAGAAGTTGGTTCTTGTCACCTTGTTAACACTTTGAAACATTCATTGAAAAACACCCAGGTCAATAATGGTGACGGGATATAACCAAATATTAAACTGTGCAACGTTATGCAGGTTTCACTATGAACCACCGGTAAAAAAAGGGACGTCAATAACACAAATGATAACCATGTTCAATCAATAATCACGCCATGAAACTAACAGCCAATCATGTCATATTAGGACAACAATAGATAAATGTAAGTTAGTTAGTGAAGCATAGGATGGCATTTTTTGACTCATAATGGGTAAAGTGTTACAATGTAAGCATTCTAATAGCACAACCTAACATAAAATGTAATACACTCGAACATTACTTTTCAGTCATGGCCCAAGTAGTTCTATTGGTCACATTGTTAACACATTGAACAAGTCATTGTAAATCACCCAATTCATACCGGTTAACGGAACATAACCAAACAGAACAATACGAAAAGTTATGCATATGTGACTATGGACCACAGAAATACGATGAATTGAACAAAACAAATGCGAACCAAGTGTACTACATAGTCGAGGTATGAATATAACTGACATTAATGTTATATGGAGATAACACTGTCTGCAGGTTTGTTAGTGTAGCGGATAATGACATCCTAGCTTGGACATGGTTTGAAGCAGACTCGGGGAAGTGTTACAATCTAAGGTTTCCAACATCACAACTTAACATCAACTTAAATACACTTGAATATTACTTTTCAGTCATGGCCCAAGCAGTTTAACTATTCACATTGTTAACACATTCAACAAGTCATTGCAAATCACCAAATTCATGCTGGTGAACGGCACATAACCAAATAGAATAATAGGAAAAGTTATGCATATGTGCCTATGGACCACAGAAATAAAATTAAGTCAACAAACCAAATGCTAACCAGTTGTACTCTATATATATAGCTGAAAGTAATGTTATCTGGGGGTATCATCATCTACAGGTATGTTAGTGTATTGGATAATGAATAGTCCCATGGCAAAGGTTCAAAACAGTATGGGGAAAATATTACAATGTAAGGATTCCAAAAGGACAACATAATATACAACGTACTTAATTGGAATAGCACTCTTCAATCATGCCCCAAAGCAATTTTATAATTCACATTGTTAAGAAATTCAGTATGCCATGACAGAGGTCACAATTCAGGCAGGATAACGTCATATAACCTACTATTAACATTGCAAAATTCATGCAAATTTCACCAAAAAAACATCAAGTAAATTCAACTCATATGAAGTTCTAAACAACTGAGAACCATGTTCAATCGATATTTAAGGTTTGATACTAATAGACAATAATGTTAACTGGGGGTAACCTTAGCTATATTACCATTTTAGGAATGAAGGAAATTAATAACCAAGGGTAGAAATCTTTGGGTCTACTCGACCACTCATTTTAGATACAAGCTTTTTGGAGATAGGATAACCATATCCATTATACTCTCCTTTGCCGTATGGAGGGGCTGCATTATCCTCAGCCGCCGTTCTCTCTTTGAATCTGTCTTCCAACCAGTGGTTGATCAATGGCAGTGTACGAGGTGTTTCTATGCTTCGCCAAGTGAATCGCTGAAAGTAAATGATCTGCAGTAATAGGACACATCCATTGAAGTGTTTTAAAGGGCTCTTATCACTCTTGTATCCGTCAACTGCATGGCAAATGCGCTTCATTACGTAGCCACACCAATCCAATTTCGGAATTCTGTCAACATCCAGTAGAGCGTTTGTGAGCATAAAATCTACCCTCCACCCATTCATTGGGGCAAAAAATGTAGCCATGTTTTAGAGTACAAAGAATCTCTTAAAGTCCTCCCCACCATCTTTCAACTTATTTTGGAGGACATCACCTAATTCCTTCAGGCTTAATGTTTTTTATTCTGAAAATCCATACTTCTTTCTCCACTGTTTCCTCTGCTTCACAACCGTCGAAATGGGTCCATTTCAATAACCTTATTCTTTTTGTGAATCGGTAAGAGGAAAACATCCCGAACATCAAACTTGCTTATTGGGATGCGAACACTTGGGGTTATCTCCAGCATCATCGAGGCGGTGTTGAAACTTTCCACCATTCATTTGAAAAGTTTTCCTATCATTTTCTCATGGTCCATTTTCAGCAGTCCTTCAAAACCAATGGTCTCCACGTCCTATTTTTGCCGATCTATTAATGTCCAGAGGAGTTCGCAGAAAGATTTGGGCCGACAGTGGTTTACAAATGTGGATTCCAGAGGATTATTCTCAGATGTCTGTGTTTTTTGGCGTTTCCGGGACGCTTCCGGTTTGGAACCCCGAGGTATCCTCTTGCTCTTGCGCGTGTTAAATATCTGGCCTTCTATAATGATGGGAATCATAGAAACGAAAACAATATTATGCATAATACAGTTCAAAATCTGATGAAATTAAATGTGTATTTGAATGTAGTTCCTAAGTGGTTTATAAAAATTCAATCTTTGGATAAAATCAGTATTAATTACTAATTTATAGGAAAATACCATATATACATTCCACGTATGGTCTGATTTAACAAGCTTCATTCAAGAAATTCCCCAAATAGTAACAAATATTTTAATGAACTGATATAAGGCAAAATTTCGCAGAACTCACTCTGATAAAACGGCTCCGAGGACTTTTCCCATTGCCTTTTTGCGCTTCTTAATCGCCGGTCCGATGATGAATTCGGAGGCTGTATAGTGGTTTCAATATTGGGGTTTTGTTTTGATTCCTTCTTCTGTACTTTGCCGGCGACCTCATCTGTTGGTGCATTGACGAAGTCATCTTCGTCTGCGTTGGTTTGTAATAGATGGTCCGGAACCTTCTTCACCAACCTGTGCCGACCCATCTTAGATAATGACCTAGAATTTGAGTTTCCTATCATGAAGTTGTCTATGGGATCGGAAAGCTTTGGACTTTCTGTGAGGAAGATGAAATATCTTCAATAAAATTAGCGGAACTAGGCTTCATCGGAAAGGGAATGCGAAGCTTGAATAGGCGATGAGAAATAAAGCAACGTTGGGATGGTCACTGGGTTTGGAAGAGAGAGAATGTTAATTTCTTGGTTTGTGTATTAGCCACGAATTGCTACCTGCCTGGGACTAATTTGCGGGGCAGTCATCATCTATTGCCTCGTAATAGGACTGAGTAGGAGAGGATTGTACGATCCATGAGCACAACTTGGTTGTTTTGGCGGCTAGTATGCAGGAAGCACGAAATGGTGGTTAAGAACCCAAACAGCGCTATACTGAGAAGTTGTGAAGAAGTTTAACTTTTTGAAATGAAGTGAAATTACACGTTTGTCCCCCATATATATATCCTCCATTTTTTTTTTACTAAACTACCATTAGAATATGGTTTAAAAAAATTGGGAATAACTATTTTTCATCCATTAAATAAAAACTTTCCATTCACGAAACATCAAAAACAACAAGACTTTATGTTCATAAACAAAATTTAGGTGACTAGCTAATATTTAAGTTAAAATTCATATTTTAAATAACTATGAATAATTAAGTTAAAATTTCACGGGGTCAAACAGAGTTGATTCTGAGGTCTATGAACGTAAAAAAGGGGAACTTTTACCAACTTTGACGTGCTTTCTGTTATATACAATTCACTATTATTGTCTATCCAAGTACAACACAAAGGTGATATGGTATAACGATGTGCATACTTCGTTACATTCCAAGGTGGGCAACAGCAGATAAAGAGAAATAATTGAATATAGTTTAGCGCTTGGGGTTGCCAACCAATATGGGAATGTTCATTAACTTATGTAAATAAAAGAATGTCAAATGATGTATACACCACCCTAAAAATTAGAGGGCCACATAAATACCTCGACAAACGGTACAATGAACCTGTTAAAGTGTAACATTGTACCAAATGATTTGTCACATTCAAAATAGATGCCTAATACTTCCTCGTCCTCTTCGTGTTCCTTTTTTAACCCTTCAGACATGTGGTCAAACCCTCGTAGACTTCCTTCTTAATATTGTTGATGTCGCTAACCACAATTCTTGAACAGAAATATGTTCTAAGCCTCATGTGCGTCTTTTCCTATGATCACCAATGTCAGAAAATGGGTTATGGGCAAAATATAATCCATTCATGGGAAAATCCGATACCTATATAAACTTATTAACTACTTGTACTTATGGTTGAAGTCCTTCCAACTGAAGGCCAATTTAAATTAGAACTTGGCTGATATTTGGCAGGTCGGAAAGGTGTCCAGGAAGTTCTCCATGTGGCACATGAGGAAGACACCACAATCAGATCCAATCTCATTGTTCTTCCATGGGAGATGGACCTCGTAAATATTGTAGTGCTTAACCTCAGTGGCTTTGGGTGGTTAACACCCCGGAGGTAGTTGGACACAGTCGCACACTGATAAAAAGAATGCCAGTTGCAACTCAGATGAAATTACGTCTAACAATTAGACATTCAAAAAATAAAAAGTTTGCCTGCGGTAATTTCAGTAGCTTACCAGGAATCTACATGGTTTGTGGAACCAAGTTGGGTCCGGTTGTATCCAGTTATCCAGGCACTGGACAAGCTGCCTCACAAAATTAACCACCACCAGGAAATAATGCATCTCAACCAGAACTGGAAGGAAAATCTGCAGAAATACAATATTTTTCAATGCTCGACATGTTCCAATATAAGATAATTAATAGCAAATTATTATGATTAAGTCATCAGAATTCCAACATTATGATCGGCTTGTTGACCCTGTACATGAAATTTTAGTACCATTCAGGATTGTTGTAACATACCATGTATGTCCATGCCAGATCAACTCCCATTAATTCAATCCACAACTTCCACTGCGAATCAGTTCCACTTGCTTTTCTTTGGTTGTCTCTAGCTGTGTAAACAACAAAATAAGCCATAACATCTACGTCCAAACAATATATAATATTTATATGACATTAAAACCTAGTGCTTAATGATGAAGTTTTCATACATTCATAACCTAGCTAAAATAGAAACGGTCCAGTGACCCTCTCTTGTTTCATTTGGAGGTATTTAGTACCTCTGACCAGGTATTAACAATGACCGATGAAATATATGCACCTGCATCAAGGTTCAGCATCAGTTCCCTGTCCAGCATGCAATAAGAACTATCATAGAACAGCCTCTCCCTGAGATAAAAAATGGAAAAAAGAATTACTAAAAAATACATAATATAGAACGATTCACTCGTAGCCTAACTGAAAAATAAAAACCTCCACAACTTAAGGCTAACAAAATGCTAAATTAAATGCACACTTCCTTCAACTATGCTTTCATTGCTAGGCAGTAGTCAATAATGTAGAGTGATTGGAAGGGCAGGTCACTAAGAAATCTGCTTTTTTTTAAAACCAAGTTCGATATGAACTGGAAGCTCTTACCTACCTCCCATTTATCCCAATGGGTATCCAACAAGGGCTGAGTTCTTACAGGTATTCTTGTACCCTTTACTTGGTGGAAAGGGGATGAAACCTTGACAATCTGAATATTATCAACAACTCCACGGTTGGGTTGAGAAGAATCGGTAACATTGCATCTCAGAATTCTAGCAGAGTCCGGGCGTTGATGTAAGTCACTAGCTGGGTTGGTCGGGATAGAAATTTTAATAAGCAGATGAAAACTAGGTGGCCAGAATGGTATATGCTTGTTTATAAAACTAGGCAATGAGGGTGTAGTTGGTGCATAAAGCACAATTTCTCTACGCTTGTTTTCTCCATGTCCTACATCATTGACAGTTGGCTTGCGAAGTTCAAGGGGACTTAATGTGGCTTGTAGGTCAGTAAAAAAACCAACCTCAGTTATTATCTCCCTCAATTTGTTAAAGTACTTAATAGGGCCACACTCCATGTAAGAAATCGGGTTCTTAGCAGTTCTTGGATCAACGCAAAACTGTATATCTTCTCGGAAACTAGATTACCTATGAATCGTATCCTTTGACACAACTGAAATATTCCTTAACGACTCTGTTATCCTACGAGCACCCTAAGCAAAAAATAACACCAATGACCATTACCCTTATGCAGAACAATTATTGGTTTTGTAACAAGGCACATTGCATACATATGAATTATACTTAAAATGATAGCAACCGGAGGAGGTGTATGCACATTACCTAAAACCAAAATGATAACTTACATATTTAGGTGCTCGAGGATGTTACTTTTGAACCTTAGTTCTAATTTATAACCATTAGTAAACCATAGTACCATTCAAATCATTAACTGATTCTAATAATGGAGCAAAAATTAGATTTAAATATTTAGGAAGACAAACAACCAAAAAAATTTAAATATAAAAAACAATGGAAAAAATTAGGGGGTAAAATTTTCATTTTACTTAACAGGAAAAGCCCTATATTTGAGGATTATAAGGGATGCATTAATTTACATTTTTTTCCCACATCTTTTGGAATTAATTTAATGTATTTACTGGGAAAAAAGCATCACCTGGACTTTTTTCCGCTGCTTTGCTGCATTGTTTCACGGGGTCGTCTACCCTAGCCGATGTGCACTCAACACTGGCCGCCGGTGGCTTCATTTGTGCAGTTGTATCTCTCCTCCCCCCCCCCCCCCCCGGTCGAATCAACTACAACTTTGTCATGCTTGGTCTCTTGAGTTTTCTGTTTTTTGTATGTGCTCCTAGTCCTTATCTCTGTAATTCAATGATAGGGATTATTGTTGTCAGTAATGGGTATTAGCTTTTCGAACCGGGTGGTTATTGTGAAAATGTTGAATCGTTTCTGGATGCTGTTGTGGGAATTGAAGAGCCACCGGAGAAGATGTGGATGTAAAGGAATTGGGAAAGTTTACAAGGAAGTTTATTAATTTCACATATTAGTCCTCCGAGTTTTATAAAATTATGGTGGCTCTGGAAACATTAGTTGGTGTCTCCAGGCAGTCCGATGGAGGACATTACAAAAATATGTGCGTTACAGGCTAAGCAATGTAACATCACACTTTAGAATTGTATAATTTGTATCTCAAACCCACTCGTAGTTCGAAAGAAATCTAATTCATCAAATGGGCCGTTACCCCTCTTTATTAGATGGTGATTAAAATTGAATGGGCAAAAAGTAACCGAATTTCATCCCATTACATACCCACGATTAGAGATTGGTGAGAATTGAACTCGGATAGACCATCAGTTAATTAGTTGCATGATCTGTCCATCTAATTGAAACCCACGTCGGTTAATTAAGTGGGTTAGTGGGCGGTTAATTACCCAATGACATTAACGATACTACCTTATATATAGTGGGTTAGGTGAGCAGAAATTTTATATTGAGGCATATCATAAAGTAAAGTGAAACAAGAGATATTGATCGGATTGTTTAGAGGAAACAGAATTATTTAAATCCAAAAAGAAAGGAGGAAATTTTATTTATATTTCTTTTCCTTTCCATATTCACCATGAACGGGGTGCCTTGCACGGGGATAGTGACATACATTAGTAGTCCGGATGGTCTAATAGTGGTAAATTTTCGTTGACACTGACGTTTGAATTTTTTCCCCCAATCCGTATTTGTCGATTTCAAGGAAGTTTTTAAATTAATTTTTTGCCTACATTTTATTTATGTATTCATAACAATATACAATAGAAAATGCCAAATTCATATGTGGAAATGAAAGAAGGATATATGCCTGTGTTTGTACTGGTAACGGTTGGGAACACAACTCGGAAATGTTCAGTGGCTCCTTCTCCTAACGGCGATGGTGGAGCCATTTTGTACGGCCAAAACATACAAGAACTAATGCTACACAATGGTTATCAGAGTGGAGTATATTATGATCCTTCGCAAGGGTTTTTTTATGAGATCCTTTAATTGGGTTGGACAAGACGTATTTTACCATCAATCGATGAATGCTGGGAAGGATTATCGATGCTACATGCTGGTAGCATTGTTAACGATTGGCGCAATAAATTAGTATGCCCTTATTAACTCACTTTTTATGTGTTCAATTTAAACTAATATTCGTATTATTACTTTATGCACAAATTGTACAGTTTAACCTTGATTTTTTTCTTTATGTTGTTCACTTATCCGTGCCGGCTGACGAAGACTGTGGCTGGCTGCGGGAACCAAAACTTCAATATACTCGAAAGGTGTGCTATAGTGATACAGACAGTTGATGATGAAATTTCATTGGAGGCGGATTGCTATGTTGATGGATCCATTGTGTTCAATGGCTACAGTTGGAAGAGATTTGTGAACGAACACAATTTAACAACTGGTATGAAAATACTCTTCTAGTGGGTCAGAGAACGGGCATTCTCGATAACAATCCACGATGCCAATGCAAATGAGATTGTTGAATTCCACCATCCAAGTTTGATGTGATAAAAGAGATTCACTTTAACTTTATGAAAAACATAATTTGGGTTGAACAATTTCATTATTTGTATATTTATCCTTAATCAGATAATTGAGGGTATTATTACTAAATCGAAAAATGGATATTACTATTGGATATATGCAGATACCAATGCGGCCAAAAATGTTGAGGATGTACCATCATCCTGCATGGTTACACTTTTTGCTAGGACTGTTGATCGCGGTACTATGGTAAGTGTGTTAAAAAGTTTACAGTTTTATTTATTGTAACATATTACATAAATATAAAACAAAACTAAGGCACTTTTATGTCCAATATAATTATTAGAAACTACCAACATATTTTGCGAAGGATCACAAAATTCGACAGAAGAATATAGTTGAGATTGATTGTGGGGGAGGAATAACATCCTATGTTCATAAGGGAAAACGAACCCTGCCATCGGGGAGGGTTCACAAGTACGTGAAGCTGAAGGGGAACTGGAGTCATTTTGCAGAGACTACCCAGATAACAGAAGGCAGTACCATTAAGTTTAATATCAGTCCCAAACGCGTTCTTCATTACACAATTGTAGTGTTGGATGTGGCTATCCTTCCATGAAGTCTTCTAGACTGTATTTCATACTCGTGGAAATAATCCGCGATTTACATTTGCCAATTCTGATTTGGTTTTTCTATTTTTTTAATCTTAAACTATTTGCCTAACCCTTTGATATATTTATTACTTTTTTATTATGTTATAACTTCTCGATCCAACAAATCAAGTCTTAACATAAACAGTTCAACGTTGAATAAACATGTATGGGAATTATATGTATCACACGGTTAGTATTGTAATAAATAAAACCATTACATGCACTCTTCCCCATTTGGATGGTAGATAGCTACGCTGAAGTGCCGGAAGCATATGTAAGTCAAAACTAAGTGCATGCTTTCAACGAGATTGTGGCCGGACCTAAACCCTACCCAACTATCGCTGCATAGGCGAAACCCCTCGTCATCAGTAGCCTTAGCCTCCAACCACCATGTGAACGACCTTTCATTAACCATGACAGCATCGCACCCCACAAAATCTGAATTGTTGTTAAATCCCCATCTAATTACCTGTGCAACACAATAAATTTCAACAAACTTACAAGGTCTATCTCGGAGCAGAATAAAGGAAATAATATAAATTCAAAAATCAGTTTGTTGTAGAATAATATTTGGAGTCGACATATCTAATAAGCAATTATTTTTGTATACTAACCCATTCGGAACCAAAATCACCTTTAAGATGGCTTATGTATCTTGGTTTGTTAAATGAACGGTGAAGAATGATAGTCAATCTTCTCGCTGCCCCCCACGGTAAAATTGTGTAAATTGAGTTCATTGGGACCTGATACCTCAAACTGAATAAAGTCGCCGTTTTGCACCCCTAAACCTTCCAATACCGGTCGTATATCATCATTATATAAATACAGCCCCTCCCCAAAAGTGAAATGTATAAGACACTCGAATTTTCCCATACTAGTATTGACTGAAATTGTATCTTGTCTGGGCCGGCCCCCTGCAAACGTAAAACTTATAGGCAAGACCTATGAATATTAACAAATCGCAAGTTTTATTAACATTGGACATATTGTAATTCTCCTAAATACAATCAAGGCAAAATTATTTACATGTAGTAATGAACATTAATATATCTAACCATCGCAAAATCATCCATACCTCGTACTCGATGGACTTGGGTATTTCGGTGCTCCTCCATTTCTCCCATATTCGAGTGAGTTTAGGCACATCAATTGCTAAGCCTCGACTCCTTCTAATCGTCGCTGGGAGTCAAGGTCGACATAAATACCAACCTCTAAGAAAGGGCCCTACACCCCACGTGGGTGGCTGACATAAGGTTTGAACTACTATCTTATATCATCATTGCAGTTGAGAAAGATTCAGTACTTATATCCCAACACAAACAAGAGGGAATATTCGCATTGGTTGGATAACACTACTTGTACTCGCGATGCAACACAAAAATTTTGCCAACGCAATATTTATGATGTTCAGTCCTTAATGCATTTTTCCCTTATGTATTACTTTGGTTTTTATATTACCAACAATACCAAAAGGGAGGCTAGTTCCATGTAAAGGTAACTTCACTATTACATTCCAAATGCCCGACTAGCATATTCTAATATTTTAGTCATCACATTCTAAGACGAAGCCTAAAACTGCATTTTCTCTTCGCTGCGCAACGTTATTAATGAGATACCATTTTAAACAACTATTATGACTTTTTTTAATAACAAATTAATGTGGTAATATATAAATACTACAGTTGAAGTTTTTGCATACATCCTTAACATTGCATAAAAGCGATACCACTGTATCAATTAACCAAAAAAAAAAAAAAAAAGGACATTTATGGTTTTTGGGGTCCTCTTTGATATGTATGGCATTTACCTTCAATTTCTTCAAGTAAAAAATATATGAATTGTCTTATCATCACAAATTGCATAATTAAACATACAATTTAACACACCTACAATCTGGGTTTCATATCCATTTACAACACATAATTAGTAACTAAATCTCATTTAACTATCAACCTATATTGCATTATTAATTACATTTTCATAGTTTACAAAAACCGAGTAACAAAATAGTTTCAATACCAAAAGTCACTCCGATCCCGGGGTTTTGCTAAATAATTACTGAAATTGATTTCGTTTAGGGTGTATATTAAATACATAGTAATAGTAACGTAATATATATGTAATTATATTCATATTAATGTCGTCACGTAATTTAGAGCATTGTTGACCCCTAAAGATAAAACGAAATTCCTAATGAACACCTAAATACATACAGATTAATTGGCTCAGTGTAATATCAATGTACTAGGAATTAATATGAGGAGTATGAGCAATATTTTATCCCATTCACCCCACCAATGTGTCCATTAAAATCTTCATAAATTCCATTTGGTCGAAATGTCCAAAACACTACATTAAATCCGCTATCAAGTTAATTCAATAAATGTACCAAGTACACATAAGAAGACAGATTTTAACAATAGGTATAATTTGACCTTAATCACACCTATCGTCCATAATCCGGCTTAAGACATTTATGATAATATTAAAATTATTCTGGAGTATGTAAAATTTTTACCGCCAAAATTTTACATACTATTCCCAAAAAATGCAGTTCTAGAGGGAAAATTGGCTCTATAAATGGAATCAGCTTGCAGTTTCATGCACCTTACCATTAACCAAAAAATCACAAGCCATTCTATGCAATGTCGCCTTCAAAGAAACACTGCTCCGTTGTTCGATCGACCACCTCCAAGCTGAAACCTAATAGCTCTTTCATGAAGAAGAACCAAAAACCAGTTCACCTTGCATCGCACCAGTTCCGGTACAACGGAACCCTTACATAGTGGTTGATGGCCCACAACCTTTGCCGATTAACCCACTCCCTCAGCTGCTTATCCAACAGCTTCCCCAAATTGTTAATCAACACGATCCCCCCATCGTCAACCAACAACCCCATGCCAGGCTTCTAGTGGAAATGCGAGTACTTATCTGGTCAATGATAACAAAGTTTGGGTACAATGACGTCACATCTCTATTTGATTGCTGGTCAACCCCATATCCAATGGTGGAGAGAATTTACGAGGAGGAAATGAACGGAAACCTGATGGAAAACTTTCAATACAACTTGATGCCGCGGACTACTTGTGGAAAAATTATAAGAAGTATCCCCAGGGTCGACATGACCATCATCAGGCGCGAGGGTGAACCGGTCGACCAGTTGCCAATTCTCCCACGTAAAGCAACTAAGGTCTTTGATTTTGTTGACCTCACCCTGGACGAGTAGTTAAACGTGTTCTGGGTTTTTTTTAATGGACGATCCATTTTCCATTAAAAAATCATATCTCCCTATAGATTTGATTTTTTACTTTTGGGAATATGTTTTGTAAATCTCTCATTTTTAGCTTTTAGTAGTTCCGCCTGTCCTCCATTTTTTAATGATTATTATTATATAAGGTTCTATGATATGTTATATGCATTTTTCTTTTTTTCGATGTACATTCCAAATTCACAAACGCTACACCCCAAATGGTTTAACGTCACTGATATGTGTCCTTTAGCTGCTGAATTTTAGAGTCTATTTGTGACAAATTTCACGGGTATGTGCTAGTTTTTGTAAGATAAATGTAGGTTTTGGAAACATAACAAATAGAGAAGAAAGAGTGCAAAAAGGGTGAAAAGAAAGAGCCATTTGGCCGCGGAAGCAATGAAGGAGGCAAAATAGTGAAAGAAGGCTTTGAACGTGTTTCATGCATGCAAATTGTTCAATTGGGCCAAGGAGTAAAAGAATTATGTTGATGGAAATCCAGCCCAAGTGCAGTGAGCCCATCATTGAAGGAAAGCCCAAGGAAGGATTAGGCAAATTGCCTAATTAATTGTTGCCACGCTGGAAGCAATATGAATGGAATTTGGATTCCAATTTTATCAACAAGTGGCGTGCAAGAGGAGTGTTTCTTGATACATTAATCCTTCTTTGTTTTGGAGATTGTTTTTAGTAGTTTCCTACATGGAAAATAGTTTTAGTAATTTCCTATTTGGATTAGTTTCTACTCTCCATTCTACACCTATTTATAGGGATAGAATTGAGGGGAGAAGGACACGCTTTTATAGTAGAATTTTATCTTATATTTTTGTAGCTAGTTCAGAGCAAGTAGCAGTAGTTTTCTATTTCTGCGATTTGAGGATTTCTGTCCAGGAGAGGTTCCGTTAGCCCTAACGGGCGGTAGCTTACTCAGGGGATTATTTTTAGATCGTAATTCAAGTATTTATTCCTTATTTATTTTATTCTTTTCGATTATTTTCAGTATGAATCGTAAAATAATTATGTGCGTAGTTAGTTTAAATATCAATAGCTAAATTATATATTCCAGCATAATGTAAAAGCAATTAATCCGAGCATGTTATGAAACCAAATTATTCTTAAATTAAATTGCATGTGTTCTTTCTTATTCTCTGCTCATAACTTTGATTACTGATATTTAATTGAGATTGATCACCTTAGTTAAATTAGGTATAGCCAACTAATTCCCAGTTAAATAACATAATATTTATTGGGCAAGATTAATTAATAGTAAAGTTACTTTCAGGTAATAGAGAATAAGGGGTTAGTAATTCTTAGATGTTAATTCAATAAGAATAACTAAAATCAAGTTTCCCTAAATCTTAAGGCTGTTAACTTGGTTAATAGGTATCGATGCCTTACGGCCTGTTCCTTGTTAATTAGAGTAGCAATTATGTTTGTGCGGATTCACGGTAATTGTCAATAAAGTAAGGGGAGATTGGGTTATGTCTGTGCGGATTCACTGTAATCTATAACTGGTTGATGACATGCTATTTAACATATTATTGTGTTGATGATTAACTTGCACGTGATTATTGTGATTTACATATTGCTGGAATACTTCATTAAATTTGATTTATATTCTTCCTTAAGCTTTAGTAGTCTTTATACTCAATCACTTTTAAAGTCTCTCTGAGCAAAGAAAAGGTGGTTGCTAACCAAAATAGGTTGGATTTAATAGGTTTTGTGATTTTTAGCATTTCGTTCCCTGTGAGATCGATCATGTTATCATTGTGCTACTTTTAGCTATTTGTTGCAGGTTTATACAGTATTTTTACTATATTTGATAAGGCTAACGACAGTCCTATTAGTCACACAGGCATAAATGTACCATTTCTTCCAAGACAACGTTACATTCTAACCTCATCATCATTACTAAACAATTTTGTTGTCGTATATTTGATCCCCAATAATGAACAAAATACACTATATTCCACTAGATAAATAACAATATCATGTAAAAAAATAAAGGAATGTTTCAAAAAATTTTTTATAATTATTTGGATATTTACAATTTAAACCAACCCCTTGTAATGCATATCTTTTTTTCAACTAAATTTAAATCTTATAGGTGCTATATTATTAATAAAGGTTTTAGTTCCCCTTCTATTATTTACTTTGTATCATACATGAAAAATAAAATAAATACCATCTATCCCATTGTCCCACATTAAGACAAAATTTCATATCTAAGTAATTGTCATTATTCATAGGTATTCTTCATCCTAATTCATATCACACAGACTTATTCAACATTATCGCGGGACACCCTAAAACCAGTTCATCTGCAGTTTATTCGGGGTTGCTTTGTTTTTTGGGTGTTATGAATAGGCGGGAAACAACTCTCGGAAAAGTTAACTTAGGAGGGAAACTAGGGCTGAGCCCCACTTTTTGCTGTTTTTCCCCCTCAGTAGGTTACATAGGGTTATAATGCGTTACTCAGTCTACATCGCGGCCGCATTAAATGCAACCACATCCCCTCGGAAACAGTAGATCGATGATTATATAATTACCAATTAATATATTTTTATACAATTTTATTCATCATTATGTTAATAATAATATAGTCATACATTCTACCTGCAACGTTTAAATCATACAAAAGACGTAGTAACTTTGATGATTTTAATGTTCAATAAACAAACTTTGAATTTTTTAAACAGTTTCATTTTTTTAATTAACGGTATATCCCAAACACACATTCGTTACACTCCAATATAACCAATGCGAATTATATAATTCGTAATGGCTTATTCAATTTTTTTCCTACTGGTTCTCCGGTTACCACGGTTCAGGCATCGATTAGACTCTTTTTAAGATCATGACCCACCGCTTCAGCCTGGCTGCATGCAAGCCATGTATAGCTTCCATATATAAGCAATATTCGTTTTAGTCTTTTCAACAACGCTTCAAACCTCTCAATTCGCAATCAGTACACCCACAACAACTTTACTCTAATTTGTATCCTGGATATTATCAAATATTTTACCTTTCTCTTTTGTAACCACCTAGTTGTATACACTTGTACCATTAATTTATATGGTAATACCATTTGTTCTAAGGCCCAAAAACACCTTCTTCTGGCAACAAATTATTCCAAACAAAGGTTCGTTATACTCCACTATGTTAAACACTACATGACATCCCCCTTTTGAATACGAAATCATTAAAACAATTATAAAAATAAAAAATATCATTTACAGTTGTTACATTAATAATTAGGGTTCTTACAGTCCCGTATAGGTAAATGGGAAGATTGCGATCTTGCCGTCGACCATGATACTTTCCCCCAACACCACAAGACTTGGCCATATACACTCCTACAGCTTGCAGGACTTCCCTGGTACGCTTTCCCCGAACCCAAAACCACACGCAGTCTGGTTGCCATTTCTTCCTCTTTCTCTAGTCCATCTTCCCAACCTAACCCAGACGAACCTTCTCTGTATCCTATTTCTTACCAAAATACAAACCTAACACCATGGCCGGTGATCTGCCAATCAAAACTCCTTCCATATACCATGCACTATTTGGTTATGAAGCCGACGACTCTGATGAAAATCCACCACAAGAAGATGACTGCAATAGTAATTTTGATGTATCTAACGATGGTGATTCCAACTGTGAGATTATTTTTGGTTTCCCTCCAGACACCGAAAATGCCGGCCAGGAAAGCGACGATGAACCTGAACCGTTTGTCAAATGTGAGGTTAGTCCTCATTTACTGAAATCTGAGGGAGAGCTCATATCTTACAAAGGAGAGCAAGCTAATCTGGATCCCCCGGGTGATATACAGATGCATAACAAGTATAGTTGCATGCTCAAAATGGTTCAAGCATACCAAGCACAGGCGAAGTCCCTTGGGTTCAGTGTTGCAATACGAACTGACAAAATAGATAAGAAGATGGGCTTCCTTCACTAGATTACTATATGTTGTCACCGCGGAAAGAAGGTTAAATTCAAACGGAGTTCCCAATGAATAGATTGCCCTGCCCGGATAAATGCTAAGAGACTCCGCCCTTGGGGATGCTGGTTGATCTCAGGGATCGATCACACACACAACCACAAGCTCATTCCTACCATGTCCTGCCTCATGTCCAATCACAGGACAATCAAGAATCCCATTAAGCGAGAATTAGTTGCAAACAATATTGCTGTGCGGCCCTCCAAAAGTGCAAGGGTTATTGAGATTAAAGAAGGTGGTCCAGCCAACACGGGATGTATCAAGGTAGACTTGATCAATTACGTTTACAATCAAATGGCACTATTTATCAATCCAGGAGATGCTGAATCGCTCAGGCGACTATTCTTAGAGATGCAATCGGATGATCAGTCTTTCTTTCATGTAATGGACGTATGCCCGGATGGAATGCTGTCTAAGGCGACATACCAGGATTTCCATGATGTCATCACGTTTGACACAACGTACATGGTTAGCAAGTACAAGATGCCTTTTGGTGCGTTCCTTGAAGTCAACCATCATCGGAATTCAACTCTGCTCGGGTGTGCACTTATTTCTGACGAGGATGCTGAAACTTTCAAATGGCTCTTCTCGACGTGGATAAGGGCTATGGGAGATATTCACCCAACTGCGATATTGGCATATCAATGTGAAAGCATAACTAAAGCAATCAGAGAGGTAATGCCCGGGACAGTTCATAGGTCCTGTTTGTGGCACATCAGTTCTAAAATTCCCTTAGAATTCAAGGAAACCCCTAGGTCAAAGGACATTCATAAATAGTTTAACTGGGTTGTTTATCAAAGCCATTCAGTTAAGCAATTTGAACGCAATTGGTAAATATTTCTAACAGGTTTGGTCTTCAAAATAATTTGTGGATCAAAGGTTTGTATGAAATTCGCCAAAATTGGGATCCCATTTTTTTGAATCACATGTTCTGGGCTGGAATGGTGTCAACTTAGAGAAGTGAGGGTACGCACGCTTTCTTCAACAGGCATGTGTGTCCTACGACAACACTTACCCAGTTTGTGTTGCAATATGATTGGGTGTATGCCAAGAGAAATTATCGGGAGTTTAAGCTGGATTTTCAAGATAAGAACAAAGTATGATTAGGCGTATGCCAAGAGAAATTATCGGGAGTTTAAGCTGGATTTTGAAGACAAGAACAAAGTCCCTGCTTGCATTTCCGAATTCCACTAGGAGATACAGTTCCACGAGCTGTACACTGCTGCTACTTTCAGATGGGTACAGGACCAAATTCGCACAATAATGTATTGCAATATTGTTACACCCTAACCACCGGAAGAAACAATTGATCTGTCCGGGGAATTTGGCAGAGAAAAAATTAAGGTTCTCTAAACTATTTATTATGAAGACCAAGATCAATTCCAGGTACCATTTTATGTGGAGTACATCCAGGTTGGGCAGTATCTAAGCTGCACATGCAAGAATATGGAGTTTAAAGTCATACCATGCAGTCATATCTTCAAGGTAATGTCGGCACGAAATATGTACAAACTTCTTGACAGGTATATTTTGCCCAGGTTGAGGAAGGATATCCGCCGCCGTTACCCCAAATGCCTTGATGGAAAGGGAATGCGTGTATGACTCCTGCCTTTAAACAGTACAAGGAACTTGAAGAAATGTTTCAAAATTATACAGACTTGGCCTTTGCTCACGTTGCCATGACTGACTATGTTCGGGCAACTTTAATCCATTTGAAAAATGAACTCTCTAACTGGAATCCGAACATGGCTCAATCTGCTGGGGTTGTACCTCCTTCAAATACGTCGGGTCATGACTCAACCACCCAAAATGTTGTCCATACCCCGATTTCAGACCCTGCCGTCCAAGTCAGTCGTGGTAGACCCAAACTGTATGCCAATCGCCATAGAGGCTCAAGGGGGCTCCAAAGTGTCATAACAAAGGGGAAGCTGCTGGAACTTCCAATGCTGTGAATGTTTCAAAATCAAACAAGTCTGTCCGTGTAAAGGTATCTATTTTCCACCACATTTCCTTTTTATTTTACGTTACTCTGTTTTTTCTCATAGAAAAAACTTTCTTTCTTACAAAAACATCCAAAATTCCCCGACCTAAATTCAGCTACCAAATCAAGAAAAACTAAGAAATCAAACAAGACCAAATCTGTCAAGGTATTTGATTGAATTTTTTAACTCCATTTCGTTCTTCAACTTAATTAGCTCTGTTTTCAACTCATAAATATGAATAATTTCCCAGACTACCTTCGACATTCCATACCTCAATGATGCAAGGGACGATGTGCCACTTACGCAGGAGAGCTGTGTTTCCTGAGAATTTATTTTATGCAGTGTTTTCGCCTTATTTCCACTATTATATTCTTTCTCTTCGTCTGCGGTGACGTTACAGATGCTCTGTTGTCCCGTTAAGACCTTGTTATCTCTCCATATGTTAGAATGTACTAAAACAATAGCTACGCTGTTTTATCTACATAACATCACACTCTTGCTATAATTTGCTCTTTTTTACATTGTTCCCACCACCTACAACATTGGAAGATTGATTTTCCATCATATTATTTGGGGCTATATTACAATTTTTACAAAAATTATAAACAAATTCGGCTCACTAATACGGTTTCCTAAAAATCACCCCAATCAGTAGGCTTTGCCCGTTTTCTTCCCCTTGTTTCTTCTAACTATCTCTCCGTATTGTTACCTGAATATAACCATAAAAGTCGCATGTTTTTCTGCTTCTATTCACTTCAGATCTCATTTACTATTCATCAGAGATAAATTTACTATTCGGTATAGACCCCACACTACAATGCCTGCCCGTTATCAAATTCATTTTCGGCCGGGCCTAAGTGACTTTCTTCTTGAGTATACGACTGGGCCTCAACCCACCACGGCTTATACATCTATTCCCCATTTTTAAAATTTTTTTATAAGGCCCAAAGCCATGATTTGCAACACATTTTAACTGTGTTCCCCACCATCTACCCAGATGGATACGCCTCATTCAGATTACGAACCTAGTCATTCGACTTCAATTGCTGCAAATATGCAGAAAACAACATACTCTTTGTTTGTTCATCTTCATTGATTGCCAATCGAGTTTCTAAACTTCCAAATAAGTAGCGTCCCTAATTCCGGGACTTTTCCATTTTCTTTTACCCTATTTGTATATGTTAAATCATTTCCCATAACCAATTTGGAATAGCAGTAATATTCCTAGCAATTTCAACAGTCAAGCCAATTAACTCCTTAATAGGCTTTTCATTGTGTTGTTTACAACTTCATTTACTCCTTTTACAAATTCTGTGTCCTTTCAATCATTTTACATAAATTAATGGCCACAGTAATTATATCAACCAAATGACTGTACCATTTCTTTCTTTGGATTGTAACACTAAAATCCTTACACTGTGCTACTTCTCATTTTTTATTGTTTCATACTTTGCTCACAGAACATTTCATTCTCCCGTAAATCCTGTTCCTCTCTTCCAATCCCTCTTCCCACTCTGGTCAATGCGACCATTGCCGTATTCCACGATTTTCTTTCTCCCACCATCCCCACTTCTTACTACTCATGCCACCGATTCTCAACACCGAATTTTTATCGTTCATAATCATTTCCCGTACCCATTTCCCTCTGATTTTTTCCTATACTTTTTCCCCATTCCCCGATATCTAAATCTTTTCACAGACTTTCTACCCATTCCTCACTAAACCCTAACCCGCAAAATCAGAACCTTCTTTCTGGTCCGATGAAGAAGATACCGCATGCAGAGAGAGAGAGAGAGAAAATATAAAAGCAATTCCATTAAAATAATGTCGCATGGGAACACTCTCTATCTTCCGTGTCTTCTATGTGTACTCTCACTTACAGGGGCAAATTTGTCATTATCTCATGTGGGAGCCCCGTCAGGATCGTCGGTCCATTTACATTTACTCTATATGAAACATAGACAAGGTCTTTCTTTGCGAAGACCACAGCCTTATGAAAAAGAAATTGTCATAGCTTTCGAGTCCAACAGATGCTGACCTTCCTATGGAAACCATCGCTTTCTTAGCTTAGTTGTCCAATACAATGTAAATCAATGGGGACTTTGTCATCCTATGAAAGCAAGTTTTGGACTATAAAAAGAAGAGAAAAAAAAGGGCAGACTTTTTCTGTGTTTATATCTTATAAGGGGAGAATAATAGAAGAGAATGATGGATAATGAATTAGAAACATTTCCAGCATTCATACCTTGTTTACAATGAATTTTTTTTCTTAATAAAAAGAAAAGCACTAAGACATAAAAAACCAAAGAAACTTTAACAACAATTCACCTGAAACATATAGTACAATTTATACGCCTTCAAATATTCGTTTTGTACCAACCACAAAAGGAGCTAGTGTAAATGTAATATTTAAAATAAACAGGGTTGGTTTTGTGATTTCACCCAAATTTCAAGTGAGTAGATGTAATTTACCCTTAAAATTAACATAGAAAACAGGTCTAACCTCCATTTAAAACACATTATACATTTCAACTAAACACATGGCTGATTCTTGTGCTCAATCATAAGGATGACCTCATCACATTTTGTATAGCATTTTTTAAGTTTTAAAAACTTATGATGAATTAAGAGACATTTTTAATTGAAATGTGCGATGTGTTTTAAATGGATGTGCAACATTTTGAATCAATACATGCAATGTCTTTTTAGATGATTTGCAGTGATAATTTTCTTTGTTTTTTAAATTTAATTTTAAGTTAATTAAAAATTAAATCTACCTAAACTTTTATGCATTACAATTTGAGAAATATTTTTATTAATTTCAAGTGAAAAATATATTTATGTTTAATTTACTTAATAAACAATTTAATATAGATGTCCAGTGTATACATAAATTTACAACATTTTTTATTGCACTTTTGTAGTGGAAGGAATAAAATTGAAGGAAAATGTCTTTGTACGCTATTTCAATTCTTCCATAAATTCTACTGGATGGAACACGAGGCAGGTGAGATGTTGGAATTAGATGTTCACTCTGTGTTGATTGTTACCGGGGTGAAGCTTCTAGTTCATTCACCGGCTGTTAATGAACTTCTTGCTCTCCTGGAGAATGTTGAGGGCCTTTTCGGATTTATGGAGCAAGATCCTAGTCATGCGCTTAACACATATTTGAATAGCTCTTTATACATTCTAATATGGATGTCAAAAGTTTTAGTCCTTTCTTGCATTCTGAGAAGCTTTTGAGAATCACTGCCCCTTACAAAGATGATGTAATGAAGGAAATCTTTGAACAAACTCTAATTGCATTGGAGAAAAATCTGACTATCTTCTCGGGTCGCTGTTATACCAAGGCTTTGCACATTCTTGAAACTGTAGCAAAGTTCAAATCGTGCTTGAATTTTCTGGACATAGGCTGATGCACTGATTATCAAGATATTTCGGTTACTTCTTGACATCATTCGGTGAAAGCATCCAGATGCAGTATTCTCAAACATGGAAGTTATTATGACTATGCTGATTAAGGAAAGTGATGAACTCCCATTAGGGCCTATTCGTTTTGAAAACATATTTTCAAAACTTTATTTTACAAATGATTTTTAAATATAAAAAGTGTGTTCAAAATAAAGGTGTAGTTGAAGTTAAAAATGTTTATTTGAAATGATGAGAAATTAGTATAATATTCAAAACTTCAAAATCATGTTTTTTAAAACATAGTAACGAACAGGCCCTAAGTCTTATGAAGACCGTTTAACAAGAGTGAAAGAAGAAACTCAGAACATTTCACACTTTCTCGGAGATTAGGAGTGAAGGTACTAAAGAATTGCTTTGACAAAGTCGCACCTTTTCAAATGAGGCTAGATCTTGACATCTGAGCAGAACAGAAGATGTAAATGTGCATTAGTGGATGGGAAGTTTTCAAGAAATTAGTGTCATTTTGAAAAGGATGAGCCTTTGCCAGCCATTGCAACTGAATCCACTCAACCCGAAGCTTTAGAAAGTGGAGAAGCACTTCCAAGGCACAAGAAAAAAAAAGCCCAATTCAGTTTTTAGCTCTCTTTAAAAAACAAGTCTCTTTATGAGTTTCGAATCCTAGCCTTTTCCTATTTCTCTGGCGACTTCCCACGGCTCCTCCAGCCATGGAGGGTGGTCAGCCACCGCCGACTGCCCTCAGTAACGCATTGGCAGTTGCCTCCAAACACAGGCATCCACTGCTTTCCACTCTAATCGACCGCCTGCTTAAACAAGTTACTGAACATTGTGGGAAACTTGCACTAATCTTCTCAGATGAATAAACGGATCTACTTGAGGCGCCTCTCAATAGAGCCCTCATTGGAAAATTCTCAAGGGGGCGCACAACGATGGCTCAACTTCACATAGATCTTTTAACCACTGGTTTTATTGGAATATACCACATTGGTCTGATTGATTCTTGACAGGTTTTCATCGGATTTGAAGAGGATGAAGATTACAACCACTGCTTCCTCAAAGTAGTTTGGAATTTTGGATGATATGCGTTACGAATTTCCAAAGTGATTGCTAATCAACCTGGTTCTTTAATTAATAGGAATAAGAATTTTTATCAACTATTCCATGCGAACCCGCATTTTGGTAGCCTAACGACGGGCTTTATCAACTTGGTGCTGTTGCCGGGGAACGGTTTTTTTATTTTTAATTTCTTCTTCCAATCAATTTGATAAAGCCCGTCGTTAGGCTACCAAAATGCACAAAAAATAGTGCTTAAACCTGCAAGAAATATACTACACATAGCATAGTAAAACAGGGTCGATCCGCAGGGAACAGTTGAAAAAATTATTATTCCTATTAATTAAAGAATCAGGTTGATTAGCAATCAGCTTTTTATCTCGTAAAGACCTTGGAAAATGTCACTTTATGAATTAAATACTAAAATATCAAGAATAGATTGAATTATCATATTAAAAGAAGAATCCCAGCATTATGCAATTACTACCAATCAATGCATGCAATCATTGACATTGTAATGAATCTAATAACATAGTGTTGGTCAGTTCTAGGTTACTATGGGCTACCTACGACACAAACCAATTCCCCCCTTAGTGTATTGGTAATCGCCGTGGGCTCCCTACGACATGACTACCTCTCTAACTAACTTAACTAACAGGCTGTGGGCTCCCTACGACACCTATTAATTGAATTGGCAGCAATAATTACCAAGGGAACCTGACACTAACAACTCCTATTGGATTAATTTAGGAACTGTTACCCATTTATCCTGTATTACCCGATGATAAGTTCGTCACTTTAGATTGACACTACCGGATTATACTAAGTTGATCAGACTCAATTTAATCTAGCAATTAAACTTATGAGCACAGGATAAATAGAGACACAAGTGATTTAATAGAACTTTAATCTCAAGTCTCATACATGCATAGATCAGATTCATCACATGATGCTGGAATAAAAGGTTAAGTTACTCATGATCATGGCCAATACACACAGATTTAATATAAAAGCCATAAGGAAAAGTAACGAAGAAGAAGAAAGGAAATAGAAATACTTATTAAGAATAGCATACCAGAACCACCCACCGTTTGGACAAATGGAAGCCTGAACAGGAACAATTTCAGCACAAGAACAACCTTGAAACTACTGTATCAATTCCTCCTTAATTCCGTAACATAAAACAAAGAAGGTGAATTTTTCCTTCAACACTCCCCCCTATTCATACTAATTAGGGAGAGCTAGAGAGCTAAAAAGTAGGCATCTGATCGCTTCTTCAAGCGCTAATCAGGAAATGCTTATCCCTTCAATTGATCTCAATCAGCATTTCAAATAAAAGATAAAATCTTATCCTTATCACCTTGTTGCTCCTTCCTTCACAAGCTTCTAAATATTCTCTTCTATCTCTTTCTTTTATTTCAGATCCGAGATAATTCTCCACCTTTACTGCTGCTGGATTTTTTCTTATGATTCACCCCGGTAACAACCGAAATTTTCCATCTTTGAACCTTTGCCGCTGCAGCCTTCCATTTGACCAAATGGACCCTTGCTTTTCACCTCTTTTAGCTTCTGCTTCTCCTTCTCGATTCAGTCTCTAAACACCTGCTTTTGGCTTCATAAAACAACAAATATACTCGTAAAAAGCACCCAAGAGACTCTCAAATAAAATAACCAAAAGACCCTCATCAGTTGTTTATGATGATATGGATGTAGAAATTTTAAGACTGAAAAATGAGCACTGGTTACTGCTTCATGACAAATGTACAAACAAGTCGGATATAAGTTTCAAAATTGTAGAGATATTGCAGGCGGGATAGCGAGAGAAAAGGAAGACGTCTTCTTCCTCTGAATTTCGAAAAGCAGTGACTATAAAAAAACATGCCGCCGAAGGGACAACGACGGCCGCTTGCAGCGGCTCTGGGTTCTCTTCCAATGGAACTTGAAGCGGCTGTGAATGACCAATTTACTGGGTGATGGAGGAACAAATAATTGGAACCGTGGGCAAGGAAGGAGAAGACTTGGGAGGAGAAGGGTTAGATTCGAACGTTTCTAAATTTTTTGACTAATGATAAGTAAATTATGAACCCAAGTTTGGAGATGGGTTAAGTTAGGTTTAGGAACACATGGCAGTAATATAGAAAGTGTAACAGCAAGTGTCACAAAGTATAACAGAAGACTCGGAGTCATTAATAATACAAATGAATAATAAATAAGAAGCACATATTCTTATAATCGCCCCTTTTGTCGCAACTGAGTCACTTTCTAATTTCTGACCTACTTTATTTTACAAAACTTATATTAGAGTTTAGCCTTTTTATTTCCACAAAATTAAAATTTTAAGAAATTTCATTTTGATAGAAAACTTTTTGATCCCTGAGTACTATTTTGTTATTTCAATTCGATCAGTATGTACAAGACACGTGCAATGCTTGTGCATACTGAATTATCAATATTTGATTATTAATAATAAAATTTAATTTTTTTTGATTTTGGTCAATTATCTAATTTTTAAAAACTAAACTAAAACCTAACATATAATTAGTGTATCTTAGCAAGTGGTACGAAAGGGACCTTTTAGCAGTGGAGGAGGATTTAGGAGACATAGGCATGCCATGCCGCGTCCCCCCCACCTTCCAAAAAATAAAAAAATTACTAGATACATGTAATTAGTAAAAAACCAAGAAAATTTAATTAATGGCCCCGACAAGAAAAAAAAAAAAAAAACCAGACAAACTACCGTACATATGGGTCACTGGGATGAGACTAATGCTATGCTAATTCCTTTTCTTTGTTCTTTTGATTTTGGTTTTGAAATTTCTTAATTCCTTATTTAATTATTCCTGATTTGATCCAATCCAAACATTTTGAGACTCCTATTTCCTTTCTAACTGACCACACATCCGTAATTATTTTACCCTTTCCTTTTTTGTTTTTAAGCTAGCTTCAGCAGTTCCTGCAATCGTTTAATTTTTCTTTCATTTTTTTTTTTTTTTGTTCAGCCATTTCCCTCCCCTTTGTTTTTGTTTTTTTTTCTTTTCACATTTTTTTGCTTTTGCCTTTATATAATTTGGCATACTAGAAGGAAATCATGCGTCTACCCAACAATCAATCAAGTGCAGCAGAAATGGAAGATGAATTTCTGGGTGATTAGTTGTCCATATCGAGAGAGATATTGCTGAAATTTTGATTCTGAATCTATTATAGATGTCTTTTAAGTCTTTGAAAGAATGTCGAGCAGAACTTTAATGTGAGTACCTTTTTTATTTCTTTAAACTCTTGTTAATTAGTTTAATTTGACATTATTTGATATGGTTTTCTTATATGAAGTGTTGGACCTGTTTAGTTAACATTTAAACTCTTTTTAATTAGTTTAATATGACATTATTTGACATGGTTTTCTAATATGCATTGTTGGACATGTTTAGCTAATATTTAATTATAGATTTGATAATGTATTGTTATTGTGCCCCTCAATTTATTGAGTCAAGTTCCGCTACTATTCTTTAGTTGGCAGAAAAGTAAATTGAATTTTCATTCTGAAGAAAATTAATATTTTTCATTACTATCTGATTCCTAATAATCATGTATATTGTGTGCAATCTTAATACGGATAGATTATTAGAATATTTGCTTCTTATTTTATTATTCATTTGTATTATTAAATTAGGAGCGAGGTTGATGCTGGTTAGACCAGAATTACAAAAAGGGGTCTGCGATGCTTGTGCTCGATCCAATATCTCTCCCTTGTCAAGCCAGTGAATTTAGGCCATGTTCGTTTCCATGTGTTCATTTGTATTTTGGTTTTTTTTTTTTTTTTTTTTGTTGACTTTTGACAGTAGATTTAATATATTTGTGACCATATTCTGCTCATTCTCTAACACTTGAGGGATCAGAACCATTTGTGGCCTTATTTTTGCATTACTTTGACAACATCAAATCCTGGGCAGTTCCAATCCAGCATCATTTTGTAAGTAAGGTGAAAAAGACAGATTGAGTATTTGGGTTTCTCATTTGCATGGTGCAAATGTTTTCTCAACTCTTACTTTTTTATTTACTTTGAAAGTGCAGGAACAACTGAAATTTGGTTGGGCTTCTCTTGTTTGATTGTCTCCAAATCAACTTGTTTGATTTCATCTAGAATTTCCGAGATAGAGAAGGTTAAGTCTCCGCCGAAAAATGTTGATGAAATTCTTGCTCTCTTGGATGCAGTTTACTTAATGAATTAACGGCTTCTTATTCTTCATTGTGTTCACAAATTTACATGATCAGTTTCTTAATTAACGGATTTTTTAAGCCAAAAAATTTACATATTGGTTCCATTTACATTATTTTAGAAATTAATTACAATAAGGACTATATAAAATGAGTTCCTTTTAGATTTTAAATTATCCAATCTATAAAGGGAGCATAGTTTCTGCACAATTTCTATACAGTTTCTGCACAATTTCTGCACAGTTTCTATATTATGTAGAAAAGAAAAAAGAAAATCTTTTTCAATGAGTTATGCAACCATACGAGTGAAAGTGTATGCTCGCAAAAGACTACATTTTTTCCATTCTTGAGATCAACATCTAACTTTGAGAAAATAGCATTCAAGAAGTTATGTGTGACAAAAAACAGAAAATAATGCCATTGAGATATACAAGTTTAGAAGTTGGTGCGTTAATATTGGAAACTATGAAAAACCAGAACATTAGCGGCATCACCAAAACAATTAAACAGCAATACATAGATATTAAATTATAGATAGCCTGGCGATCAGTCAAATTAAACTTTCATTTGAATCATACTTGTATGGTTAACCATTTGTTAGCTCTTGAATATTGGTTTCAAGATAAGCAGCAAATTGACCTTCCTAAAGATGCTCCAGCTGAGGCTGCCAAAAAATCACTTCATGTTTCAGAGGCCTTCATTTTAATGAAGACCAGTGAGGATCCCAAGATACCAAAGCTAAATTCGAGGCAAAATCATCGAAAGATTTCCTGATTCAGGAGACGCATTCTTGTTAGATTTGTTGGGTTTGTGCCAAATGAGAATGAAAGAAGTATGTGTACGGTCTATTACTTTGGCAGATTTTGAATGTCAGAAAGTGAAGGTCGGAGAAAATGCACTATATATGTTTCCAGGAGCGAAAAGATATAGCAAGATATTTTGAAGCTGAAATTACAGAGATTCAGAGATGGGTGCATGACATGAGAGGTTGTATGTGGATGTCTTTTCCATCACAATTCGATACACTCATAATAACATTGGGGGAAAAGTCCGATTGAAGAGACTGTGTTTTCGGCCAAGCATATTAGGGGGCTTAGGAAACTATCAAACAAGATATATTGATATAATGCAATGCAATGTGATATACACATATGAACTATCAAGTCTTTAAAGAGATGCCTAAGCTTTTTGTCAACCTAAGACTGCTCCTAGGTATCCTCTTATTCAAGTTTTGTCGAACTTATTGTATATTAAGTAGACTGCGCAGGTGAGATCATATCGAGGTTCCTAGCCCAGGAGAAAGAAAACACAAACTAATTCACGAAGGAATTAAACCTTCAGAACGTTGATAGTGTACTAATCAAAGAAGCGAAAGCTTCTCTTCACATAAAACAGTTGCTTTGTGGATTAATGCAGCTGACACGTCGTGTATCAAAAGCTACTGAACTGATCGATTGATGCACTTAATGTGCACGTTAGCGCTAGCCATTGAATCCCTACCTCTTAATGTTGGATTGTCACATCCACCACTACGACTAAAAGTTTCAAGATAACATGATATTTACTAAGAGTTTTGTAAAATTTTTATAACGGTAATGATACAAAGGAACATGGGTCTAATACTGTAATCAGATACGTACACAGAGCCCAAAACATATTTTATGTTTAACAGTATTTTGAAATAATTAAAATAGAAAAATTTTAAAACTCTTTAGTTAAGAAAGTATGTATATACTGGCTCGTTAAAACGATCTCCTAACATTCCGAGTGTGACGAATCACTATAGAGGCAGTTTGATAATAGTTATTGCTAGGTGATCCTGCCGTCACCCTCACCTGTGGTGGCAGCACAACTTGCTGGAGTTTATGATCACAGTAAACGCTAGCGGAGAGGTGTCCTTACTAGCAACACCAACATTGTTGATGATGGTAGATGGCACTGCATATCCCATAGTAACCAATTTACTATGCATGTTATTCATTTTTTTTAAAATTCAATATTTTATTATGCCATAAAAAAACATTATTGGTCGAGATATTTTGCTCGGGACCTTGCTCCACCACTGTTTACAATCAGCAAAACTGGGCAGATTTGAGGGCAATGGGATACATGAATGAGTTGGAGTATTTGAAACTGATGATTTGACTGGTTTTCATAGGCTTCCTTCCATTAACAAGGCAATCATCATAAGAGAGTCTCTTGAAAATTGTTGGATTTACAATCTTCGCAGAGGCAAACCATCCACAACGCAGGTGTATTCTTGAAGGCGCACAGCCATTTATGCAAGTGTTCACAATCTGCACTATGTACTGTGGGATCCCTGTTGTTGAATATGTGCTCTGCAAAATGCTAATATTTCTGTTTGAGCAATAATCATTCATCAATATCTTCCTGTTCTTCAAATATGCCTTCTCGGGCTCAATTGTTATTGTTCTGTTGTTGACAGCTTCTGGGGACAATTTACCTGATTTGTGTGAATGAAGTTGGCTACTGCAGATGAGAATGATGATTACAAATAAGCAGAGAAGAACAACATTAACAAGCCTCGTGGAGGGCTTCTTCATTTAGTTCACAAAAATTCCTACCCAAAATACCAAAATTTTGCTCAAGCTCAATGTCAAAACTAGGAATTCCAAAAGGGAATTGAGGATTGTCAATGAATCACAAAATGAAAGACTACTTTTTTATTACTGTGTCATAAGAGTGATTGTGTAACTTTTTGAAAAAGATGTGTAATGTCATAAGAGTGATTGTGCCACCTTTTGGAAAAGATGTGTGATGTCTTAAGAGTGATTGTGCACTGCCTAATTTTATGATTTTGAGAAATTTTTTTATCACTATCACGTGAAAATAAAAAAACTATTTTCTATTTACTTGAAATTTTGAATGAACAACTATGAAACCCATTTTTCTCTTTCTTTTTTCATCTAACAACATCTATCTATTTGTATTTCTTAGGTTAATTTTCTTTGTTCATCGACCAATGGAGATGTGACGAGGCGCCAAAAAGGCAAGAAACGCTATGGTAATTCTGGAGACGATGAAAAAACTGCACCGTGGTTGCAATTGCCTGATCAAATTTTGGTGCTCATTTTGTCAATGTTGATTGTATTGGACCGGCTCGTAAGCGTCGTCGCCGTATGCCGCACCTGGCGAGCAGCCGCATCAGAGCTCGTGTTTCCCGATAGGTTGGACATTTCAGAATGTCGTAAGCACTTTCCGAGGACGTTCGATGGTAATTATCAGAGGCAATTAGGTATAATGGAACTCGCATTCGTGCAGGGTATTAATCTAGGTCTCGAGAAGTTAACGACACTAGTGTTTGACACTATGACCCTGTGTGGAATGCATCTCAAAACCATGTTTTGATATGCATTTCCAATTTTATAATACTTTTTCGTTATTCCCAATAAAATTTTTTACATTTTCAACATACTTTTTTATATTTTCAATAAGTTTTTTAATATTATAAAATTAAAATGATTATCAAAATATGGTTTTGAGAATCATACCACACAGGGCTTATATTTCTGCCAAATGATAGACATTTGTCATACGCATCCTCAAGGTATGTGAGACATTAGCTTACTTTATCTGCTTTATAATAATTAAGTGTTGTTTCAGATTTTTTTATAAAAAAATTATTTCAAATTAGGTGTCGTACTATGTAAAATGATTTTTCTTGCCAAATTTATTCTTATCACATTTATTTTACCTGCATAATTAATTATTTAGTACTGTGCCACATTATTAATCCTTTCGTCCCGTATAGAAATTATTACTACTTCAAAGAAATTTCAAAAAACTCAAAAATAGAAGTAGGTAGTAATTAACTTACACTATTTACTATGAGTATTTATTGATAGTCTAAGAGTACATTTTAATATATCCCTTATTATTTATACTCTTTTTGCAAGGACCATTATTAATTTTAATGTTTTCCTCATCATATGAAATAGATTAATTTGGACGCATGCACATAAACCCTATACTAATTGTACTTCAAACTATAAAAAAGACGAATATTAACTATAGATTAAAAAGAAATGTCAGCCATTGATTAGAAGCTTAAATATATCAGATTCATGATTCAGAGATTAAAATATTTTTTAACACACATGCACATAGTACGTGCATTTCTTGTGCGTAGATAAATATATACTTACTGTTGCGGTTAGAATTTGAAAGTTCTTATGTGCTCCATGACGAATTCAAGAAGATTGAGCTAAACATGTATTCACTACTACAAAAAGGGCTTTTAATGGCGGTTTTTAAGCACATTTAATGGCGATTTTCTTCCATTTTTAACCGCCATCTATCCGTCTTTCTACGGCGGTATATTTCAGTCTTTCTACAGCGATATATTTCGAAACCGCGTAGAAAAATGGTAGAAAGTCCATCTTTCTACGGCAATATATTTCGGAACCGTCATAGAAAGTACAAGACATTTGCACCCAAACCGCGGTAGAAAGTGAGGAATTTTTCTGGTTTAAAGCAAAACCTGCCTGCTTCTAAAAGTTTAAAATTAATATACAAAATATCGGCAAGATAGAAGTAGAAATCGCTATTATATTACAGGGGCATATCCAAAAAAATTCATACAACTATAATATCAACAAGTTTCATTACTCTCAAAACAACAATCAAATACGGCTAATGCTCCACAATATAACTAGTGCATATTTTTCTCATAGCATCTATATCCACAGTGCTTAATGGATGGGGCTGGCGACGGTTCCCGGGAGAAGAAAATGAAGAAAATGGGTCGGGAGAGAGGAGAGGGAAACAGGGGAAGGCAGGGAAAGCTTGTAAATACAAATTCCTAATTTGAATTTATGAGCTAACCTGACCCGTTTTCTACGGCGGGTAAAAAAAACATGTTTTCTACGGCGGTTTAAAGGTGTTTTTATGGCTGTTTTTTTTTTAACCACCATAGAAAATGGGGAAAAAAGGGTGCCAATTCCCCGCGCGCGCCTCTGTTCCTATTAATTTCTATTTTTATTTTTCTATTTTTATTTTTCTTTTTTTAAATAACCCCACAATTTTGTAAATATAATATTAAATATCCAATTTACATTATATTTATTAATTATGTAAAAAATCCAGCCTTTTATTATTATAAACATTAAATAATGAAATTTCAAATTTTCCCGTGAACCATTCCACCACAAATTTTTCATGTACTCCCTATCACATTAACATAAATAGTGAAGCTTTATGCAATTTCAATTAATTGCAAACTCAGTTTTACATCAATTTTGATAGAGCTTCCCCTGTAAATTTTAAACTCCTTGTTAAATAAACAGTGAAGGGTTTAGGGTTTATGGAGATACACGCTGTTATTTAGGATTAAATACGTCAATTCTACGGCGATTTATTTGAAAACAGCCGTAGATAATGGCTTTCTATGGCGGTTAATTAAAAACCGCCGTAGAAAGTACTTTCTACGGTGGTTGTAAGCAAACCACTGTAGAAAGTAAGGATTTTTTACGGCGATTGTAAGCAAACCGCCATAGAAAGTACTTTCTACGGCTGTTGTAAGCAAACCACCGTAGAGAGTAGGGACTTTCTACAGCGGTTGTAAGCAAACCGCCGTAGAGAGTAGGGACTTTCTATGGTAGTTGTAAGCAAACCGCCATAGAAAGTCCCGTTCTACGGCGTTTTTTAATTAACCGCCGTAGAAACTTAGGTACTACGGCGGTTATTTGATAACCGCCATAGATAATGTCTTTCTACCGCGGTTTATATGTAAACAGCCGTAGAAAGCCCGTATTTTCTTTTTTAATGGTGGCTTTGTCTTTTCCGCCGTTAAACTGCAGCCGTTAAAACTTCATTGTGTAGTAGTGATTATATTAATTTTGAGGTAGATGCTTATGAGTATTGCGTTGATTCAGGTTCACATAATGAATGAGATCTTCAAAATTTATTGACTTTCCACTAAAAATGTGGTGCCCCTTGACAAGTTGGAGAACCTTTAAGTGCACAAAAATTCAGGTTATAGTGGATTTTTTTTTTTAAAGGGCATGATGAATTTCCCTTGTAAAAGAAGAACAATTAGTTAAAAACAAATAACAAGCTGTAACTTTTTTTTAATATAAGTTGAAATAAATTTTTCGCAATATTTAAGAGAAAATAAAAAATAAAAAAATTCATATTATTTAAAAGTAATAGCAATTTCTAATTATTGACTCGAATTGTGTAATCTGTACTAAGTAAAGGTGCAATCTTTTTCAAAATAAATGATGAATATCTTTTTTAAAATATTTAATTAAGTCTTAACAGTGTCTTACTTTTATGAATTATAATTCAGGGCTATTTTTTATCACTAAATTAAAATTTAACAATGTCTTACTCGTAAAAACATATATTTTTTTTACTAATTGAGAGATAATAAAATAGAATTGTTCATTGTATACTAAATGGAGGTGCAAGGTTTTGAAAAGAAATGTGCAATTTTTGTAAAGTTGATGTATAGTACTGTTTCTTTACAAAATATATTTAATTTTTTTAATTAATTTAAAATTAAGAGTGCCTAAATTCTATCCCTATTTAAGTTAACTTTAAAAAATTGATTAATGATTAGGCGAATTAATAAGTGGAGATGTGCAATGAGCACTAAAAGGATGTGCAACTCTTTAAGAAGAAATGTGCAATATTTTCAAACTTAATCTGCGTTGATGAATTCCTTAATTTTGTGAAAAAAAAAAAGTACAATTAATTAAAATTTAAGAATGAACGTCACCTTTATGTTTTATAAGTGAAGACAACTTTTAGCCCTATTTACGAGAAAATGAAAAAAAAATATATTAGTTAAGAATAATTATTGAATATAAGGTGCAAACAAAATTTTAGAAAATAGGTGCAATACTTTTGAAAAGAAATGCTCAAAATTTTTACAAATCCAAGATGTGCAATGCTGATTTTCTTTGAAGAAAAAAAAAATGATAAGTAATTAATTAAAACTAAGTATGTCTTACTCTTATGCTTTATAATTTGAGAAAGGTTTTTTGCACTTTTACCGTTAAAAATGTAAAAAAAAAAAAAAAAAAAAGACTTTCTTGGATTAATAAAGAGGCAATTTAATCAGAATGTGAAATGCTTACAAAATATTGAATGGGCAGCCTTTTAAAAAGAAATATGTAATCTCATTAAAATTGATGTGCAATGCTATTTTTGTTTAGAAATTTTATTTAATTAATTTAAATTATAGAATTACAGCTAACTTTACAATTTCAGACACTTTTTAGCACTGATTACGTGAAAAAAATGAAAAAGATTTTTTATTATTTAAGAGCCAATTTAATCAAAATGTGCCATGTGTATTACAATAAAGTGTACTCATTTTAAAAAAAATGTACAATGTGTTTTAAGTTCATATGCAATATTTATTTATTTTTCAAATTTTTAACGGATTCTAAATTAAGCGAACCTAATGCTAGACTTTTGAATCAATACGTGCAATGTCTTTTAAGATGATTTGAGGTGATAATTTTCTTTCTTTAAAAATTTAATTTTAAGTTAATTGAAAAATTAAGTCTACCTTAACTTTTATGCGTTACAATTTGAGAAATATTTTTATTAATTTCAAGTGAAAAAAATATATTTAATATACTTAATAAACAATTTAATATAGATGTGCAGTGTATACATAGATGTACAACACTTTGTATTGCACTTTTGTAGTGGAAGGAACAAAATTGATTAAGAAAACGTGCGATTTTAATCCTTCGATAAATTCCACTAGATGGAACACGAGACAGGTAAGATGTTGGAATCAGATGTTCACTCTGTGTTGATTGATACCAGGGTGAAGCATCTAGTTCCTCCACCGGCTGTCGATGAACTTCTGGCGAATGTTGAGGGCCTTTTGGGATTGCTGGAACGAGATCCTAGTGATGCACTTAAAGGTGCACTTCTGCCTACAAAGAATGAGTTAATATCTGACAAGCTCTTTAGACATTCTACTATGGATGTCAAAGTTTTAGTCCTTTCTTGCATTAATCAGCTTCTGAGAATCACTGCCCCTCACAAAGATGATGTAATGAAGGAAATCTTTGAACAAACTCTAATTGCAGTGGAGAAAAATCTGACTCTCTTCTATGGTCGTTGTTATACCATGGCTTTGCACATTCTTGAAACTGTAGCGAAGTTCAGATCGTGCGTGATTTTGCTGGGCATAGGCTGTGATGCACTGATTATCAAGGTGTTTCAGTTACTTCTCGACACCATTCGGTCAAAGCATCCAGATGCAGTATTCTCAAACATGGAAGTTAGTATGACTATGCTGATTGAAGAACGTGATGAACTCTCATTAGATCTTCTGAAGCAAATAGGGTGAAAAAAGAAACTCAGAACATTAGACCACTTTCCCCGGAGATTAGGAGTGCAGGTACTAAAGAACTGCTCTGACAGAGTCATCACACCTTTTCTCATGAAAGCAGTGGAACAAATGAGGCTAGATCTTGGAACAAAAGCCGTCGAAGAATCTCTACATCTTTTCCCCACAGCTAACTTGTCTCCAAACTGGTTGTGACAGTTCCATTTTGCCTTTTTCCTGTTCATGCTGCTCATTCTCTAACATTTGAGGGATCAGAAACATTTGTGGCCTTATTTTTGCATCACTTTGACAACATCAAATCCTGGACAGTTCCAATCTAGCATCATCTTGTAAGTAAGGTGAAAAAGACATATGATTATTTGGTTTTCTCATCTTCATGGTGCTAATGTTTTATCAGCTCTTTTTTTTTTTTTTATAATTAGTTTAAACATGCAGGAACAACTGAAATTTGGTTGGACTTCTCATGTTAATTTTATTTTCTCCAAATCAACTTGTTTGAAATAGCAAAACGAACCAAAACGAACCCAGGGATAAGCAGTAGAATGGAAGAAGGAATTGAATTTAAAAGTGTACCTTGAATTGAGTAGTAAAATTTACAAAGAGAGGTAAAGAATACAATTGAGTTGTATGAGGAGGGTTTTTCTAAGATATGGATTGCTAGGCTGAATTTTCGATGATCTATAATGGAGTAAGCTTCGTCTTTTATAGGAGTAATTGGATGCTAAAATAAGTTTCTTGAGTCTGCTACGAGGGTATTTGAGTAATTGCTGCTGAAATCTTCTTTTCTTCTGTCTTTTCTAGGGTCTTTGTGACTGGATCTTTTGATAATGGAGTCTGTTTTGAAACATTTTGCATCGTTTTTCTGTATTGGGCACCTGCCTGCAAAAATTGAATAACTGTTGCTGGAGAACAATTAGTAACATTAAAATTTTGCCACCACTTGACTCTGTAGTCCCGAATGACTGAGCAAGGCTTTTCTGAATTAATATTTTGTAGTTGAAAACTCGAGGCAAAAATCCAAGGGATTCGGAATTCGGCATGGAACATTAATAGAGTCTGAAATGAGTTCTTAGTATGTCGTGCAAAGGTTTGAAATCCCTTTTCCACAATTGGAGGGTATATTGGAGCAATAGGTCCAAAGAAATCCCTCCAGTCGAAGAACCAATCAGGAAATTCAGCAACAAAACTTGAGTGATAGCCAATAAACCATGACTGATCAAAAGATCGAAAATATAGAGTCCTATACCAGGCATTTATATAATCGACATACCGCATGGTCTGAGTCTCATACTAAGATAGTAAGAGAAATTAAAGAAAAGATTAAAAAATTGCCATGTTTAGGCATTTCGCATCCTCATGCATTCATGATAGTAGAAACAGATGCATCAAATCTAGGTTATGGAGGGATTCTTAAGTAGCAATTGAATGATACTCCTGATCAATTAGTTTGGTATCATTCGGGTGTCTGGTTAGGTCCACAGAAAAACTATTCTACTATGAAAAAAGAAATTTTATCTATTGTTTTATGTGTTTCAAAATTTCAAGATGATTTATATAATAAAAAGTTTTTATTAAGGGTAGATTGCAAGTCAGCAAAAGAAATTTTACAAAAAGATGTTAAGAATTTGGTCTCAAAACAAATTTTTGCAAGATGGCAAGCTATTTTATCAGTTTTTGATTTTGATATTGAATTTATCAAAGGCTCTTCTAATTCACTACCTAACTTTCTCACGCGTGAATTTCTCACAGGTAGCAAAAATGTTTAAAGATCGGGGAAATGCCCCAGAAACCTCTACTCCAGTCACCCCAAACACTCAAGTCCAAACTCCCAGATCACCAAAAGACTACAAAATGAAAAAAGAAATCATTCCAAAACCACTCACTCCAAGTACTCAAATGCCAGATTTTACTCCACTCACTTACATTAGCGCAGCCCAAACACACTCCAGGAAATGGGTATGGCACGAATGGCTTACAAAGCTAAAACTAACGCTGAAGAAACTCATATTGCTTTCTATTTCTACTATCATGAATGCATGAGGATGCGAAATGCCTAAACATGGCAATGTTTTAATCTTTTCTTTAATTTCTCTTACTATCTTAGTATGAGACTCAGACCATGCCGGTGGATCTTTCTATAAACGCTGGAATAAAGGTGCACAAATGATTCTTAACTTAGGAAAGAAATCAGAGATATAGTTTAAACAACCTAAAAATCTTTGTAATTGATTTTTATCTTTTAATTCATGTGGAGATTTTTTTGAAAATTCTAATGACCTTTGGATTGGCTTAATTTTTCCTAAATTGATTTCATGACCTAAAAATCGAACTTTTGTTTGAAATAATTTCATTTTTTATTTTGAAAATTTCATTTGAGATTGAGTTGGAGAACCTGGTGAGGGAGCCCTAGGTGGAACTATATATGGCATAGGAGCTTTAAACTTTAGTTGAGTATCTTGATGACTAGGAGCAGGATCCTGAGTACTAGAAGAAGGATCAGAAAAGGAGTACCTTGACCGTCCTGAGAAGGAATACCTGGGAGGAGCTCTAGAAGAACTTGGAATATCTGTTTCACTGGGAAAGGACCTGGAAGAAGCTGACTTGTAAGAATTGGAATATACAGAACATGAAAAGTTAGGAGGAAAACGAACTAAAAATTGATTATCTGAATATTCTTCAACTGTTGTTGGTCCTGTTTGTTCAATAGGTTCTTGTTTAGGTTCTGGTCTGTCAATAAGGAATTCCTGTGGGATGGTTATTTGATCCGAAGTCAAAAGCTGAGGAGTTTGAGTCCTTGTTAAAGTCCAGTCTGAATTTGTAGTCACAAATACTGACTGATTTCGGTCAGATTGTGGAAGTCTTAGTGTAGTTGGAATAATTGATTTCATTAATTTAAAATAAATTCGATAGACTAATGCAAATTAATTGATTCTTGTTCAATTTTACTTTGATCTAAATGAATATCCAATATTAATGATTTCATTATTTTTGGATCCATTAATCCTAGAAGAAAGATCGCAATTCATAGCAAAAAATTATGATGGTAGTTCATTATACGAATGGAATATTGATTCAAAATCTGAATATGAAATTTTGAACAAACTCCAGGAAATGGGTATAGCACGAATGGCTTACAAAGCTAAAACTAACGCTGAAGAAACTCATATTGCTTTCTGTTTAATCTCAGGTTTTACAGGTCAATTAAAAGGTTGGTGGGATAATGCTTTGACAAATGTTGATAAGTTAGCAATTATTAATCATACTACTGAACAATTAGATGAAAATGATGAATATATTCAAGTACAAGATGGAAGTGAATTTCTTATCTATGTTATCTCTGTTCATTTTATTGGAAATCCAAAAGAAGAATTAACAAGCTCTAAAGTTTTTCTTACTAATTTACGTTGTCCAACTTTGATAGATTTCAAGTGGTACAAAGATATGTTTTTAACTCAAGTCATGAGACGACCAGATTGTGGTTCTGCTTTCTGGAAAGAAAAATTTATTACTGGTTTACCAAATTTATTTTCCCAAAGAATTATGACAAGTCTACAAAAAGAAATTGGCACAGATCATATTGATTTTTCTAACATTACTTTTGGACAATTATTCGCCTTTGTCAAAAAAGAAGGATTACTTTTATGTCAGGATCTCAAGATACAAAACAAGTATGGATCTCAAGATACAAAACAAGTATGGCTCGGAACGCAGAGAGATGGGCTCTTTCTGTCAAGCTTTCGGCATTACAGGTATAAAAGCTCCTTCCAAAGAAAATAAAAGATTTAGGAGTTATAAAAGCAATTATAAAAAACCAAAATACTCTAGAAGATATCAAAATAACGATTTCAAAGAAAATAAAAAATTTTACAAAAAGAAAAAATGGTTTTCAAATAAAAAGAATTTAAAATGCTTTAAATGTGGAAAGATAGGTCATATTAGTCCTAATTGCAAAACAGAAAAGAAAATCAATTCTTTATTTTCTGAAGAACAAGAGTTAAAAAATAAACTAATGTCTTTATTAATTAATAGCTCAGACGATGAAAATATCCAATTTTCCTCCGATTCATCCTTTTCTAATGATGAAAAAGATTTTTGCGAATGTAAACAAAAAACTATTAATATGATGTCTACTTCAAAGAAATCAAATAATAAAGAATTTTTGTTTGATATTATTGAAAATATTGAAGATAATGAAGTCAAAACAGAGTATTTGAAAAAATTAAAATCTTTAGTATTAGATAATGAAGTTACTCCAAAAATTTTAGAACCATTTAGTTTATCAAAACTAGTTGATAAATATGAGAAAACAAGTAAGTATCAAAAAATTGGGAAAACTTATGATATTCACGAGGAAATAGTTAAATTAAAAAAGGAAGTAAAGGATATAAAAATTGAATTAACTAATTTAAAAATAAAATATTTAAAATTAGAAACTCAGATAGTGGTAAAAAAATCAAGAAAGTAAAGACACTCCAGAGTCATCCATTAAAGGTCTAAAAATTTCGGAAGAAATTCCAAAAGATGAACAATTTTTAAATGTTTTAAGTAAAGTCAATATGGAAAAATGGTATTCATTTGTTACAATAGGCGTTGGAGACTTTTCTACTACTGTGGTGGCTTTGATTGACAGTGGAGCTGATCAATCTTGTATCCGATCAGGTATAATTCCAAAGATTTACTTATCAAAGTCTCGGGAACAATTACTTGCAGCAAATGGTACTCCTATGAAAATTAAAAAAGAACTCTCAAATGGTTTTATTTGCCAGAATTATTATTGTATAAAACACTCATTTTTAATTTTAGAAAATATTTCTTATGATGTTGTTCTAGGGAATCCATTTTTATTTCAAATTACCCTTTTAAGAAAACTACTGAAGGAATTTATACAAAAATTCTAGGAAATAAAATTTGGTTTCCATTTATTCATCCAATAAAGCAATTAGAAATGGATTTATTACAGTCAAATTCAATTTATAAACAGATTCATCTTTTACAATCAAAAAAGAAGTCAATAATGTTTTTAAAAGAAGAATTAAGTTATTCCAGAATTGAAGAACATTTACAGCAACCAAGTATTCAAGAAAAAATAAAATTACTTATAGAAAAGTTTAGAACTAATATTTGTTTGGATCATCCAAATGATTTTTGGGATCAGAAGAAACATGTGGTAAAGTTACCATACGAAAAAGATTTTGATGAAAAACAAATTTCTACAAAGGCTAGACCAATTCAAATGAATTCTGAGTTATTAGAATTATGCAAAAAAGAAATTCAAGTTCTTTTATTAAAAAATTTAATTCGAAAATCACAATCTTGTTGGAGTTGTCCAGCTTTTTATGTGAATAATCAAAATGAGAAAGAAAGAGGAGTTCCAAGACTTGTTATCAATTACAAACCTCTTAATAAGGTACTTAAGTGGATTAGATATCCAATACCAAATAAAAGAGATCTATTGAATAGGTTATTTGATGCTAAGGTGTTTTCCAAGTTTGATTTAAAATCAGGGTATGGCAAATTCAAATTGCAGAAAAAGACAGGTACAAAACTGCATTCACAATTCCCTTCGGGCATTATGAATGGAATGTTTTACCATTTGGGTTAAAAAACGGTCCTTCTGAATTCCAGAGAATAATGAATGATATTTTTAATGATTACTCAAATTTTACAATTGTCTATATTGATGATATTTTGGTGTTTTCAAATTCCATTGATACCAAAACGATCCCCGGGATAAGCAGTAGAATGGAAGAAGGAATTGAATTTAAAAGTGTACCTTGAATTGAGTAGTAAAATTTACAAAGAGAGGTAAAGAATACAATTGAGTTGTATGAGGAGGGTTTTTCTAAGATATGGATTGCTAGGCTGAATTTTCGATGATCTATAATGGAGTAAGCTTCGTCTTTTATAGGAGTAATTGGATGCTAAAATTTGAGTTGAAGTCCGCCCTTGGAGTCCGCCTTAGTTGAAGTCCGCCTTTGGAGTCCGGATAAGTTGAAGTCCGTTACTTGAATTCTGCCGCCCTGCGTCATTGCTGACATCAAAGTAGACAATGGTAAGTAATGTAGTTTTGCCCCTTTAATTACTTTTGCGGGTCTTTTTATACTTCTTCTTCTTTTTTTTTTTACATTTCATATGGGTCTTGTGCAAAAGGTCCACCGAAAGGGTCCTCTTCAGTTGAACTTGAAATACTTATAGTTGGTTGAATATTATCCTTAATTTTTTCTGCTTCTTTCATTTGTTTAAACATTCTGTAGAACTGGACAAATTCTTCATCTTTTTTTATTTGTTTTGAACTTTCTTGAGTCTGCTGTGGGGGTATTTGAGTAGTTGCTGCTGAAATCTTCTTTTCTTCTGTCTTTTCTGGGGTCTTTGTGACTGGATCTTTTGATAATGGATTTTGTTTTGAAACATTTTGAATCGTTTTTCTGTACTGGGCACCTGCCTGCAAAAATTGAATATCTGTTTCTGGAGAACAATTAGTAACATTAAAATTTTGCCACCACTTGACTCTGTAGTCCCGAATGAGTGAGCAAGGCTTTTCTGAATTAACATTTTGTAATTGAAAACTCCAGGCAAAAATCCAAGGGATTCGGAATTCGGCATGGAACATTAATGGAGTCTAAAATGAGTTCTTAGTATGTCGTGCAAAGGTTTGAAATCCCTTTTCCACAATTGGAGGGTATATTAGAGCAACAGGTCCAAAGAAATCCCACCAGTCGTAGAACCAATCAGGAAATTCAGCAACAAAACTTGAGTGATAGCCAATAAACCATGAGTGATCAAAAGATTGAAAATATAAAGTCCTATACCAGGCATTTATACAATTGACATAATTGAATGTGTCTGGAATATAGTTAATTAAGAAAGGATTCCCTACGTGAATTGAGTTGAATTCTCTAGGTTGCCTAATCTTTTTAATCACAAATTTTGAGTACGAAATTTTTTTAGGATTGGTTTTATCAGGGACATGAGTGATATCTAATGAATTTGTATCTACCAAAATTAATTCATAGTAATTTTGAGTTTTGGTAGTATCATCAGATAGCCACAAGCTACTGGGAAGAAAAATTCTGGATGTAAAATTTCAGAGGACTGAGATTTCTGGAGGTTTTGGAATATGAGTTTGGATGATATATTCTACCTTAGCTTTAATGAAATATGGAGAAGTGGTTTTTTGTATTTGAGGGGATGGAGATCTAACTGGAGTGGATTGTAACTTGGCTGAGGGTGTTTGGGCTGCGCTAATGTAAGTGAGTTGAGGAAAATCTGGTATTTGAGTACTTGGAGTGAGTGGTTTGGAATGATTTCTTTTTTCATTTCGCAGTCTTTTGATGATCTGGGAGTTTGGACTTAAGTGTTTGGGGTGACTGGAGTAGAGGTTTCTGGGGCTTTTCCTCGATCTTTAAACATTTTTGCTACCTGTGAGAAATTCACGCGTGAGAAAGTCAGGCAGTGAATTAGAAGAGCCTTTGATAAATTCAATATCAAAATTAAAAACTGATAAAATAGCTTGCCATCTTGCAAAAATTTGTTTTGAGACCAAATTCTTAACATCTTTTTGTAAAATTTCTTTTGCTGACTTGCAATCTACCCTTAATAAAAACTTTTTATTATATAAATAATCTTGAAATTTTGAAACACATAAAACAATAGATAAAATTTCTTTTTTCACAATAGAATAGTTTTTCTGTGGACCTAACCAAACACCCGAATGATACCGAACTAATTGTTCAGGAGTATCATTCAATTGCTGCTTAAGAATCCCTCCATGACCTAGTTTGATGCATCTGTTTCTACTATCATGAATGCATGAGGATGAGAAATGCCTAAACATAGCAATGTTTTAATCTTTTCTTTAATTTCTCTTACTATCTTAGTATGAGACTCAGACCATGCCGGTGGATCATTCTGTAAACGCTAGAATAAAGGTGCACAAATTATTCTTAACATAGGAAAGAAATCAGAGATATAGTTTAAACAACCTAAAAATCTTTGTAATTGATTTTTATCTTTTAATTCATCTGAAAATTTTTCTGAAAATTCTAATGACCTTTGGATTGGCTTAATTTTTCCTAAATTGATTTCATGACCTAAAAATCAAACTTTTGTTTGAAATAATTTCATTTTTGATTCTGAAAGAACTAAACCATTTTTCTTAATGATATGAAAGACAATATTAATGATTTCATTATTTTTGGATCCATTAATCCTACTGAGTAATCAGGTGTGCAATTTACCCTTATTGTACAATTACAAGCATTAGTTTGGATCATAGCTAACAGAGAATCATTATAATTAATTAGTATATCATCATGAATAGCAAGAAAAACTGGAAAATTTATTCCTTTTCTTAATAAAGGATAAATAGCTACTTGAATCAAACCAAAATGCATATAATTGAATCCTTGGTCTAAGTAATTGTAAATTGCCATTCTTGAAAGTAAAGAAACTGTAGTTTTTCGTTCATGTAATGGAAGAACTTCTTCATGAAGTTTAATTAAATAAGCTTTCGAAAATTCTAATACGCCTATATGATATATGGATCTAAATGTTTGAGTAGGTAAAATTTGACTAATTGGAGCCCCTAATTGAATTTCATGACTTTGTAAAACTCTACTGTTCCTGGATGAACTGGAACTTGAGTCACCAAACAAAAATCTTCTAACACTGTTCGCCATTTTTTTTAAACTTACTTGACTATTGCAGATGCATGATGCAGTATGGATGCAGACAGCTATCGGGAACACGGAAACACTTGCCGGGAACACCACTCAAGGCTTACCAACGGTCTCACAACTTACCAATGCTAGGATGAATGCAGACTTAATGCAGTATGAACCTACCGTAGTTAGGAAGCTTAAAAATTTCAAACCTGTGTTTTGAAAATCTTTGAGTAAATGCTCTGACAGAGGGATCACACCTTTTCTCATGAAAGCAGTGGAACAAATGAGGCTAGATCTTGGAACAAAAGCCGTCGAAGAATATCTACGTCTTTTCCCCAGAGCTAACTTGTCTCCAGACTGGTTGTGACAGTTCCATTTTGCCTTTTTCCTGTTCATGCTGCTCATTCTCTAACATTTGAGGGATCAGAAACATTTGTGGCCTTATTTTTGCATCACTTTGACAACATCAAATCCTGGACAGTTCCAATCTAGCATCATCTTGTAAGTAAGGTGAAAAAGACATATGAGTATTTGGTTTTCTCATCTTCATGGTGCTAATGTTTTATCAGCTCTTTTTTTTTTTTTTTTATATTTAGTTTAAACATGCAGGAACAACTGAAATTTGGTTGGACTTCTCATGTTAATTTGATTTTCTCCAAATCAACTTGTTTGATTTCGGTTGGAATTTTCGAAAATGAGAAGGTTCAAACTCCGCTGGAAAATGTTGATCGATGAAATCCTTGCTCTCTTGGATGCAGTTTACTTAATGATTTAACCGCTACTTATTCTTCACTGTGCTCACAAATTTACATGATCAGTTTCTTATTGGATTTTCTTAAGCTAAAAAATTTACATATTGGTGCCATTTACATTATTTTAGAAATTAATTATAACAAGCACTATATAAAATGAGTTCATTTTAGAATTTAAATTATTCAATCTATAATTGAAGAAAAGGAGCACAGTTTCTGCACAATTTCTTCACAGTTACTGCACAGTTTTTATATTATGTAAGAAAAAGAAAGGAAAATCTTGTTCAATGGGTTACAACCATATGAGCGAAAGTGTATGCTCGTAAAAGACTACACATTTTTTCCATTCTTGCGAGCAACGTATATCATTGAGAAAATAGCACACAAGAAGGGAAAAATTCTAAGTATGTGCTTGTTTCTAAAACATAACCAATAGTATGCCTTTTTTTTTATGCAGGGTAGAATATATGAAAACGTGAAAGCACATTAGAATATTTTATTCTTATTTTACTTTTAGCTATTAAAAAAAAAAGGAAAATTAAAAAAAAAAGAGGCAAAAATCGAAAAAAGAAAAACGGGCTGTTTTTTGAATTAACGCACACCCAAAAAGGAGGTCACCCGCTCGTAAGGGCAAGATTCCCCCAATTCTCCAAATCTCAGTCGTCTCCGCCATTCCAGTCTTTCACACCTCCGTCTCCGGCGCAACAACGCTTTTTCACATCCTGCTCCGCTTCCTCATCCTCGTCCACGGTGCTGAAGCAGAAAGTCAAAGTTATCTCAGACTCCACGGACGGTGGAAAAATAGTAGACTCGCTTTAGAGCTTGCTAAGCGGCTCAACGGAGAAATCATCGGTTCTGACTCTGTTCATAGAAGGACATTTAACTTGGATATTGAACTCGATTTTCGAAGGTAATTGCTATTGCCGTTTTCGTCTATATTTTTGATATCTATAGTTTAGCTTTTGTAAAATCTATTTTATTTTCGTTCTTTCCATTTTTGATTGCAGGAAGTTCGAAACCATTAGATTGACATATTGCATCCATCTGAAGGGAATGCTTGTTGCTTTTGAGTTTTGATAGTACAAGATTTAGTTGGATTATGCATAAAAATAAAAAAATAAAAAAAGAGCTTTCTAAAACTGTCCTGTGGGTTTTTTTTACTGCAGTTTTGAAGTTAATTATGAGGCAGAGATTTTGATATAATAAGTAAATTAATGGAGTAATATGTATCTTATGATTTTGTGTGGAGCAGTGTCTTCAAATATACCGTGCAGAGCATCATTTTCATACATGAACCTTCCCCCATTGAAGATTATAATTAAGACAGCAAGAAAAAGATTAAGTATTCTATTAACAGCCACTGTAACAGTAAATGTGATTTCTTCTATATTTCTTGTTCCCTCTCAATAAAAGTCATGCTTTTTATACCGTTTCCAGTATTACAAACATAATTCGTCAAACAGGGGATATCATGTTGTTGGGAACTCATGAATTAATTATCTGCTCTAGAGAGCTAGCTGCCAAATTAATCTGCTTTGATGAACTTCGGTAGCAAGCAAACTTATATGGATGTATTGTAATATAATCCTAATTTATGCTGCAATGTGATCATAAAAAACTGTTCTCTAATTACTGAGGTTTTTGGAAGTTAATACTTTCCTGTCCTGCAGTAGGACTAAGCAGACTGTAGAAGAGATCCGGCGTGACTTTGAAAAGGACAGAAACAATGTGTAAGTGTTGCATGCCCTTCTCATTTAGTATGCTATTGAACTCTGATGGCAGAGCTTCATCATCTCTTTTGAAATGTTATAGCACTCTTTTAGTGTCCCAATCTTTTGTATTTCTACATTTAAGCTGCAGCACTCACAAATTGATGCACTGCAGGTTTCTGTTCATATTATATGTGTTAAAATAAAAGTTAATGCTATCAACATAATTTTGTGTTGATTCCCATCTTTGTATGGTCATTTGTTGTGCAAGCTCATGAATCACGGGTTGAGCTTTGGCTTACTAAGTGCATTCCCAAGTTGTCTGTTTTGCTGTACTTTTCCGGTGATAGGGCAGATGAGTAACCTTTGCGTCCCCTTATCAGGAGATGAAATCATGAAACTACAAAGAACTTTTCAAGAAAAGTGACTTTTTTTTTTCCATTGCATTATTGTCATATTTTGTTGCCACCTCTTCATGCTTTCATGTATTGATTAGGAGATTACATTATCTTGATCTCAATGAAGGCTGTATTTTATTTGAGCTGGTGATTTGTGACATTTGTCATGATCTGCACATGCATGAACTCATTTTCTAAGTATTCTTAGTCTCCAGTCAACAATATGCATTCAAATGAAAATTTCAAACGTTCACATTATATATTGCAGCTGTTGTTTACTAGCTCTAAATTGACATGTTGAAGTAGTTTTATCTTCTATGATGACACATTGTTGTAAATATAGGCACTTCCTTCTTACAAGATGGCATTGTACTGAACTGATTTTTGGCTTTGTAACGCAGTACTGATGTTACGCTTTTCTTTCAACATTTTATAGTTTATTTTTTGTTATGGATTCTGAACTTGGAATGAGAATTTTATAACCTTATTCTTGAGTCATAATTTTCGTATGCGTCTATTTTCTTTGATAGGTTTTTTTACTCTTTTTTATCCTTTTTTGGTGAAGGCTATTGCTGATTCTATTAAGCATGGGTTGACACCTCTGTGGGTTATGGTTAGAGGCTGAGAGATACTTACGCGGTTCTGGCTAATCATTTCGCTGGATTAAATTGTTCCTTATAACTGTAAGTTCAAGTTTTGATATGTTCATTATTTAATATATTTGTCCATTATTAATTATATTGTCAAGTACATTTTATGTAGTTATGTGTGCTCTTATGTATATTTTGATTATGTGAAAATGGTGTCATGTCCATTACTTTCTAGTTGAGATACTTGGTAATTATTTGTAGTCTTGTATATGCGGTTATATCTGACGATAAAAATAAATTTAAATATAAAGAAATAGATGTATCTAGGCTTTTCATTTGATTGTTAGACCCTTGATTGTTAAGCTGGCAAAAACCTATATTGAAATTCATAAACTGGGAATTAGGTAACTGAAAGTATGATGATAAGAGAGATAACAAGATTGAGATCCCAGATAGTAGAAGAGTGGATTGAAAACTTTATACTTGTTTTCAATTTTGACTCTTCTGTCTGAATATGAATAGTTGTGTTCATTAATGTGCATTGAAATAAACGATTCAAATAAGATTGATTGTCTATATACTGAACTGCCCAATTGCTAATACAATTAGGTTGTTGTGAGTTATTGGCATGGCATTAGATCGTCCATTTCCATTGAGCTTATCATGGGGTCCCAAAATTGTTATTGAGAATGGGATAGTAAAATCTGTGCAATCTCTTCGAACCTATACAATACTGATAGAACGGAGATTACAGTTTGATGAGTTAGTGGCAAAAATGTGCTGTTGCTAGGGTGGACAAGCAGTGTTATCGAATGACAATCTTTTTTCAGTGCTCATATGGTGGGGTTATCTCTCGCACGAACTTTTAGTTGGGGTAGTGCTGTTCTAGCATGCTTATATAGACGCTTATGCAAAGCATCAAAGGCAGAGGCAACTATGATATGTGGTCCATTGACATTGTTACAAGTATACATTAAACTTTCGTTTGATATAGGTAGTTTAAATGCAGTATATGAGTTTATAAAGCATATTTTTCTTTGATTTATTGTCTGGTTTCTCTTAACAGATTTGGGCTTGGGAGCGCTTACATGCCATTCGTCCTATTCGATGCAATGATGAAATTGATTTCACGTGACCGTACGGTTCAAAGTGAGAATGTCGTTTTTTTAGTGTTTATAATGTTTTGGTTGTTGCATATTCTCTACTTGTACTAATAAGTCAATTTGTTTTTTGTGCTATTGTCGAAGGTGGAATGTGAAATTCGGTGTAACAAAAGGGACAAGGTTCTCATTGCCTGAGTATCGTGATGCATTAACTACTATTCGACCTGATCAGGTACTGTATTTTTCACATAATGAAACATGTTGTCCAAATTATTTCTTCTCAGTTTCCGACCTGTATACTATTTTTCTGGTACGCTGTAGTTTATTTGGATGCCATATAAGGAAGAGCTTTTGGATCAATTACCTGCATACTGCACGGCTAGTCGAGAAATATGGCGTTCAAATAATTGCTTAATTTGTTGGGAGATAGTAGAACCTCATTATCCTCACCGGGTTCCGTGACAATTTGGAATGTACCAAGCTATCCCGCCACTTATGCTACTAGATGGACAGGCTGTCTTGCACAACCTCACAAGAAGTGGTAGATTAAATACAAATTGGATAGAATATCATAGAGATTGGCATCAGTTTTTCAGTGAAAGTAACCAATATGTTCATGAAAGTCAATTAGTTGTAGACCCAACTTATGCTTCTGTCGAATACATGACTTGGTACGGGGAACGAACTGTCGTTTACATCACAGATCCCAGTAAGGTGAAAGAGGCTGATGGTTTTCAAGGTGACGGAGAAACCACCGAGTTATTGGTGAGTTACTCTCTCTATCTCTCTCTCTTTCTCTCTCTATTACGAAAACAATGCTAGTATTCGCATGATATTGATTTTATATTTATTGATTTCAGTTAGTGAGACCTTTCTTTTTTATATGTCCTGGACTAGATGGATGGCTTATGTCGAATGTATTACAAGTCTCTAGATCTTATGGGTGTCAGTGATGAACGTCATGCAAATTACTTTCGGGAAATGAGAGATATTGCTAGCTATTACATGCACAAGGCTAGAGGACAACATCGTTTGGAAATTAGGTAATCACATATAATTGATGATGTTGGTCCACAAAAGCAACATCCAGCTCCGATTCAAAAAGAGAAGAAAAATGGAGGTAAGGGAAAGAAAGTTTGTAGGCACCGTGATACTCCACCTCAGACTCATGTCCCAAATGTTGCCTCTGCTGTCACTCCATCTCCTCCATATCATTCATCACCCGTTGGACCATCAAATACATCTGATACATTTGATATTCATCCATCACAGTTACATATATATCACTTTCACACTACTTTTCATGTTACTTCTATGCAATTTCTATCTTTGTTAGCTGAATTTAGTAGCAGTCATCGTGATTCACAGAACATTGAAAGTGGTAGTGTAGTGCCTATTGACGCTAGTGAGTTGGACAATCACAATGATCCAAACTCTCACTTGAGGCCAATTGTTGCATATGTACAAATGGCACAACGTAAACCGAAGAGGAATATTAAGAAGCCTACTTGTGGTACACATGGGAAGTTGGGACATTAGTTGTTTGACTATGGCTTTTGACACTAACTTTTAGTATTTAAACTCTTCTGGCACTTAAGTTATTTATGCATTCAGCTTTGACATTTTTATGCATAATTTGAAGACAGTAAGGAGGTTGTGTAATCAACTAAGCATTATGACTATATGTATTGTACAATTCAATATTATTAAATGTATTTGGATGTATGCGGATGCTAATTTCAAATTGTGATTTTATAAGCTTTATTACCGAGTTTATATTTCGCAAAATGGCAAAGAACATTTATGTTGGATATATTCACCTTGAAACAGCAACAATCACTAACAACACAAACTAAAAAGTATATTCTTAAATGCACTAATCTATTACAAGAGGTAACAACGAAAATTGCTTCTTCAAATCATGAGCATTTTCTTTTAAGCTTTATAAGTTCCCTTTGATGTGCAAAGAGTTCCGGAACTTATATCTATTTTTGAAAATTTTTCAATAATTAAGCTGAAAGAAGAAAGGAAAATGAATGAACAGTTTATGTCCGAGCATCTGTGCGACTCGCGCAGAAACTCGGATGAGTTCTATGAGAGTTGTGTTCAACTTCTGTGACTGATGTATGTCTGAGTATCTGTGCGAATCGCACAGAAACTCGGACGAGTTCCAGTGAGAGTTGTGTTCAACTTCTGGGACTGATGTATGTCCGGACGAGTTCCAGTAAACATCTGGAACTGAGTTATTCAACTTCTAGGACTGATGTATGTCCGATTTTCTGTGCAAGTCGCATAGAAACTTGGACAAGAGTTTCCTTCTTCTTAAAACTTACATCTCTTCATTAAAATGGTGAATCCGAATTCAAATCTTATCCGAATTCAGTTTCGTTTCTTCCTATCTCTTCATAAGAGTTGTGACTATTGAATGACACCCTTTGGAGGTATATAAATGTCTTAGGACGATGATTCAGACACAAGCAATCATTTTGCCCCTAGATTTTACAAGCATTTCCTTCTAGATTTTAATATGAATATGCAAATGGGAGGAAACTGATATTTCAGGAATTATCATATAACTAATTATTAATTTGACCCTAAAATTTTCAGCAACACTCAGACTAAACTTTCACCCATTCGGCAGTACACACTTCAAACGCTATTTCTTTTATGGACATCAAAATTTCAAAATATGGAAAGAAGTAGTTTTGAAATTTAATTTCGTACACACTTTTTTCACATAAATTTAATGAATTTAGGGGTGAAATATATATATATATATATATATTTTACTGGATTCACGTTTGAAAACGTGAAACTGAATTCACGTTTTCAAAACGTGAAACCAGTGTTATTCCTGTTTTCAAGCGTGCAATATAAAAATAATATAATTATACTAAACTAAAAATAAAATCTAAAATAAAAATATGGTTTCATGTTTTCAAGGTTTCACGTTTTCAAAACGTGAAATCCATATGTTCAGCCATGTGCGAAAAACAGGCATAGTTTTGACCATGTTTTTCAAAACAAGCATATGTTTAGAATTCTTTCTACAAGAAGTACCGTGTGACAAAAATAATAATAATAATAATGCCATTGAGATATACAAGTTTAGAAGTTGGTGAAAAACTATGAAAAACCACAACATTAGCGGCATCGCCAAAACAATTAAATAGCAATACATAGAAATTAAAATATATAGCCTGGTGATCAGTCAAGTTGAACTTTTATTTGAATCATACTTGTATGGTTAGGTCTAGAATTGGTTTCAAGATAAGCAGCAAATTGACCTTCCTAAATATGCTCCAGCTGAGGCTGCCAAAAAATCACCTCCTGTTTCAGTAGTCATGCATTTTAATGAAGACCAGTGAGGATGATATCCCAAGATACCAAAGCTGGAATTCGAGGCAAAATCATCAAAAGATGGGGCATGACATGTTTCTGTTGCACAGATTTCCTGATTCAGGAGGCGAGTTTGTTAGAATTTTTGGGTTTGGGCCAATGTAATGAAAGAAGTACGTGTGCGATCTATTACTTTGGAAGATTTTGAATGTCAGAAAGTGAAAATTGGAGAAACTGCACTATATTTCCAGGAGCGAAAAGATATATATATTTTGAAGCTGAAATTATAGAGCTTTAAAGAAGGGTGCATGACATGAGAGCTTTAAAGAAGCTGAAATCCGATACACTCATGATAACACTAAGGAAAATGTCCGATTGAAGTGACTGTAGTTTCAGCCAAGCATATTAGGGGTCTCAGGAAACAATCAAACAAGAAACTGATATGATGCAATGCCATGATTAAGCTTTTTGTTAACCTAAGAGTGCTCCTAGGTATCCTCTTCTTCCAGTTTTGTCAGGTGAGATCATATGAAACATAGACAAGGTCTTTCTTTGCGCAGACTACCTCTGTTAAGTTAATAGATTAAGACTTATAAAAAAGAAAATGTCATAGCTTTTTGGATCAAAGTTCCTCGCCCGGAGAAAGAAAACAGAAACTAATTCATGAAGGAATTATACCTTCAGAATCGTTGATAACGTACGAATCAAAGAATTCCAAAACTTCTCTTCACATCAAACAGTGGCTTTGTGAATTAATGCAGCTGACACGTCGTGTATCAAAAGCTACTGAACTAATCGATTGATGCACTTAATGTCCACGCTAGGCGCTAGCCATTGAATCTCTACCTCTTGATGTTGCATTGTCACATCTACCACTACGACTAAAAGTTTCAAGAGAACATGATATCTACTAAAAAGTTTCTAAAATTCTTATAACTGTAATGATAGAAATGAACCTGGTTATAATACTCTAATCAAATACGTACACATAGCTGAAAAAATATTTTATTTAACACTATTTTGAAATAATTAAAAAATAAAAAATTTCAAACTTTTTAGTTAAGAAAGTATATATATATACCGGCTCGTTAAAACGATCTCCTAATGTTCCGAGTGTGGCGAATCACTGTAGAGGTAGTTTGATAATAGTTATTGCTAGGTGATCCTGCCGTCACCCTCACCCGTGGTGGCAGCACAGCTTGCTGGAGTTGATGACCACAGTAAACGCTGGCAGAGAGGTGCCCTAACTAGTACCACCAATATTGTTGATGATGATAGATGGCATTGCATGTCCCATAATAACCAATTTACTATGCATGTTATTCATTCATTTATCTTTGGAGGGTTTAGGATTGTTATATACCAAAATTCAATAATTTGATGTACAAATTAATGTTCTAATAAGATTCACCTCACCAACTATCCTTTCTGTGGAAATTCTTCCATGCATTTTGCCAAATGTGTGGAAAAGAGATATCAAATTAAGATGTGCAACCTTTTGAAAAATATGTGCAATGTCTTAAGAGTGATCGTGCAACCTTTTGGAAAAAATGTGCAATCTCAAGTGTGATTGTGAAACCTTTCGGAAAAGATGTGCAATGTCATAAGAGAGATTGTGCAACCTTTTGGAAAAGATGTGCGATGTCTTAAGAGTGATTGTGCAATGCCTAAATTAAGAGATATATATATATATATATATATCTTAATTCATTAAACTTCTAGAGCGCACCACAACTTTTGTGCATTATATATTTTGAGATTTTTTTTTTTATCACTATCACATAAAAAAAGACTATTTTCTATTTACTTGAAATTTTGAACGAACAACTAGGAAAACTCCAATTTTTGTTTTCATCTAAAAATGTCTATCTATTTGTATCTATTTGGTTGATTTTCTTTGTTCATCGACCAATGGAGAAGCTACAATGCGCCAAAAAGGCAAGAAACGCACTGGTAATTCGGGAGACGATGAAAAACTGCACCGTGGTTCTAATTGCCCAATGAAATTTTGCTGCACATTTTGTCAATGTTGAGTGTGTTGGACCAGCTCGTAAGCGTCTCCACCATGTGCCGCACCAGGTGAGGCGCCGCGTCGAAGCCCTTGTTTTCCGAGAGGTTGGACATTTCAGAATGTCGTAAGCACTTTCTGGGGACGTCACTACTACAAAATAGAGCTTTAACGGCTGCGGATTAACGGCGGAAAATAGAAAACCGCAGTTATAAAAGAAATACGGACTTTCTACGGCGGTCTAAAAATGAACTGCCGTAGAACGGGACTTTCTACGGCGGTTCTAAAATAAACCGCCGTAGAAAGTCCCTCCGCCGTAGAAAGTCCCTTTCTACGGCGGTTTATTTTAAAACCGCCGTTGTATTGACGTATTTAACCCTAAATAACAATGTGTATCTCCATATCGCGGCCGAAAGTGTTCTTCTCCAAATTTCTACTACGGTTTTGCATGTTTGATGTAAAGAATCGTCATTTGGAGCTAAAATTTACCACCTTAAGGTTAGAAACTTCTAAAATTTCTCAGTAATTGCTTATGCTAGTACTTTAGATATGTCATCCTATAGAATTTATTTTTATTTATGGTAGAGGGCTGAAAATTAAAGTTGCATATATTCCATGTATATGGTGAACCTTAGTATTGTGGAAACCTATTTAGTTATACTATGTAGTTTCTTGGTGATGTGATTTGATTTATAGTGTTTGATTTTTAATGGAGGATGTTCATATAATTAGCACTACTTAGAGTGTGTATTATTTTTTTATGCATTTCATGTGTTTGACGAAATGCATAAATGAAAAACTTATGGGTTCTTCTTCATTTGATTATGTCTATTGCGCATGTGTTGTTTATGCATTATTTTTTTCATTGAGGTATTATAGTAGTTTTGATTATCTGAGTAACATTAGTATGACATGTGCTAAGACAAGCATGCAACTTGATACTTTGTACATTGTTTGTTGAATTATTATTTGGTATTTTTAATTATTTCAAGGAGTTAGTTACGCATGGATCGAAATATCTTGTTGTATGGTGATCGGACCTCCGATTCTTATGCGAAAGAAGTTGAGAATTTCATTGAATTCGCTTATAAGAATACAAAGTACGTCCATTGTCCGTGCAAAGCTTGTAAAAATGGTGCGCGGTTTGATAACTCAGATACAATAAGATTCCATTTATATCGGCACGGATTTGATCCTTCTTATAAACTGTGGATTTGGCATGGTGAAAGTATTGATGGTTTACCTGATCAAAGAAAATCTCATGCAATTGGAGATGATACGATTACTAGAGATCGATTAGATGACATGATTGAGGATGTGGCCGAGGATTTTGCTGATAAACCGAAAGTTCTTGCTTCCATTTTGGGTGACAATGAGAAGCCTCTATACAAGGGCTGCACTAAATATACACGCTTGTCTAGTGTTTTGAAGTTGTTTAATTTGAAAGTGGCAAATGGGTGGTCAGATACTAGTTTTACAGCCTTATTGAGGGTATTGAAAGATATGCTTCCAGAAGATAATGAACTTCCAGATCGAATTTACGAGGCGAAAAAAATATTGTGTCCAATGGGTATGGAGTATAAGAAGATCCACGCTTGCCCAAATGATTGCGTCCTCTACAGGAATGAGTATAAGGATTTATTGTTTTGTCCTAAGTGTAAAACTTCACGATACAAAAACAAGCAGCCGTGTGATGAGGTTGAAGACAGTTCTGATGCGCAAAAGAAGGGGTCGCCGGCTAAGGTTCTGTGGTATCTTCCTATAATACCGAGATTTAAACGGTTGTTCACTAATGCAAAAGATGCAAAACTAATGACATGGCATTCAGATCGGTGTATTCCCAGTGATGATGTCAAGGTGATAATGCATACATCAGACTCAGATCAGTGGAAAAAAATTGATTCAATGTATCCTTCTTTTGGGGGAGAAGCCAGAAATTTGAGGCTCGGTTTGTGTACTGATGGAATGAACCCGTTTGGCAGTCTGAGTAGCACACACAGCTCATGGCCGGTGATGTTGGTTATTTACAATTTGCCGCCTTACTTGTGTATGAAGCGCAAGTACATACTTATGTCTCTAATGATTTCAGGCCCACGGCAACCAGGAAATGACATCGATGTGTATCTTGCTCCTCTTATTGAAGACTTGAAAAAGTTATGGGATGAAGGCGCACCTGTGTTTGATGCATACCGTGAAGAAATGTTCACATTACGTGCCATGTTTTTCTGTACCATTAATGATTTTCCTGCTTATGGAAACTTGTCTGGGTACTCTGTTAAAGGGCATAAAGCATGTCCAATATGTGAGCAGAGTACAGATTTTTGTCAGCTTGCACATGGGAGGAAGACAGTATACCTTGGGCATCGCAGATTTCTTCCCAAGACTCATCCGTATCGCCGTATGAAAAGAGCATTCAATGGATTTCAAGAGTTCAGAAAAGCTCCAGAACCCTTGAGCGGGCTAGAGGTGAAAGCTCGTGTGACGGACATTAATGTGGAGTTTGGTAAACCTTCGGAGTCCGGCAATAATGATACAGGTTGTTGGAAGAAAAAATCCATATTTTTTGAACTTTCATACTGGGAGAACTTGGAAGTCAGACATTGTCTCGACGTTATGCATATTGAGAAAAATATTTGTGAAAGCCTGTTAGGTACGCTCTTGAACATCCTTGGTAAAACTAAGGATGGTTATAACGCGAGACTTGATATGGTTGATATAAACATAAGAGCAAATTTAGCACCGGTAGCTCGAGGACAACGCACATATCTACCCCCTGCCTGTCACACTTTGTCCAGAAAAGAGAAAAAATAACTGTGTTCAAGTTTGCGTAGCATCAAAGTTCCATCCGGATATTCTTCAAATGTAAGCAGACTTGTTTCCATGAAAGATTTAAAACTGGTTGGTTTGAAGTCTCATGATTGCCATGCCTTAATGCAACAATTGTTGCCTTTAGCTATTCGCTCGATACTGCCAAAGCATGTCAAGTCTAGTATAACAAGACTTTGTTTCTTCTTCAATGCTATATGTAGCAAGGTTATCGCCCGCGAAAGACTTGATCAGTTACAAGATGAAATAACCGTTGTCCTTTGTCAATTAGAAATGTATTTTCCACCCGCCTTCTTTGATATTATGGTGCATTTGGTGATTCATTTGGTTAGAGAGATAAAAATATGCGGGCCTGTTCATTTGCGATGGATGTACCCATTCGAGCGATATATGAAAGTATTTAAGGGGTATGTTAAGAATCGTTATCGTCCTGATGCTAGTATTGTTGAAGGTTATATAGCTGAGGAGGTAATTGAGTTTTGCACTGAGTACTTGGCCGATACCGCATCCATTGGAATATCTAAGAATCGGCACGATGGGAGGATTACAGGTATGGGCACAAGGGGAGGAAAAATGTTTTTGCCGTCTAATGTTGAATTGATGAAGGCGCATCTCTACATATTGCGCAATTCTGAAGAAGTTGCGCCCTATGTGACAGACCATATCCATTCAATAAGAACGTCTTATCCTGCTTGGACGGATCAACGTGTGCTCAATGAACATATTCGGACATTTGTCTATTGGTTTGGTAATGCTGTCCTGGGCAAAGACGTTTCGGAGACATTGAAATGGTTGGCGTTTAGGCCCAGCCCTGCGGTACGAGCATTTTCATGCTATGACATAAATGGATATTCATTTGCTACTAAGAGACAAGATGAGAAGAGTACGGCTCAAAACAGTGGTGTTACATTAATCTCAGAGGCTTTACATGTTTCTAGCAGGAAGGATAAAAATCCATTGTATGCAAACATGGCATATTACGGGGTGATCGAAGATATTTGGGAGCTTGACTATGTTTGTTTCAGAGTAGCTGTATTTCGCTGCAAATGGGTTGATAACAATAGTGGGGTTCGAACTGATGATCCATTGGGTTTTACCTTGGTGAACCTTAATCGGAAGGGTTTCAAGGGGGAACCATTTATACTTGCATCGCAGGCGAAACAAGTTTTTTATATCACCGATCCTTGCGACGAACATTGGTCTGTTGTTCTTCATGGTAAACAACATCACGGAGTGGAAGGGATTGATACAGAAGAAGGGCTTTATGAGGCTGGCCCTTTCTCTAGTGGGTTACCTGAATCGAGAGCAGATGAGGAAGATAGGGAACTTGATAAATACATACTTCGTGATGGCCACAGCGAAGGATTATGGTTCGAGGAGCAAGTGTCCCATAAGAGAAAGAGAATAAGTTAAGAATCATTTTCAGGTATATTGTTTGTTTTTATTTTTTATTTTTTTTTTGTGGGCGTGTATGTTGTGTGTGTGTATTTGTATATGTTTCTTTGATTTTAATGAAAAGAGGTGGACATAAATTTATAACAACATTTATTTTTATCCTTCGTACTGTCTGATTGAAACAGGTCACAACTCGGATGAAGCCGCGCAATCAAGGGACAAAATTTCCAGGGACTTCATATTCGGAACTGTTTATAAATGAATATGTTATTGTTGGAAATTTTGTGAAGTTTCTGTGTTGATGTTATGATGCACTTGTGTTTTGGTAAAAAACAAGCAGGGGAGCTTTTATCTGAATTGATTTGAAACTGAATTCCGTATTATTCGAAATAGTTGGAATTTTAGTGAAGTATTTAAGTATGTGCATATCCTTGACAGGGAGTATGTTACATTTATAGGGGAGACTTTGTCAAATTTTCCAGCAAATTGATTTCCTTGTTTTTCATTTATGAATAAATGTTTCATGTAATATTTATTTTTTTTTCAAGGAGTAGTACTTTTGGTAAAATTTACAAGGGAAGCTATACAATGATTTTTGTTTTGATTTTATATTTAACTCTTCATAAATTACTTGTCTGTGCCTCGAAAAAAAGATATTCATTTAGCGAGGTTGGGTATTGACCGCTAAATGAATTAATTATTCTTTTTATCGATTAATAATGGTTTATTATTTTATAAAGATTATTCAAACTATATTTTATATGAACATGAAAAAACTAGCAATGTAGGGTCTATGCTTCATAACATGAAAAAAAAATAGAAATTTATGGGCGCGCGGGAATTAATTGGCTGCATTTGTTCCCACTTTTCCACGGCGGTTCTAAAACCACCGCCGTAGAAATATCACTTTCTACGGCGGTTCAACTATGAACCGCCGTAGAAAGTGATATTTCTACGGCGGTTCTACATTGAACCGCCGTAGAAAAGTGGAAATTGCATCCAATTCCCGCACGCGCATAAATTTCGATTTTTATTTCATTTTATGAAGCATAGTTCCTAAACATTTCCCCTGCTTCTCCCCTGCATTCCCCTGTAATATTGGATATGCAATTTCATAACGATAACCGGTTCAAGTAAATAAAATACATTATATTTTGATTCACACTCAATTTAATGTATTTATGAAAATGGGAAAAAAACTTAATAGGGAGTAGGGTTTAGGGTTTAGTAAATGATATAAAAATAGAAAATTCATGCGTAGTGCGGGAATTGGCTCACACAACTACTTTTCTACGGCGGTTCAACCGGGAACCGCAGTAGAAAGTATTTTCTACGGCGGTTCTCGGTTGAACCGCCGTAGAAAAGTAGTTTTTGGCGCCAATTCCCGCGCTACGCATGAATTTTCTATTTTTATATCATTTTCTAAACCCTAAACCCTACTCCCTAAACCCTAACCCTAAACCTTACTCCCTATTAAGTTTTTTTTTCCCATTTTCATAAATTAACCGCGGTAACGCTTAAGATTGAAATAGAGAGTGAAGCGCCACCCTTTTCCTGGATTTTCGCCTTGACATTCTCAATTGGGTCGCAGGATTCGACCTCGAGGATGATGGTCTTCCCCGTCAGAGTTTTCACGTAAACCTCCATTTTTTTCAAAATACGTTTTATATATATATATATATATATAAGACTTAATTATAAAATTTGTCTTGATCAAGTCTTCAATTCTTCGAATGAAAATATTTTATATATGTAGTGAAAATTTACAAGAGATTGAGAGCAGAGAGGAGAGAGTTGGATGATGTGCAAGAGGGGAAAGGAGAAAAGAGGAAGATGTTTATATATATATATATATATATATATATGTTTATATATATATATGTATGTAAGGTAATGAAATCCAGTAACTATTTAATTTTTTTTCGGCCACTTAACAAATATTAATTTTTATATTACTATACGTACCTAATGCATCTGTGGATTTGATTATTTTATCCCGTTCGCCCAAGTCGAAAAAGTAGAAATTTTAAGGAAGATAATGAAGCTTATTACTTTATCGACTCTTACATGTACATTTACAAAATTTATTAATTTTTATCTTTGACCTATAATTATTGTGTAGTAGCACGGGAAATTTAAATGCAAATGGTACAAGAGGGGAAAGGAGAAAATAGGAAGATGTTTATATATATATATATATATATGTATGTAAGGTAATGAAATCCAGTAAGTATTTCATTTTTTATTTGGCCACTTAACCAATATTAGTTTTTATATTACTATACGTACCTAATGCATTTGTGGATTTGATTATTTTATCCCGTTCGCCCAAGTCGAAAAAGTAGAAATTTTAGGGAATATAATGAAGCTTATTACTTTATCGACTCTTACATGTAAATTTACGAAATTTATTAATTTTTATATTTGACCTATAATTATTGTGTAATAGCACGGGAAATTTAAATGCAAATATATGGTTCAATGGAAAATTTGAAATTTAATTATGAAATGGTTCATAAAAGTTGAGATTGTGTACATAATTAATAAATATACACAATCTGGGTATGTATTATTATATTTACAAAATTGTGGGCTTAGTTTTTTGAAAATGGAAAAAAAAAATTTAATATTAAAATATGCCCGCGCGGGAATTGGCTCCAATTTTTTCCCCTATGCTAAACCGAGAAAAACGAGGAGACCATTCAACGGCGGTTCAACCGCGAACCGCCGTTGAAAGAAGAATCCACTGCGGTTCACGAGTGAACCGCCGTAGAAAGTGTACTTTCAACGGCGGTTCACTCGTGAACCGCAGTAGAAAGTTGGTTCAACGGCGGTTCGCGGTTGAACCGCCGTTGAACCGACGAGCCGGTCCAAATTAAAGTTCAAATTTTTTGAACTTTCCTTTCCTCCCTCATTCTCTTCCCCTCTTCTCCCCTTTTTTTCCCTGCATTTCCCCTGTTTCCCGAACCCTTCTCCCCGCGGCTGTTCGGCTTCATCGCCGCTTCTCCTGTCGCCGGCGAGCTCGTTCACCTTCCGATCAACCCGTCGGCTGCAGCAAGGCCGATTGTTCGGCTGGACCATCGCAGCCGATCATTGGTTGTGGGTTAACTTTCCCGGCTTGCATTTCTCCATTTCCACCCTCCTATACTTCGGGCTTGGTTGTAGGAGTGCACACAAAAGGTTATCCACCTTCTATGCTTCCATTTTAAAACTTTTGCAATGTGTCCTTACATTTTGTAAATGCTTCCCATTGCACTAGGGTTTTTTGGGTTGATATTTATGGTTGATTTCGGTTTTAATCCTTGTGATGAATGATTGGAATGCTTTTGGATTTACTGATTGTTTGTTGCATTGGTTTGGTTGTTGAATTTCGTGTTTTGTCCTACATAAGTTGAGAACCTAGGGTTTTAATTGGGATTTCAATTAGGTACCCTTTCAATTCGGGTTTAGTGTATGAATATGAGAAACTCAAATGTTTATTTCGGTTTTGCTTGATTAATTTTAGAACATTGGTGTTTGATTTTGGTTCTTATTCGTTTTAGTGTTCCTCCTTTAGTGATAATGAGGAAAATGCTTTGTTGTTGATTCCACTTTGTGAAATTTAATCTTTATAGGGTTCTTTCTTTAGGGATCCCTTGTTTCAATGTCTTCAAAGCCCCTTATATGTTGAAAGTAAAGAAATCTTTGCATGAATGTGAAGCATTTTTTGTTGCACAAGCACTAAGTACCTTTAGGGAAGAAGAGTATTTTTTAGGAGTGAAGTACTCCTCCTTGAAGCTTTGACCTTCCTCACTAAATTTTGGTTTTTTTCCTTTAGTAGAAATTAATGATTGTTCTCATTAGTTGTTGGTTGTGAAATGTGAAGTACTTTATCAATGGTACCCTTTATAAGTCCACTTTTTTGGCCCTCATTTGGTTTAATTTGGATAATGGTAATTGTGTATTGCAAATATCACTATCTCCTCTTCGCTTTCCCTTATCTTTATTTCAAAAGCGTGAAATATGCTTTGTGAGGGTTCTCCTTGATGAAGGGGATTTTTTTTCATGAATGTAGAGTTTGAAATATCACTTCTCCTTAAATGTTTTACCTTTTGCGATGTATGGTTTCTTCTTTAGTGGAAAGGAGGGTAATGCTTTGTGGTTGAGTTGAAGGTGTGTTCCTCCCTTGGTTTAATGTCATGAATGCAACTAATATATTGAAAGTGAGGCTATCTTTGCATCAATATAAAGCTTCTTTATTGCGAAATCACAAAGTATTTCTATTGCTTTAGGGAAGGAGAGTATTTTTTAGGAGTGAAGTACTCCTCCTTGAATCTTTTATATTCCTCACTAAATTTTGGCTTTTTCCTTTATTAGAAATTAATGATTGTTCTCATTTGTTGTTGGTTGTGAAATGTGAAGTACTTTATCAATGGTACCCTTTATAAGTCCACTTTTTTTGGCCCTCCTTTGGTTTAATTTGGATAATGGTAATTGTGTATTTTTAGGAGTGAATTTTGCGAATGTACATTGCCTTTTTTTTTTCACATTACAAGCATTCTTATATTTGACATTAAAGCTTTTCTTTAATTGCATATATGTTATATTGAATTCTCTTTCTAAGTACATGAAGTTTAAGGTAATTTCAATGGCCCCTAAAAGAAAACGAAATGAGGAGCATAGTGATGAGGGAAATGGCAATGGAGATGGTTCTTCTACTAGATCTAGAAGAGGTAGAGGGCCCACAAATTGCAATGATCTATTGGAAATGCGTACGAAGGGGAAAACTCTTAACATTTCTTTTGATTCCGAGCTCGAGCCTAAAAAGTATCATACAAAGTGGATTACCTTTGTGGCATTCACGGCCCGGAGCAAAGTGGACATAATGGAATATGCATCATGGCCCAAAGTTCCGGACGAGATCAAGAAGAGAGTGTGGATGGAAATACGGGTATTTTCTTTAATTATAATGCATTGTTTGTTTCTTCTTTCATACAAATGAACCCAAATTTACCTAAATTTTTACTTCTAATTTTTACTGTAGGCATTATTTGTTTTTGAGTCAACTGAAGAACTCGAAACAAAGTGGATTTCTTATGCCGGTAAACGGTGGAAAGATTGAAAATCCTTTTTAGGGAGATATGTACATGGTGACTTGAAGGGTGATGACCCATGCTTGGAATATAAATATCTCCCTAAGGAGACATGGATTAAGTTCAAGGCTAGCCGCGAGACAGAAGAATGGCAGGTATATTTTTTTAAATTGATTTCCTTCTTCTTTTTGGATATTTGAAATTGCTCAGTTTATGGATAATAATTTTTCATTATATTTTTCTCTAAGCAATTCGTGGAAAAGCGCAAAAGAATGCCACTTTAAATGCTTTCTACCATAATTTATCTCGCGGTGGCTACCAACTGCTGAAGAAGCAGTTGCATGACGAGGCGGTGATTGCATCCGGAAGAAGCCTTCAGAGGACGGTCAGTCCGAAGAAGAAGGCGAAGATTCTTATTCAGGGCCAGGCCGTCATCTACTTTGGAGACAGGCCCACACAAACAAAAAAGGGGAATACTTCACACCAGAGGCTGGTCGTGTTGGGATGGAAATTGTAAGTTTTGCACCATACATTTTCTTATGTTTCATTTCTTTAAGCTACACATATATTTAAAATTATATATAATTGATCTATTTACATTTCATATATTTGGCAAAATGTTTAGGACAATCTATGTTCCCGCGAGTCACAAGGGGAGAAAGTTGCAGAGGGTAGGAATGACATTCTTGTCATTGCAACGGGAAAGACCGATCACCCCGGTCGTTATTGAGGCCATTCTACCAGGGCACGTATGATAGAGGTTTTCCCAAAAACAAGGCCGTCGCTAAAGATGAACTAGATTTAACTAAGCGACAGGTTCAGAAAACCACTGCCCAGCTCGATGAATGTCAAACCCATCTGAAGATGATGGTTGGGTTTATATGTGGTAAGATGGGGACTGACTACGAGACATTAAGAGCCACTATCATCAACAGTGCCAAAGCGCCGAGCATGGGCCCAGAGACCTCCGGAGTGGACCCAGAGATGTTTGAGGTTCATGGTAGCCCTGTTTCCCCTGTGAGCCCTGTTTCTCCTCTTATCCCTACACGTTTGCCTGAGTTGGAGATGCTACATGTTTCATCTACGGACCCGATCAAAGCCTCTGACGGGTGTTCTTTAGGCGAATACAAGGTACTTAAAATACATTTATGTCTTTCATTTTTCTATAGAGTATCACTGCTATTCTTCTTGGGTAGACTTTTATTTTTCTATTTTTCTTTTAAATTCTTTTTATTATTCAGATTTTTGCATATGTATTCAAGTATTCAATCACTTTATATTTTTTTTAAAATGAAGTTTATATTTTCCTTTTAAAAATATAATACTGCAATTAAAAAATTATGGATTTTTTTAATATATTAAACATCTTTCTTTTATTTTTATTTTACAATAATGAAATTTCTTTTATATTTTGGTTTTTATTTAATTAATAAATTTGAATGTATAATTTCTTTCATATTGTCACTTCTAATTAAAGACGCTTGAATTTGGTTTCATGATTACACTTGCTTTGTTAAGTTAGACTTAATAGTTGATTAATGTTCATTCGCTTGCCTATTATCTCAGGACGGGTGTGAATGCCATCTGTTCATCTCTGAGGATACGCAAAAGCGGCGTAAGCTTGTGGCCAAGGGAAATATTTATAAGCAAAGAAAGCACCACGGCCGCGAGGTTAGGAAGGGTTGCGCGAGGGTCACAATTAAAATTTCCTATGATGACTTTGCCCCGCTACCATTTCCTGAGGAAGAGGCTACAACTGTTGGAATGGCCAGATCCTTTTTCGTGGAATGGCCTATACAGTTGATTAAAATTATTCAGCCGGATCCGGTAACACAGGTATATTCTTACATTTATTTGTGAATTACTTAATACCGTTTTGTATATTTAATGTTATTTCAAATGATGTTAGGTGGATAAAAGTGCCCAAAAAAAAAAAGGCCGGATGAATTATATGGATGATATAAAATCTCCTTCGGCGACGGTTCCGATTGAGATGTCATCCTCATCGACATCTGATCCACTGCAAGAGTTACAGCTCCGAATGGAGAAAGATTCGAACTTCAATGGCTTCTTCTTTCAAATGACAAGAGAAGTCATAGGTGTGGAGCTTCCTATTGCGATGGATCGAGAGGATGTCGGAGAATTATTAAAGAGAGAAAGCATGGTCACAAACTGTTTGATGCAGTTGTTCACCAAGTGAGTTTCCACTTAATTTTATAACCTATTTCTGATTATTGTTATATATAGTATGCATTCCATGTGCCTAGACTAACCAATGAAGCCCTTTTTGTAAATTCTTTAGAGCTTTACATGAGTTAGTTGAAAGGAATGGGAGAAAGGGGATAGGTTTCCTCTCGGCTGATCATGTCACACCCATAGGAAATACATATGAAGATAGGGTACACTACATTGCGTGAAACTTGAAGGATCGGAATAAAGAAATTTATCTGGTGCCTTATCTTCAGGGGTAAGTGACACTGTAAGCGCTTCTCTAATATTTAATAAACACTGATTTAAAGATCTGACGTCATTAAATTTTTCGTTTGCAGTGAACATTGGATGCTAATAGCCATTAGACCGATAGAAAAGGTTGTCTACTGGCTTGATTCTTTACAAAATCCACAGAAAGAGGAGGCGGTGGTGCTTATAGACGAGTGAGTTATATATACTAACAACTGTTAGAATGCCTATATAATTTCTAATGCCAATCATATATATATATACATATGTTGCTAATTATTTTCGTTCCGCTTTCATTTTTATAGGGTGGTGTTTAACTATCAAGCTTTCTTAGGATTGCCCAGAAATGTGCATATGCAACCTGAGTGGATAGTAGTTAAGGTAAAATTGGTTCTTATTAAATTTTTTACTCAACGTTGTGTGGTTTACAATTAATTGTATGATCTTCTAACTCGTATATTAATATTCATTAGCATAAAAAGCAAACGTCTAATTGGGAGTGTGGGTACTATGTAATGCACTACATGTACCAAATAGCAATGAAATCCGACACATTGGCACTTGAAAAGGTATTTCATTTCTCATAACTTACTTAATTGACTGTATTTCATTTTGCTACTCAGTTACTTTTTAATTTCAAAAACTCTGTTGCAGCACTTCAAGCTCTACCGCACTCCATTAAGCAATGTGGATATAGATGCAGTGCGAAAAATATGCGCTAGTTATATTTTGGAGCATTAGCCGTAGTTGAAGGATACTAATTAAACTTGTTCATATTATAGTTGTACATTTTTGGATATGCCCATTAATATAATAGCGATTTCAATTTGTATATTGGTGATATTTGTATTAAATTTCAACTTTTAGGGGCAGGTTTTGCTTTAAACCAGGTTTTAGCAGCAGTTTTTAATGCTTTTAATGCGGTTCGGGTGTAAAAAGTGGACACTTTCTACGGCGGTTCAAACCGCCGTAGAAAGTCCGCTAACTTACAACGGCTGCCAGATAGATGGCGGTTCAAAAAGGCCAATAACTGCCGTTAAAAGCCCTTAAAAACTGCAGTTAAAATCCCTTTTCGTAGTAGTGCGTTCGATGCTAATGCTCAGAGGCGCATAGGTATAATGGAATTCACATTCGTGCCGGGTATTAAAAAGGACGTGTCAAAATTGATTTGTGTGGCAGTTGAGCTGTTTTACGCCAGATGATAGAAGGAGAGGGGTGCTTGTTAAATGATGTTTTATTTGTCAGGATATCCTGATATACGCTAAATCAAGACTCATCAGACATCTACTCACAGGTTGCTACATAATCTTTTCTAAATTGACATATTCTAATTATATGGTATACTTACACTACTACAAAATTCGTTAGGGGAGGCGCCCCTTTGGAGGTGGGTGTTTAGAAACTCGCCTCCAAAAGGGCCGGCACAACCTTTGGAGGCTGCACCCGCCTCCAATAGATAAACTATTGGAGATGCACCCGCCTCCAAAGGCTCTGGAGGCGCACCCGCGCATTAACTATTGGAGACGGGTGCAGGCTCTGGAGGCGGGTGCAACAGGCACCCGCCTCCAAAGGCTTTTGGAGGAGCTTAAAATGCACCCGCCTCCAATATCTTATCTATTGGAGTGGGTGCATTTTTAAAAATTTTTAATAGTGTTTCAAAAATTTTATTTGTTTTGGACTGTTGAAAGTTGTAAATAATTTTAAAAATTTGTCGAAATTCATGCAAGGCGATAAATTACTAAGTAATAAAAACCACAAGTTTTAGAAGGAAATATATAAATATATACTGTCGATTTAACTTTATACACATGAGTATATGTAGCCTAGTGGTAAATTTAATGTGCAAGAGTCAAGTGATTTTATAGGCGCGAATTTGATTCCTACTAAAGCCATAAATTGGAAAAAAGAAAATTAAAAATTTTTTTTGTACTCTTGCACCCGCCTCCAATAACCCCCAATTAGGGGGGGCGGGGGCGGGCCCCTCCTATTGGAGGCACCCGCACTGGAGGCGGGTGCACAGTCCTAAGTTGTCAAAGACCCGCCTCCTCTAGCCAATTTTGGGGTAGTGTTATCTTATGAAAATTAAATTTACTAACGCAAAATATAATTATATGAGATATTTCTTAGTCTTGTATTTTATTATAATTAAATTTTTTTAATTAAAAAAATTATCTAAAAAAATTAAAATAACTATACCCTACACACAAATAAGTGAACCTAGTCATCAGATTTGATTTGTTAAAAATGAATATCAATGTAAAAAATTATCTTAAAAAATTAAAATAACTATATCCTACACACAAATAAGTGAACCCTAGTCATAAGATTTAATTTGTTAAAAATGAATATTAATGAAAAAAAAGTTATTTCAAAAATTTAAAATAACTATATCCTATATATAAATAAGTGAACTCTTAGTCACAAGATTTAATTTGTTAAAAATGAATATAAATGAAAAAAAATTATCTCAAAAATTTAAAATAACTATATGCTATGTACAAATAAGTGAAACCTTAGTCACAAAATTTATTTTGTTAAAAATGAAATCAATGAAAAACATTTATCTCAAAAAATTAAATTAACTATAACCTATACACATATAAGTGAACCCTTAGTCGTAATTTTTAATTGGGTGAAATACAGTTCCCCCTGTGGTTTCGTGTTTTGGACAGTTTCCCCCTGCTTTCAAAACTGACAGTTCCCCCCTCATGGTTTTGGACTGAAGTGTCCACTAACGGAAAATGCCTTCTCTAACGGCGCGTGAAGCGAACGCACTCAAGACGAGAGTGGGGGTAAACAAATTGATGATGTCATTAATTTTGTTCCCAAAATAACCTCAACTTTAAAAAAAAAAAAAAAAAGAAAAAAAAAAAAAGAAAAGAGGTTGCGGGAGGCCAGCAAAGTTGCAGAAATGGAACCCATTTTGATGGGTTCCATTTCAGTTGCAGCAACTGGCTGCAACAGAAATGGAACCCATCAAATGGGTTCCATTTCAGTTGCAGAATCCCGCAACTGATATGGAAACCCAACAAATGGTTTCATATCAGTTGCGGGATGCTTTAGGTTTAGGAAAAAAAAAAAAAAAAAAAGTGAAGGAAGAAGGAAGAAGACGATGAACAGTGCCATCGTCTTCTTCCTTCTTTCAAATTTTTTTTTTTAAAGTTTTTTTTTAAGAGGGGTAATTTAGTCATTTTTTTTAACACCGTTAGAGAAGGCATTTTCCGTTAAGTGGACACTTCAGTCCAAAACCATGAGGGGGGAACTGTCAATTTTGAAAGCATAGGGGGGAAACTGTCCAAAACACGAAACCACAGGGGGGAAATTGTATTTCACCCTTTTTAATTTGTTAAAAACCAATATCAATGAAAAATATTTATTTTAAAATTTTAAAATAACTATGCCCCATATACAAATAAGTGAACCCTTAGTCACAAGATTTATTTATTTTTAAATTAATATTAATGGAAGAAATTATTAAACCATCACACATAATTATTTTATATTGGTAAAAGATTTAGGTAGATCTGTAACTAAATATTCCGCAGTAAGTTCAATAATTCTAGTAAATGTAAAAAGTGATTTCAAGATAAATATACAATAATTATAATATATCAATTTAAAAAAAATTAGGTAGTAGCCTCTCATTGAATGGTCCTGATATAGCTTATATTAGGATAATCTTGACAAATATTATATATAATATATATATATAAGGTTACTCATATATAAATTAACTGGAAAATAAAAAAATAAGGAATTTAAAAAAATAAAGATGAGATATGTATAAATTAAATTTCAATTCAAAAGAAAAAGATAGAGGTTATCCGGGAGATGAAGAGTTTTTTGTTTTTATTTTTAAACCCAAAGGACGCTACATTAAGAACCCGGTAGATGAAGAGTTGTAAAAAAAAAAAAAATGATCCTATAGATGATGAAATTTGAGGTGCATGTCCACGAGGTTAATTTGAATTCAAAATCTTTAGTTCTTAATAACAGTCTAATAATTATGTGAATTCATTTAAACATAATTAATTTATACGTATTTATTAGCTGACGGATAATGACATATCAAGCAATTGTTATCCTTCAGGATAATTACTACCTACAAATATTTATTAGATAAGATATGCTATATAAATAATCAGAGGATAATCTTATTGCTATTAATTACGCGCGTAACAGAGTCACAGGCGTAAACACCTCACAGAAAATCGTTTCTTTGTGTTGTAGGTTGCTCGGATTACTGCCGGACGGAGCCAGCACTTTAACAACAATTGATTGTGTAAATATCTTTAGAGGCTGGATACGTGAATTGTGACGGACAGGATCGAAAGTCATCTATCAATTCCGGGCAAATTGAGGTACGAAATCTATATTTTATTTTTCTCAATAAATACTTAAAGTGGTATCAAAGTCGGTATTAGTAATTGTACATAATGAAACGTTTGACAATACTATGTGATTGGATGTTGTTTTGCGCCATGTAGAGAATCATATTTAATTATCACTGGTCGGACGTTTTGATTTGTTCAATACATTTTGACTATGATTTAAAATTTGCAGTTTTCCCTTTTGTGCTTTTTCTTGTGGATGCCGGACGGTAATTTTCAGTTTGGTTTAGCTGATCGGAAATTAGTTCCGCTAGTAGAGGACAACAACAAAACATGGTGGTCTGAAATGGCCTGGGTATGAAAAGTGTTTTCATCGATGCTTGAATTTCGTTGCTGTTTGTATAAACTATGAACTGAAAATCGTTTCCTCTATATACAAAACTGTTCCTGGTCGCGGTCTCCTCCCGCCGGCCAGAATCGTTCTCGCCTTCTGGCAGGGGGAAGGAGTTGCCTGAGGCCGCCTCGGTGATTCTCAGCCAAAATTAATAATGGTGGCAAGAAGATGAGTAGTGGTGGCGGCTGGAAATCCTAATCACACAAGTTTTGGAAATTGTTAAAACGCCCCAACTGTTTGTATATTTTTTTTCTCAATCTAGTCCATCAAGTTTTAAGGAATAAGTCTCTTTATTGTAAATTATCCTTAAATTTAAATGATTAACTTTAGAGCACTAAAACTTTATTTTTAACTATAGGTATTCTTTCAGGCGCAGTATGGGCTAACCAAGCATGGGGATCATATTGGAATTGGGACCCAAAAGAAACTTGGAGATAATATGAAGTGATGAATTGGTTATTAGCTCTAGAGTTATTAAGTTCCTATTATGGGGCCGATTCATTGAAATCTAACTCTAAAAACCAAAAAAAACCAACGAGTCACACACTAAGCATAGCAATTTTATCAAATGTTTAATCGAATTTTTATTCAACCTTATAGAATTAAAATTAGGATTGCTAGTTTTGAGAAAAAGACCTAATGGGTTTATGGAGCTATATTTTTCATTAGAGATTACAATCCAGAGCAAAACGAAGATAATGTATTGGCAAGAGTGTTAGACCATAAAGAATCTATTATATCTCATTTAAGTTGGGCCAGCCTATTTTTGGGATTCCATACTTTGGGACTTTATGTTCATAATGATGTCACACAACTTTTTTTGAATCAAAAAAAAAAAAAATTAGGGATACGGCCATTAATATTAATGAAACAAATTACGAAAGAATTAATAAACAAAACCACAATACAATTGAATTTATTGCAAGTATAAAAAAATCAATTGCTAATATTAACAATAAGACAAATTCACATCTTTTTTGTGATTTATCCTATTTGTCCCAAGCATATGTATTTTATAAATTATCACAAACTCAAGCTATTAACTTTAACTTGTATAAATTAAGGTCTGTTTTTCACTATCGCGAGACATATTTTCTAATTATTCAACAAATTCGATTGATTAATACGAGTCGATTTTCGGTTACGATAAATTAATGAAACAATAGCCAATCCAATAGCTGCTTCGGCGGCTGCAATAGCTATAACAAAAATTGTGAAAATGTCCCCCTTTAATTCACAATTATCAAAAAAAAATAGAAATTATCTCGTTTCAAAACTATAGTTGGATTCTTAAATCTGGCCCGGCAGTTATTGAGGTGGTGTTTCCTTGTTTTGGGATCCTTTGTCAATCATTAGGTTTAGACATTCCTTCAGTGCTTCTTTATCAGAGATCTTTGCCCCCCATTCTTCGAGAATCCGAAAGATCCTTTTCAAATTTGAATTTGTTTATTTGGAATCTAGGTTCCTCTCTTCTTTTTTTTTTATATCATTCCTTAAGTTCCATAGGTTTGATCCTGTAGAATTTGACCCATTTCTCATTGAACATTGAACATTGAACAAAGGGTAGGAATATCAATGAACCCGATTATTGCAATTGCTCAGAATACCCTTTTTTAGCTTTCAGGGTATATTTCTTAGTTCAGAATCACTCTTACTAACTGGAATCAAAGAATTAGTAGACCCATTCCACCCAAAAAGGGAATGGGCTAGGGTTATGAACTTATAATCGGATGATCGAGTCGATTCCATGATTATAAGTTCATTCCATACCGGACCAGGTCCGCAAGGTTCGTCCACGGAGGGTTATTTAATTTTTTTTAAAGTCTCAATTTATTTAATTTTCTTAAAGTCTCAGGGGCCGTTTGGTTGGGGGTATTTAGATGGGTCAATGGGAATAAAAGGAAATGATTGTCATTGTTCTTGTTTGGTATATGGGTATGGAAATGAAAATCTCATTCCCATTCCCTAATATTTGGATATGGCCCAATACCAACCCAGCCCCGGTATTTGGAATTCAATCCCGTCCGGAATAAAAAAAAATTCCATCCTTACGAAAAAAACCCTTGCTCCTTCTTTTCTCTCTCCAAACGCCTCCTCCGCCTCCAAGCTCCAACTGATGCACATCGACGCAGCCCCCTTCTCCTTCATTCATTAAATCAAGGTAAACATTCCTTAAAGACTGATGTTTGGTTCAGTTGATTATTCTGTTGCTGTTCGATGCTGTCAGGAAATGCTTTTGCTGCTGAAAAAAAAATTGCAGAATATGATTTTTGGCCGACTTCGGCAATCGATTCTGCAATTTTTTTTTTCTTATTTTTGTAGAGCTTCGGTTTTGCAGAGCTTCTGCAATCAGAACGCTGAGAGGGAGAAGGACGACACGAAGCTATGCAGAACCGAAGAAGACGATGAACAGTGATGAGCGCGAGCATCCTACGCGTATTTTGAAACCATTTGATGAATAGTGCTTTTGTTTTTTTTTTTTTAATATGGGTAAATTTGTAATTTTGACTGATTCCTATTACTAATATTCAACTGAACTAAACATCATGTATGACAATGATATCCATTCCGGGATTTGAACCAAACAACAATTATTCATTATGATTCCCATTCCGATTGACCCCTCAATCAAACCCATTCTCATTCCCATTCCGATTGACAGATTCGAACCAAACGCCCCCTCAATTTATTTAGTTAAATAATTTCAATTATGATTGAAAATGTTACCTTAAAACTAGAATTATTCATTTATTTAATGAAGTGATTATTTGTTGTACATGTTATGTCTGAATGTTTTGGTGAAATAGTAATTTTCTTTCAATTGTATATTATATGTCAAGTTGATCAAATTTTTTATGACATGTAAAATTGATTAGACCTTTTTATTTTATCGCTCTTAACTTAATATTAAATGTTAAATATCCACATTCTTTTATTGTAGTCTAAATATTTTTCGTTCGAATGATTTGTTGACTGTTGAGTTACATCACAGCTATTCTACAAAAAATTATTTCTTCTATGGAATAAGATTTAAGAATAATGGGTTTGACTACTTAAATATTTGATTTGTTAAACTAGTATCAATATTTATAACTTAACTGTCTTGAAATTAGAACAGTTTTAACTGGTAGTTGTTACATGCTATTGTGATTAATTTAATTATTGTTGAGTTATCTCAATATTTAAACAACTAAATTTGGATTAAGCGCACTAAAAGTTCTTTAAAAAAATTTGACTTGATTTTGAGATTTTTTTTTTTTTTAATCGAGAGAGATTTGCATATAGAATAGTGAGAGATAAAACAAAAATTATTGTCATGCATATTTATAAATTTATATTTTGCCTTTGTTTGTTTTATCTACACTTGTTGTAAAAAAATGAATAACAACATTAATATGCAACATTCTAGACATCTCAAATAAGAAACAGAAAATGATTATGAAAATGTCATTTTTTTTTTTTTTTTGTTTGCTAGCATATGCCGAAAATGGCAGAAGGATAATCAGTTTCATCCCATATGTCGAAAATGATTGGTCTAATTTAAAAACTTTCAAAGTTGAAATTCATACTTACACATTAGTTAATTGTTTGCAATCCCTTTCTCCTGATTTTGCTAACTTTGTTATGAATTTCAACGTGAAGAAAATGAAGACTGACGCTCATAATTGATGAGGAATGATGATTAAGATAACAAGAGCTAGCTAGACTCCATAAATTTAAAGAAGGAGGAGAGGGCAATGTGTTGTTCAACAAAAACAGAAGTTTCACAAATCTTCTATTTTAAATATGTTTATCACCAATATGAATCTATCTTCTAAATCCGATTCATGGGTATTGGATACGAAATATGAATCTCATATTTATACAAATTTGTAGGGTAAAGAGGATGATGAGAATGATGCCGAGAAAACAAGTGGACTCATGAGTTGGTAATGGAGAAAACCTTATTTATTTAAGGGACTCATAGTCTTTCTATACCTTAGTAGATTTATTTTGGATTTGAATAGTTATTATTTTGTTCCCGCACTAATGGGAACATTATTTCCATTCCTAGTTTGGATTTTGATACTCACAATAATTCAAAACTAAGAATAGAAATAATGTTTTTCATCAGTAACAATTGTACAAATTCAAAATAAATGCACTAATGAAACAAAGTTTATAAGTCACTGCATCCAAAACATCAACTTTTGCTCCAGTTCCAGCTCATAGGTCAACTTCTCCTTTAGTAGGCCTTCTCGTTATCTTTAGAACTTGCATATTTGTGCAAATATGAGATCCAGATCCGGTATATATATAATACCCAAGAGTCAAATTTAAAAGTAGATAGATTATTTTGATTAAAAAACGTACTAAAGTAGAAAGTTTCATTAAACTTCTTATGCTTCATACTAACCGTCTTGCAATTTCTTTTTCAATGTCTATTTTTGTCATAGTGGAAACGTTTTTGAAGTTCATAACAAAGTTCAAAAAAGTAAGAATAAGCGATTGCAAAATTAAGTTGACACTTAAATAATGTATAAACATAAATTATGACCTTGAATATTTTAAGATTAAACCAATCATTTTTAGCATATGTAATTTAATTTACTGATGACCCTTCTATCATCCTGCAATGGATGAACTCATGAAATATCTCATATCTTGCATTCCGAGCTCTTTTTTATACATTGCATTTAGGTGATGTAGCATTTTGAAAGAACACATTCCCACATATTATTATTTGCACCTTAACACTCATTAATGCTAGCATATAAGCCATCTCGCATTTTCTAAATCATTTTCATCTTTTTTAATTATATGCCTCTTTGGCCACATTATTAGCATTTGCTTCCGTGGCTACTCAAGAATAGAGTTTTCATGGTCATAATTTATATGTCTCTAGGAACGATTCTCATATTTTGAAACCAATATTCCATATACTTTGGGCTAGTGAGTTTGTTGTCCAATTGATTTGTTACATAAATTAGTGTTGTTATTCATTTTCTATAACAAATTTAAAGATAAAATGATAAGTTTGGAGTGTATAGATAAAATAAAGCAATAAACCATCAGAGAATGGTCTAAAATTAAAAACCTTTTCAGGTAATAAAATTTACCTCAAACCTGTACTTGCAAGTATACATTTGTAAGAGGGACTAAAAATGTCAAAATGTAAAAGATGAGGGACCAAAAGTGCGAGTTTACATAGAAGATGGACCAAAAGTGTAACGAGTGTAAAGAAGAAGGACCAAATGTGCGATTTTCCCTAAATATGCAATGCATACGAATAAGTGGTGCAACCTTTTGAAAACAAATGTGCAATGTTTTAAAAGTAAAGGAAGGTACAATGCTCAATATCTTTGTAATGTAGATATATATTAATTAAAAATGTCTAACTTCTATGATGTGAACGCTCTGGGTTTCCTACTCCCGTTCCCTACTCCCATCCCTACTCCTCCAATAAAATCATGCCACCTAGATAACTTTAGCACTATAACAACTAACCACTAACCATCGTTAACCCACGGTGATAGCGTTAAGCTCCCATTAGTAGAAAAAAATTTGCCAGCAAACTTCAGAAAGATTTCTACCACAATTCAAAGATTTCTCTCACAATTCTTAAGCCCATAATTGTAGAAGATCATCAATCCATCTCTTCTCCCCTAATCCCCAATTCGTTAACTGTAAACAAAACTGCAGACGTCGCAGCCGCCGCAGAAACAGTGCTCCAACAATTCCCCTACACTCCATGGTAATGCCTCAGGTAAATATTCAAATAGATGCGAAGATGAGAATAGAGCATAATCATGTTTTAAAACTCTTAGCATAAGCAATCACTTCAACGAAGTATAATTATTTTGTCAGAATTTCTTTCAATTTTTGGACTTTTCCAACTTGTCTGTTCTGCATAAGCCCAAAATCTGTGCAGATATGCATGGACTTCAATTTCTATTCCGATTCCGGAGTATTCTACGATGAACATAAGAAAAAATTATCATTCTTTCGGTGCATTGTACAGTATTTGGTATGGTGCATCTATTCCACCATCTGCCCTTTGGATGAAGAAGGTGCGGTTTCTTGTTTCCTTGGATCTGTTTTAAAGAACCGGTCGTTTTCGACGAATAGGAAATGAGCGACGATGACCGTGCGGACGATTCCGCCCAAGAGTGCGACTGGGTCCGTCAACAAACTCCACTTCCAGTGAATCATGTTTCCTTTCCTGAGATGATTCAGTAGCTTCTTCTGCTCGTCTTTTTCTCCTACTCCAATATCTATTATGGTTGATCATTGTTTCTTTGTTTGCGCAAGAAAAAAAAGGAAGATTTGATCCCTTGATTGATAAACATGGTCAGCCACAATCCTTTTCGGTGACGTAATCTTGTGAATTTTCTCAAACGGCCGATTTGCTTTTAAATCTCAAATTGATATTAGCACTGCAAGAGTACGAGTTTCTGCCAGAGCACCGCAAGGGTGCAGGGGAACTGTTGGAGCACTGCTTCTGCGGGGTCTGCAACTTTGTTTACAGTCTAACGAATTGGGGATTAGGGGAGAAGAGATGGATTGACGATCTTTTGCAATTATGGGTTTAAGAATTATGATAGAAATCTTTCTGAAGTTTGGCGGCGAATTTTTTTCTGCTAATGGGAGCTTAACGCTAACTATCACCGTGGGTTAACGATGGTTAGTGGTTAGTTGTTATAGTGCTAAAGTTATCCAGGTGGCATGATTTTATTGGAGGAGTAGGGATGGGAGTAGGGATGGGAGTAGGGAACGGGAGTAGGAAACCCACAGCGTGATGCGCTGATGCGAGATCATTTTTAACATTAAGAGATAATTTTTGTGTGTAACTTTTAACTTTTATTCATTTTTAACTAGTTATGTTAAAAAAAATCATTAAGAGATAATTTTATTTAAATGTGCAATATCTATGGTAGTGAGGTGCAATGTTTTCAAATGAGATGTGCAATACCTTCTCATTAAACATGCCACAGATTTGGGATAAATGTACAACTATGTATGACTAAATGTGCAATACTTATAGAAAAAATATGTATTCCTTAAAAAATAATAAATAAATAATTAAAATCACTATATTTATAATTGGTATATTTACCTACTATATTTAAAAAATAATAAATAAATAAATAAAATCACTATATTTATATATGGTATATTTACCTACTATATATTTTTTTTATTTGGTATGTTTACTTAATTAGCACATAACCTACTAATAAAAAATTTTAGGATACTTGATAGTGCACCTTAAAATTTGGTGTGAAAAGAATATTTTATTGATTTAAATTTGATGAAACCATCCCACAAACTTAGATGAAAGGACCTTAGAATTTTTCGAAATTCGAAGACTAGAAATTTTCCATTCTTGAGAACATCTAAAATTGAGAAAATAACATCGAATGTGAAATTAAAATACCATTTCTGGTGCCCCTAAACACCAGAGGAAATCACATGGGATAGAGGCTTTGCGAGTCAAACATGAAAACGTACATCTCGGTTCATCACCTAGAAGTTGGTACATTAATATGTTCAAAATAAAATTTTGTTCGATTAAAGGAGTTCAATTTTGATTCTTTATTGGTCATACAATTATGGTTCATAATTAATCAACCTTTAGAAAATAATTAGGATTTTAGTTAAAAAAATTATGACAAATTACTTATTTTAGTTGTTGTTACATGTACCTTGCAACCCATAAAATGTATAAAATTTCAAAATCGAACGCTTTTAATGGAAGGGAGAAAGTAACTTATATGGGAGAATAATAAAAGAGAATGCTGGGTCATGAATGAGAAAATTTTCCAACATTCATTCCTTGTTTATCATGAGTGGTCAGCTATCGTGCATTTCTTTTTATATCCCAAAAAAGCCCTAGCACATATATAAAAAAAATTTAAAAGAAATAAAAGAAAACCTTTTTTTAAAAAAATCTCCCTAAAATGTATTATAGTTCTCTAAAAGTTTGTTTTGTAGTATGACTTATATACCAATGTGTAATTGTAATTCTTAAAAGAGAAAGAGTTTATAGCAGTAATTCTTGCTAATCCAAGTTATTAGTATTTCACAAGCCTTGAGGTTATATATACGTCGCCCACTATTTAATTTTTCTAATGTGGGATAGGAGATGTTACATATGCCAAACTCAATTGAAAAAACGCTCAATCACTACTATAGAATTAGATAATGGAGGCGCCCCTTTGGAGGCGGGTTTCCAAACACCCGCCTCCAAAGCTTTTCGAGGCGGGTGCACTAATATTAACACTATTGGAGGTGGGTGCATGTAATAGTGTTAATAGTTGCACCCGCCTCCAAAACATCGAAAGGATTGCACCCGCCTCCAATAGTGTGTCGAAAAATTCACCTCCGTTTTCGACTGTTGAAAGTTGAAATAATTTTGAAAATTTGTCGAGATTCGAGCAAGGCGATAAATTGTAGGTAATAAAAACCATAAGTTTAAGAAGGAAATATATAAATATATACTTACGATTTTGATTTTAAATACATGAGTCTATATAGCCTAGTGGTAAATTTAATGTGCAAGAGTCAAGTGATTCTGCAGACGCGAATTCGATTCCTACTAAAGTTATAAACTTAAAAAAATATATTAAATCTTTTTACTGGGTATTGGCCTCCAATAACCATTATTATCCGCCTCCTTTCGAGAAGGTTATTGGAGGCTGGTGCACAATAACCATTAATAACCCCTTCCAGAGGAGGCGGGTGCGGGTACCTCCAATTGGAGGCGCCCGCACTGGAGGTGGGTACAACGCGCAGCACCCGCCTCCTTTTCCCCTTGGGACCCGCCTCCCCTAGCTCTTTTTGCAGTAGTGAATTTATGAAGTAATTAAAACCTTTAGAATAGTAGATTACGAATCGAAGAAACCAATATTCTCTTCACATAAAATGGGGCTTTTGTGGATTAATACAGCTGATCGATTGATGCAATTAATGTGCACGTTAGTTAGCCATAGAATCGATCTCCGGCCACCTCTTTTCTTACATATATAATCACACACTTACTGCACGTAAATTTCTTGCTGAAGAACATTACGAAGCTCCAGTAACTTAATAAATTAATGGAGCTGAATCAAAAAATTAAAAGCCTTTTTACTATGTGAAAATTGAAAGATGGGCAATTAAGTTGATCTATAATAGGTCGTTGTTGTTTCAGAATATCTGGTTCACTCTGAAGTTTTCAATTTCAGTAACAATATACAATTTGCGGTGGTTCGAATTCTATGGTTGGGTTGACACTTGTAACTCATGAAAACCTTGGTATAACCCTTCCCAAGCTGGTGGTAACCCTTCTAAAGTTGCTAACATTTACCAGGCTGGTAACACATCCCAGGCTGATAACCCCGGTTTGGTATTTTGGTACCCTATTTTGCCTCGTACGTGCTGGTTACGTGCTATGCTAAAATCAAAAGATCTGCGAAAATTAACACTTATAATTGAACTACATATATATATTTAATTTGTTGGCCGGAAATTTGGGAAGTTCATTGAATTCATTCATATGCAAGATGTGTCGAGTGAGGGGCAAGTGTTGTTTGCCCATGTTGTTGCTCGCTTTGAAGCCTTCGTCAATGCAGTTTTTGAGGGTGGAACGACCAAGTATAACATCAATGGGAAGCATGTTTGGGAAAGAAGGTACGTGAGGAATAAGCACAACTCGCTTGCATCAGCTACTGATATTGCTGATTCATCTAACTCAAACATGTACAACCATGATAGTCCTAACCTAGAAGTTGGCCCCTCGCACTCATACATGTACAAAAATTAATCTGAACTAGGAAATGGATTGATTCGAGTCTTCAAATGTGATCGAATGTTAATCACAGTAGTAGTAGTAGTTTTTTTAATGTGTAAATTTTACTTGTGTTGTAGCGTGGCAATGTTGTATTTATTTCTCTTTTGAGTTCTCATGTGTTTGGAATAATTTAAGAATTACTAGAAATATCGATTATACATGTTGATCTAGATGAGGTAGAACAACGATGTTGCACAAAAGAGCTAGAGACTAAATGGCTTTAGCGTGCATATTCAGTGCATCAAACAATTCAGTTATATATGCAGTCTTTCTTCTGTGAATTGTTATATTGTTCCACTGATGCAAAGTACAAAAGATCATTGAAAAAACTTAAAAGATATCACATTGATCAAGAAATTATATAAATATTTTTTAATTAAACATGCACTATTATTAATTGCGTGCGTTTCTTGTGCAATTAAACCAAGACACGTACGTTCTGTTAAGGTGGCACAGCAACTCAAGAAACAAATTAACTTGAACAAATTTTTCTTGAGAAATCTTCAAGCCATCTGGACATGCAATAGCTAAAGATTTGACAGATGATACGACTGAAGATGAGGAAAAATTGTATTTTTAATCCATAATCTTTACTTAAGTATCCAATGTAGTCAACATTTTTTAATAACTATATATCAAACGTAGTTTCACAGTGTAATATGCATCATTTTTTTCAATTTTAGTCCAAAAAATGAAAAGTTAACCCAAGCCAATGGTTTAAATGGGTTGAAAAGTTTTTTTCTTCTATTCACGCCCACAATTTATGATGGCAGAAAAATATAATTTTGCAAGGAAAATTGCAATAAGATCCACGATAGTACATGATGTGACATAAAAAGTCCGGTGTTGGATGCTCCTGTTTGGCCCAATGCATATCTTGTATACTCAGGCCCAATCTGCTAATTGACAGCTTGAAGGGATGAAAACGGAGCTGGGATCCGGGCAGCGACAGCTTGGTTCTATAACCTTCTGGAGGAATCCGGTCTGGAAAAATTCCGGCAACGGGAGAAATAAACAAGAAATAAGCGGGGCTATCCCCCCTGTGTAGCTCCGACGGTCAAGTTAGCAACATGTAAGCAGAAAATGGTATTGACCAAGACCTTAAGAGAAATTGCATCAAGAATGGCTTATCTGAAATGAGCTGGTGACTGAATATTTATAGGCTCACCTTGATATATCCGTTGTGCCATGATAAGCTGTAGGATATGTCCGTTGTGCCATGATGAGCTGTATGCTTAACCATTCCCCTTTTTATGTTGACTTGAATGCCCATGTAATAACGGCTCTATTTTGGCCCCTTTGTCATTATTTCTCCTGCATATATTTAAGCTAGATCTTGGCCCTACAATGATGCCTAGCTATCATGTCAATGTTACAGTTATCCAACCTAAATGTCCCAAGCTCGATCTTGATGGTTACCTACCTAAGCTATTTTCTTAGCTTGGTTTACTGCTGACCTAAGTCATTTCATTACTACTGACCTAAGCTTTCCCGACCTAAGCCTTCATGACCCAAGCTCTCCTGACCTAAGCCTTCATGACCCAAGCTTTCCCGACCTAAGCTTTTATGACCTAAGCTTTCCCGACCTAAGCCTTCATGACCTAAGCTTTCATGACTTAAACCTTTATGACCCAAGCTTTCTCGACCTAAGCTTCATGACCTAAGCTTTCACGACCTAAGCCTTCATGGCCCAAGCTTTCCCGACCTAAGCCTTCATGACCTAAGCTTTCATGACCTAAGCTTTCCTTGTCTTGATTGGGCCAAGCCCAATGGCTTTAGCTATTTTTATGCATATCAACAAGCCCCCCAAGTATCATGTTTTACTTGACTTTTGCTAAAACATGATACTTAAACCCAGATAAACATGCATCCGACCTTAATAAGTTCTTGTCCGACCTTGACTGTGGTGAGGTACTGAAATCTAGACTATAATTACCGACCTAACATGAATTTTACAGACCTATTGCTATCTGAAATACTGAACTAACAAAGAGCACTATCCCATGCTATCCGGACCGACCTAGCAATGCTTCCAGTGATAACAGAAAGACTTGCTTAATTGCATACCTCCGCATCCCGACCTAAGGGTTTGACCCAATATCCTACGATACTATGCTAAGGACTTGTCCCGGCCAAATGCCTAGCCCTGCCTATGTTTGTCCCAGCTAACTGCTTAGCCCTGCTTATGTTTGTCCCAACTAATTGCTTTGCCCTTCCTATGTTTGTCCCAACTAACTGCTTAGCCCTACTTATGTTTGTCCCAACTAACTGCTTAGCCCTTCCTATGTATGTCCCAATTAACTGCTTATCCCTGCCCATGTTTATCCCAGCTAACTGTTTAGCCCTTCCTATGTTTGTCCTAGCCAACATATTGGCCTTGCCCCTGGTTTGCCCTAATCAACGTATTGGTCCTGCCCATGGTTTGTCCCGGCCAATGTATTGGCCATGCCCATGTAACATTGCCTTGCCTCTTTAACATTATAACGAAGAGAAGCCATCCCATACATGATAAAAAATGTAAAAAGCATATGCATAACTAAAGCTATGGATTGAAAGTGGTTTAAACTGGGTCTTCCAAGGTACAAATGGTAAGGTGATCATATGATTTCTATAAGTAGTAGCTGGCTAGCTATCATGGTGACGGGTATGCTCAACTATCCTGTGAGTATAACATTGTGGTTACCAAATTGTGACTGGTATGCTCAGCTATCATGATAGTTGTCATAATAATTTGAAAGCGGTTCCAAACCGTGTCTTTCACAATGCCTACTGAATAATGAAAACAATAACGTGAAAGCGGTTTCCAACCGTGTCTTTCGCAATGCATACTGAATAATGAACACAATAATGTGAAAGCGGTTCCCAACTGTGTCTTTCGCAATGCATACTGAATAATGAACATAATAACTTAAACATCTAAGATATTTTATTGTCCTATAGACCGTACCTGATGGTCTCTAAGACCTACCAACGGTGTCTGACCCGATTTCATGACTGTATAATTGAATAACTGTATTAAATCCTGACCTGGCTCAAGGCGCCTGTGGGTCAGGCTGTGAACGAATACGTGTCCCCTACGTGCTATAAAGGTCATCCACTGATGGGTCAGCCTCTAAAGTCATCCACTGATGGGTCGACCTCTAAGGTCATTCACTGATGGGTCAGCCTCCAAGGTCATCCTTTGATGGGTCGGCCTCCAAGGTCATCCTTTGATGGGTCGGCCTCCAAGGTCATCCACTGATGGGTCGACCTCCAAGGTCATCCACTGATGGGTCGCCCTCCAAGGTCATCCACTGATGAGTCGCCCTCCAAGGTCATCCACTGATGGGTCATCCACCAAGGCCATCCTCTGATGGGTCATCCACCAAGGCCATCCTCTGATGGGTCGGCCTCCAAGGTCATCCACTGATGAGTCGGCCTCCAAGGTTATCCTCTGATGGGTCGGCCTCCAAGGTCATCCACTGATGGGTCATCCACCAAGGCCATCCTCTGATGGGTCGGCCTCCAAGGTCATCCTCTGATGGGTCGGCCTCCAAGGTTATCCACTGATGGGTCATCCATATGACTTCAGCCCTGCAAAAAAGTTAACACCATTCATGGGTCTCCAATCTCGATCAGTGGCCGGAACGTCTTTCTGATTTGTTGTTCCTCCATTTCTCGATAATAAAGAACAAGAAATGCAACAAGAGTTAAAGTATAAAATTAAAAATATTTTCACAATATTTTTAACGTCATTTCACTGAACATTTTAATTGTTTCGAGAGCCGCCTTTCGAAGCGTTCTCCTTCTAGAATGTTAACAACCAGATAGATGCACATGATATGCTGCTTGGAAGCGGTTCAGAAACCAGGCCGTCCCAGATGTACATGGTATGATGTCGATTCATTGATGCCAACCAAATTTATATTTCTATATGTCGGTTAAGAAATCAATTGTCCCAAAAACTGTACCTGATTAGAGAATTATTTCCTTAGTGTAAACCGCTATTCTGGAAGAAGAAGCATCCGTTCCCGAACGTTCTTGCGTCATGACTTCAACAAATTTCTTTGATTGTGAAGAAAATTCGATGTAGAAAATTGATCAAATCGTCCCCACAGACGGCGCCAATTGATGTGACGTAAAAAGTCCGGTGTTGGATGCTCCTGTTTGGCCCAATGCATATCTTGTATACTCAGGCCCAATCTGCTAATTGACAGCTTGAAGGGATGAAAACGGAGCTGGGATCCGGGCAACGACAGCTTGGTTCTATAACCTTCTGGAGGAATCCGGTCTGGAAAATTTCCGGCAACGGGAGAAATAAACAAGAAATAAGCGGGGCTATCCCCCCTGTGTAGCTCCGACGGTCAAGTTAGCAACATGTAAGCAGAAAATGGTATTGACCAAGACCTTAAGAGAAATTGCATCAAGAATGGCTTACCTGAAATGAGTCTGGTGACTGAATATTTATAGGCTCACCTTGATATATCCGTTGTGCCATGATGAGCTGTAGGATATGTCCGTTATTCCATGATGAGCTGTATGCTTAACCATTCCCCTTTTTATGTTGACTTGAATGCCCATGTAATAAGGCCTCTATTTTGGCCCCTTTGTCATTATTTCTCCTGCATATATTTAAGCTAGATCTTGGCCCTACAGTGATGCCTAGCTATCATGTCAATGTTACAGTTATCCAACCTAAATGTCCCAAGCTCGGTCTTGATGGTTACCTACCTAAGCTATTTTCTTAGCTTGGTTTACTGCTGACCTAAGTCATTTCATTACTACTGACCTAAGCTTTCCCGACCTAAGCCTTCATGATCCAAGCTTTCCCGACCTAAGCCTTTATGACCTAAGCTTTCCCGACCTAAGCCTTCATGACCTAAGTTTTCATGACCTAAGCCTTTATAACCCAATTTTTCTCGACCTAAGCCTTCATGACCTAAGCTTTCCCGACCTAAGCCTTCATGGCCCAAGCTTTCCCGACCTAAGCCTTCATGACCTAAGCTTTCATGACCTAAGCTTTCCTTGTCATGATTGGGCCAAGCCCAATGGCTTTAGCTATTTTTATTCACATAAGTAGACATTGGATTTTGATTTGCTTTCATTTTTCAATTATACGTAAACTTAAGATTTATGGAATGATGTTGACAGAGACGATGGTGAAGAATTCTTCAGGCAGATTACTTAGGCTAGTGAAGGTTGCTTAATTGATAATTGTGTTATTGATCTAGTTGCGTTTGTATGGTTTTTTGTTATAATCCAAAGTAAAGCTCATTTTGAATCGGATGTTCACCAAAAAAATAAAAAAGAATATCTTAAGATGACGCCCTAAAATGATGTGGTTAACTTAGTTTTTCTTCCTTTCCTAGAACGGAATGGATCAAATGATCTTACGAGTAGGTCAAATGACTCTTGAACACCTACAAATATTAAAATATTGCAGGAAATAATGAACCCATAGCTCAAAAACTAATAGCAGATTATCCAATAAATATTCCGACAGTTAGATGCACCATTTGTACAAAACTAATTTACTGTTTTAATGCTAAAGCTGAAAATAAATCTCCTAAGTAGCAACTAACCAATAAGTGTTGGTTTAAAGCTAAAACTGGAGATAAATCTCTCTAGAAGTAATTAAACAATATCTTCGCACATACAAAATATGGACACCAACTGTTGAATTGAACAATTTTTTTTTCACAATGGAGGTAACTCCAAATTTCCTGGGCATGAACTACATCTCATACTTCTGTTGGATATGCTGCGAGCTATGATATTCGTCCATCAACCGATGTGAGTCTACCTTCTATTATGTCTTTTTTTTTTTTTTTCTTCACCTTAATCTTGATCATCTTCAACTTCTTCTCACAATAGATCTGAAGTTGAAAGTTTCAACAAGTAAATAAAAATAACAATCCACAAATGGAGGCCAAAGACTCTCATAAAGAGAGACACGACACTCTCATGAAAGAGAGACAAGCACTTCCATTGAGGAAGATTTAAAAAAAAAAAAAAAACTATTCTAAAGTAATGGTGAGTGTTTTTGAGTCAAGAGAGAAACTAATGAGAGAGAAAGAGTTCTACAAATGTGGTTAACTTAATCACATATAATTATTTTACTATTGATGATGTGTACACAGGAATAATTTCTCGATTACTTTGTGTGATTTGTTGATAAATTTGAAGTTTTGAACAAAATGCCATATTATAGAAGCAACGGGACGGAGGAGCTGTTGTGCTTCCGGCCCGGCCGGCTGCAGTATTTTTATGCTAACCATTCGTTATAGCCGTTACATTTTTCACCCGTCGGGAGAGATTCCCGAATTCCTTTAAGGATAAAAGAGTCATTTCAAGTCAAATCTATTCCGGTCCTACTCTATCGCACTGTGGGCCCACCAGGAAAGTTCAATCAACCGTCCCTCACTGTCTCACACTCTCATCTTTCTCTCTCTTCACTTCATCTCTCTCTGTTCAGTTTTTTGATTTCAAGAAATGGCTTCCACATCATCTCAAACCCCTCCGAAGCCTGAAGCCGGCGGCGGCGGTGGAGGTGAAACATCGGAATCTGCCGCTGCTTCTGCTGCAGCCGTGGCGATGGTGGGACCTATGCAGAGAGGCGGCGATGATCTGGCACTGTACAGAGGGCTGAAGAAAGCTAAGAAAGAGCGAGGATGTACTGCCAAAGAACGCATCAGTAAAATGCCCCCTTGCACCGCCGGCAAACGTAGCTCTATATATCGTGGCGTCACTAGGTATTACAGTTATCTAATTACTCCGTACATATATGTTCTCAATCTTAGATTCTCACTATCGTTATTTTCTTTACTTTCTGGAAATGGAGGGGCAGTATTCAAGAATATCGTTTTCATCTCATGAATATTGAATTCATTTTTTCAAAGAACACGATTCGTAAGAAGGAATTCGAAAGTGAGCATTTTTGGGCGTTCTAAATGCTATCTAAATTTTCAGTTAAAGTGGTAAATTTTCAATCGGAGCTTGTGGAATTTTGTTCGAAGGAGGTAGGATTTTGTGATGATATGAATTGCAATTATTTTCCTGATTTTGTGAAGTAAACTATTGTGTACTTGTAATCGTTGAAATTAAGAAACTTTGGGTATGATTCAAACTGAGTTATGTTTATGGGATTATTGGAACCAACCGCGTGTATAAATTAAAGGAATGAACTCAAAGCCCTGGAGCGACTTTTGAAATCTTCTGATTTACCGAGAAGTTACCTTTGTTAAAAAAATCGCCAATTATCACTGTGACGTGGAAGTGTGCACCAAAATTCTACCTGGATACGTTATTCTTGAAAAGATGCCAATCATCTTGGCAAAAGCATAATATTGCAGTGGACAAGAAGTTTCAGTTGAAATGAATCTTTAGTTGCAACTGGTGATGTTCTGAAGGAGTGAAATAACTCAAGGCTGCTGACTTCCTCCTAGAGTGTTCCTGAATGGCATGTTGCCTTTCTGCGGATGCATTCAGATCATGCTGTTTTGTGAATCTTACTTGTTTTCCTGAATGATCTTTGATCCTAAGCGCAATTTTCATGACTGGATGGTAGAGATCTTCTAAATCTCATAGTTCCTAAAAAAAATGTGGAACTTTGTGGTGGCGTCTCTATGAATTCTTACTTTATAAGTTTACTGCTGCTAATAAAAAAAGAAAGAAATTATTTGGACACTTAAGTTCGGGTTTATCTGAATATGTATTGAATTGACTTTCTCAAAGTGATTCCCTTATAGTAATTAGCTTGTGAATTTGTTTTTTATTCTGTTAGGCATAGATGGACTGGACGATATGAAGCTCATCTCTGGGATAAAAGTACCTGGAATCAAAACCAAAATAAGAAGGGAAAACAAGGTTATTTGTACTTCTGAATGTGTAAACTTATTAAAACGCATTACTTACTATACGTGTATTAAAATGACTAAATTTTATCTTACATACTGAGTTGCTTAGTTTACTGCCTGACCCTTGCATATTTTATGTTTCATGGAAACTGGATATTTGTTGGTCAAT